>CM045734.1:3281746-3284246 GCA_024760905.1 Plotosus lineatus | reverse complement strand
CAGACAAGCCGAGAGACATAGTCCCTCAAGCATGTTCTAGGTCGACCCCGGGGTCTCTTCCCGGTTGGACATGCCCGAAACACCATGCCAGGGACGCGTCCGGGGGGCATTCTGACCAGATGCCCAAGCCACCTCAACTGGCCCCTCTCAATGCAGAGGAGCAGCAGGTCTTCTCCGAGCTCTCCCTGGATGGTGGAGCTTCTCACCTTATCTCTAAGGGAGAACCCCGCCACCCGGCGAAGGAAGCTCATTTCACCCGCTTGTATCCGTGATCTTGTTCTTTCGGTCATTACCCAAAGCTCGTGACCATAGGTGAGGGTTGGAACGTAGATCGACTGGTTAATTGAGAGCTTCACCTTGCGGCTCAGCTCCTTCTTCACCACGACGGACCAGTACAGGCACTGCTTAACAGCAGAGGCTGCAGCGATCCGTCTGTCAATCTCTCACTCCATCCGTCCCTCACTTGTAAACAAGACCCCAAGATACTTAAACTCCTCCACTTTGGGGCAGGACCTCATTCCCGACCCGGAGGGTGCATTCCACCATTGTCCGATTGAGAACCATGGCCTCAGACTTGGAGGTACTGATCTTCATCCCGGCTGCTTCGCACTTGGCTGCGAATCATTCCAATGAGAGCTGGAGGTCCCGACTTGATGAAACCAAAAGGACAACATCATCTGCAAAAAGCAGAGACGAGATCCAATCGCCACCAAACCAGAACCCCTCATCGCCTCGACTGTGCCTAGAAAATCTGTCCATAAAAATTATGAACAGAATCGGTGACAAAGGACAGCCTTGGCGGACTCCAACTCTCACCGGAAACGAATTCGACCTGCTGTTACCAATTTCTATTTTTTTGGTTTTGCTGGACCAAACTCTGGCTCCGGTGATTCAGCGACCGAATAGCTCATAGCAACGAGTCCGGAACGCCGTATTCTCAGAGCACGCCCCACAAGATCGTTCGAGGGACATGGTCGAAAGCCTTCTCCAAATCCACAAAGCACATGTCAACAGATTGGGCAAACTCCCATGCCCCTTCCAGAATCCTGTGGAGCATATAGGACGAAAACCACATTGCTCCTCCTGAATCCGAGGTTCGACTATCGGTCGGATCCTCCTCTCTAGTACCCCGGCATAGAATTTTCCAGGTAGGCTGAGGAGTGTAATTCCCCGATAATTGGAACACACCCTCCGGTCCCCCTTCTTAAAAATTGGGACCACCACCCCAGTTTGCCAATCCAGAGGTACAGCCCCTGATGACCACGCGATGTTGCAGAGACGTGTCAACCAAGACAGTCCTTCAACATCCAGAGCCCTGAGATATTCCGGGCGGATCTCGTCCAACCCCGGAGCTCGACCACCGAGGAGCTTGTTGACAACTTCAGTGACCTCCACTCCAGTGATGGGCGGACCCTCACCTGAACCCCCAGGGTCTTCCTCTTCCACGGAGGGCGTGTTGGTGGGATTGAGGAGGTCCTCAAAGTATTCCCTCCACCTCTCAACGACATCCCCAGTCAAGGTAAGCAGCTCCCCACCTCCACCGTAAACAGTGTTTGTGAAGAACTGCTTCCCCCTCCTGAGGCGTCGGATGGTGGTCCAGAACCTTTTTGAGGCCAACCGATAATCACTCTCCAGGACCTCACCGAACTCCTCCCACGCCCAAGATTTTGCATCTGCGACAGCCTCGGCTGCAGCACATTTGGCCTGCCAGTACTCGTTTGCTGCCTCGGGGGTCCCACAGGCTAATAAAACCCGATAGGCCTCCTTCTTCAGCTGGACGGCCCCCTTCACCACAGGTGTCCACCACCGGGTTCGGGGATTACCGGCACGACAAGCACCGACGACCTTACGGCCACAGCTATGGGCTGCCGCCTCAGCAATGGAGGCACGAAACATGGCCCATTCAGATTCCATGTCCCTCGCCTCCTCCAGGACGTGGTTGTAGCTCTGCCGGAGGTGGGAGTTAAAGGCCTCTCGGACAGGGGACTCCACCAAACGTTCCCAGCAGACCCTGATTACACGCTTGGGCCTACCAGGTCTGGAAGGCAACCTCCCCTACCACCGAAGCCAACTCACCACCAGGTGGTGATCGGTAGACAGCTCAGCTCCTCTCTTCACCCGAGTGTCCAGAACATATGGTCGCAAGTCCGATGACACGACTACAAATTCAATCATCGAATGTCCTGGTACCAAGTGCACTTATGGGTACACTGATGTTCGAACATGGTGTTCGTGATAGACAAACTGTGATGAGCACAGAAGTCCAACAATGACACCATTCGGATTCAGACTGGAGAGGCCGTATCTACCGATCACACCCTTCCAGGTCACACTATCGTTGCCCACATGGGCATTGAAGTCTCCCAAGACAACGAGTGAGTCTCCCGAGGGAGCGGTCTCCAACCCCCCCCCCCCCCCTCCCCAAAGACTCCAAAAAGGGTGGGTACTCTGAACTGTCACTTGGTGCATCAGCACAAATAACAGACCCCCGCCCAAAGAC
>CM045734.1:3274246-3276746 GCA_024760905.1 Plotosus lineatus | reverse complement strand
CCTTCTGAGTGACCAAGATGCCCTCTTTAGGATCGCTCTGCTCGCCTCCTTAGAATCAGAAAGGGGCTAGAAAAGGTGCCCCAAACATAATCTGTCTCACCTCACCCTGGTCAGCGTCCCGCGGCAGGCAGGGATCCCTTTTAGCGGTCGAAACATAAGAAAAAAGAAAACAAAGGCACTCACCATAGCAGCATGGAACGTAAGAACCCTGCTTGATAACGTAAAAGCAGACAGACAAGATAAAAGCCTGCACTGGTGACCAGAGAATTGGCTCGCTACAATGTTGACATTGCCGCTCTCAGCGAGACACGCCTTGCAGATGTAAGCCAGCTTACAGAAATTGGCAGTGGCTATACTTTCTTCTGGAGGGATAGCAGCAGTGAAATGAGGCATGAGGCAGATGTTGGGTTCGCCATCAAATCCACCCTTATGCAGAAACTAGCAAGCATCCCTGTGGGTCTCAATGACCGTTTGATGACAATGCAGCTCCCACTTAGAAAGAAAAGTGCAACCATCATCAGTGTCTATGCTCCAACTTTGACGAATCCTGAAGAAGTCAGGGATGGGTTTTATGAGGAACTTGACTCTCTTATAGCCTTAGTGAGGTCCGAGGAGCTCATTATCCCTGGCGATTTTAACACTCGAGTAGAGACTGACCATCACACTTGGCACAAAGTATTAGCAAAACATGGTATTGGAAACTGCAACAGCAAAAGTCACCTCCTCCTTAGATTGTGCACCTCTCATGATCTAGCCATCAGTAACATCATGTTTTGCCTTCCAACCTGGAACAAAACATCTTGGATGCATCCTCGTTCAAAGCATGAGCATCTGATTGATTATGTCATTGTCAGAGCAAGGGACAGACAGGATGTGGGAGTAACCAAGGCTATGTGCGGTGTCGACTGCTGGACAGACCACCGCCTGATCATCTCAAAGATGAGTCTTCAAACCCAGCCTAGGAGGAGACCACAGGGCCAGAAAGTCACAAAAAATTAAATGTCATGAAACTTAAAGACCCAAAAAAAGCGAATGACATTCAAGAACACATACACAGCCAACTGGCAGACCTCCAGCCCAACCAATCATGTATCGAAGATCAGTGGGCAACCTTCAGGGATGCTACTTATTCTGCTGCCCTAGAATGCTTTCGCTTAATCACCAGAAACCACCAGGACTGGTTCAATTCAGGAGCTCCTAGTCAAGAAGCACTGCCTTCAGCGGGCCCATCAGAATGACCCTACCAGCAGGGTAAAAAAAGCAACATACACAAACATTCGCAGCACAGTACAAACAAAACTACGCCATATGCAAGACTTCTGGTTTAGTGCTAAGGCCGACAAGATCCAAAGGTTTGCTGACAGGCACAACACAAAGAGGTTCTATGATGCCCTGAAGGCAGCTTATGGACCTCTGTCCCCTGTGTCATGCCTTCTCCTTAGTGCTGATGGTTCTACCTTTCTGACAGAAAAGAATATGATCATAGAGAGATTGGCAGAACGCTTCAACAGCGTGCTTAACTGGCCAGCCCAAGTCAACAATGAAGCCATTGCCTGCCTCCCACAAGTGCCCACAAATCAAGAGCTTGATGTTCCCCCTTCAGAAAAGGAAGTCAGCAAAGCTATGAGGCAGCTGTCCACTGGAAAAGCTCCAGGCTATGATGCCAGTCCTGCAGAAGTATACAAGACAGGCAGGCAAAATCCTGGCTTGAGTCCTTCTCAACCGCTTGCTGGAACATCTGGAGCAGGGTCTCCTCCCTGAAAACCAATGCGGCTTCTGTGCAGGTCATGGGACCACTGACATGATCTTTGCGGCTCGCCAGCTCCAGGAGAAATGCACTAAGCAGTACCAAGACCTCTTCACAACTTTTGGTGATCTGACCAAAGTCTTCGACAATGTCAGTCGTGAGGGACTCTGGAAAATCATGGGAAAATTTGACAGCCCCCGCAAGTTCACCACAATCGTCCGCCAGTTCCATGACAGAATGACCACCAGAGTTCTTGATAACGGTGAATTCTCCAAGTCCTTCCTAGTGCCTAATGGAGTTAAGCAGGGCTTTTATATAGCCCCAACACTGTTCAGCATGATGTTCTCAACAATGCTCTCAGACGCCTTCAGAAACTGTGAGACCGGCATTGGCATCAGGTACAGGTCTGATGGAAAGCTATTCAACCTTAGGCGTCTACAAGTGGTCACAAAGGTGAAAAAAACTGTCCTCAGAGACTTCTTGTTTGCTGACAACTGTGCCCTCAATTTCAGTGATGAGCAAGGGATGCAGCTTCAGATGGATAAGGTTTCCTTGGCCTGTAAAAATTTTGGCCTTACCATTAGCACCAAGAAGACCAAAGTGATGTTCCAGCCAGCTCCAGGGAATCAGTATTGCGAGCCACAGATGCAGGTAAATCGACAGACTCTTCAGGTAGTGGAGAAATTTTCCTGCTTGGGCAGCACTCTTTCCCATACTGTGACCATTGATGCCGAGGTCAACAACAGAATCTCC
>CM045734.1:3269246-3271746 GCA_024760905.1 Plotosus lineatus | reverse complement strand
CCCAGGGCTACTGTCTCTAAACCATACAGCATCGTTGGCCTAATCACCATCTTGTACACTTTCCCCTTCAGTCTTGCCGATACTCTATCACACATCACACCGGACACTTTTCTCCATCCATTCCAACCTGCCTGCATGGGCTTCTTCACCTCTTTTCCACACTCTCCATTGCTCTGGATTGTTGAGCCTAAGTACTTAAAATCCTCCACCTTCGTTATTTCTGCTCCCTGTAACCTCACCGTTCCTCTTGGGTCCTTGTCGTTCACACATGTATTCTGTCTTACTGAGACTAACCCTTCAATCCCCTCCTTTCCAGGGCATACCTCCACCTCTCTAGATTTTCCTCCACTTGTTCTCTGCTCTCACTCCAGATCACGATGTCATCCGCAAACATCATAGTCCATGGAGATTCTTGTCTAACCTCGTCTGTCAGCCTGTCCATTACCATAGCAAACAAGAAGGTGCTCAGAGCTGACCCTTGATCAGTCCCACTTCTACCTTGAACTCTTCTGTCACACCGACAGCACAGCTCACCACTGTCTTACATCTCTCATACATGTCCTGCACCACTCTAACATAATTCTCTGCCACTCCAGACTTCCTCATACAGTACCACATTTCTTCTCTCGGCACCCTGTCATATGCTTTCTCCAGATCCACAAAGGCACAATGTAGTTCCCTCTGATCTTCTCTATACTTCTCTATTAATATCCCCAAAGCAAACACTGCATCTATGGTGCTATTTCTTGGCATGAAACCAAACTGTTGTTCACAAATGCTGACCTCTGTCCTTAGTCTAGCTTCCACTATTCTTTCCCATAACTTCATTGTATGGCTCATCAACTTTATCCCTCTGTAGTTGCCACAACTCTGTACATCTCCCTTGTTCTTAAAAATGGGCACAAGCACACTTCTCCTCCATTCCTCTGGCATCTGCTCACTTTCTAAGAACCTGTTGAATATTCTTGTCAGAAAATATACTGCTACCTCCCCTAGACACTTCCATACCTCAACCGGTATGTTATCAGGACCAACTGCCTATCCATTCTTCATCCTCTTCAATGCCCTCCTCACTTCACCCTTACTAATCTTTGCTACTTCCTGGTCTTCAACAGTCACCCATTCTTCTTCTTTTTCTCTCTCATTTTCCTCATTCATCAGCTCTTCAAAGTACTCTTTCCATCTTCCCAGCACACTTCTGTCATCAGTCAATACATTTCCCTCTCTGTCCTTTATCACTCTAACTTGCTGCACGTCTTTCCCATCTCTATTTCTCTGCTGTGCTAACCTGTATAAAATATTTTCTCCCCCCTTACTTTCTAACTGAGCATACAAGTCATCATACGCCCTCTGTTTGGCCTTTGACACTGCTACCTTCACCTTACGCTGTGTCTCCCTGTACTTCTGTTTAGTCTCTTCGGTCCTCTCTGTGTCCCACTTCTTCTTAGCTAACCTTTTCTTTTGTACACACTCCTGCACTTCCTCATTCCACCACCAAGTTTCCTTATCTACTTTCCTTCCAGAAGCAACACATGAAGTACTCTCCTACATCCTGATCTCCCTGATCACATTGGCTGTGGTTGTCCAGTCATCTGGAAGCACTTTCTGACTACTCAAAGCCTGTTTCAACTCCTCCTTGAAGACAACACAACACTCTTCCGTTTTCAGCTTCACCACTTTGTCTTCTGCTCTGCCTTTGCCTTTTTCACCTTTCTCACCATCAGCATCTCCTGCACACCACCATTATATGCTGTTTGGCAACACTCTCACCCACTACTACTTTGCAGTCACTGCCTTCCTTCAAATTACATCGCCTACAGAAGATGTAGTCTACCTGTGTGCTCTTACCTCCGCTTTCATAAGTCACACTATGCTCCTGTTTCTTCTTGAAGAAAGTATTCACCACAGCCATTTCCATCCTTTTTGCAAAATCAACCAACATCTGTCTTTCTGTGTTCCTGTCCTGGATACCAAACCTGCCCATCACTTCCTTGTCCCCTCTGTTACCTGCACCAACATGTCCATTGAAGTCTGCTCCAATGACAACTCTTTCACCTCTGGGGGTACTCTGCATCACTTCATCTAACTCACTCCAGAATCTCTCCTTCTCTTCTAGCTCACATCCTGCCTGTGGGGCATAAGCACTAACAACATTGAACATCATGCCTTCAATTTCTAACTTGAGACTCATCATTCTGTCTGACACTCTTTTCACTTCTAGAACATTCCTGACAAACCCCTCCTTCAAGATGACTCCTACTCCATTTCTTTTCCCATCCACACCATGATAAAACAGCTTAAACCCTGCTCCTAAGCTTCTAGCCTTACTACCTTTCCACCTGGTCTCCTGAACACACAGTATGTCCACCTTCCTCCTCTGCATCATGTCAGCCAGCTCTCTACCTTTTCCTGCCATAGTTCCAACATTCAAAGTCCCTACTCTCAGTCCTAGACTTACACATTTCCTCTTCTCTTGAATTTTACAGTCAGCTGGATGAGG
>CM045734.1:3254246-3256746 GCA_024760905.1 Plotosus lineatus | reverse complement strand
GTATCCCACCTTGCGCCCAATGTTCCCAGAATAATGAATCAACAGATTTCAAATGACTTTACCAAACGCTGTCGAAAAGTTCAGAGCAAGCGGCGAAATGCCAAAACATCAAGAGTGATCTTTAATCTCCTGTAACACAATATTTCTCCAGGAGAGTACATATGCTTCCACTAATCAAAACAGGACATCCTGAGGATCTGCCACTCTCTCTCTCCCTCTCCCTCACCTGCTTATCCTCTCCTCACATCTCTGTCTCCCTCTACATCGCTTTCAATGTCTTGCTCTCATCAGCCGCTCTTGTTTTTGTGGTAGAGTCACAATCTCAGGAAACGGAGGGGACGGAGCTCATCAAAGCCTGGAGCGAAAGTGAGATTCCTGGGCCCGGTCTGAAATTCCGGCCGGTGGGAATCTTTGGAATGCCGCTGGGAGAGGAAGAGAATCTCTACTGTCTCCATTGTTTGCTCTCTTCCTTCAGGAGGACAAGTGTGTGTGTGTGTGTGTGTGTGTGTGTGTGTGTGTGTGTGTGTGTGTGTGTGTGTGTGTGTGTGTGCTTGCTCGTGTTGTCTCCGGATTGCAATGGAAAAAGATTGAATCAAGTTGGCGCCGCCCTGCTGCACATCTCAAAATCCTCTTTCTATAGGTGATGACACCTATGAGTGGCCTGATGAGATGGATCAAAGGAACAGATATATTGTCAAACTTAAAGGTTTCATTAATCATTTAAAATAATAATAATAATAATAATAATAATAATAATAACAATAATAATAATAATAATAATAATAATAATAATAATAATAATAATAATAATAATAATAATAATAATAATAAAATCCCAGGTAGTTCACATGGATGGAATAAAAATATAAAAGTTTGTAAGAGGCCAATGAGTGTGGAAGAATAACTTTGAGCAATGAGACAAATAAATTTCATCAACTTCAGAACCCAAGCAAGCACTTTATACAGCCATGCTGAGGAGAAAAGCATCCCAGAGCTTCCAACACAAACCTTGAGGTTAAAAGAGCAGAAGATCCCATCAGGCTTCACTCCTTTCAATCACGCAAATACGTCAATAAATAAAAAGGCTGACTGAAAAACATAATAAAAACTTATTAAATATCCTTCAGAGAGAGAGAGAGAGAGAGAGAGAGAGAGAGAGAGAGAGAGAGAGAGAGAGAGAGAGAGAGAGACAGAGTTTATTCGGCCATGTTAGTGTGCGTTGTCACATCTTCCAGTCCTTTGACCTTCAATACAATGAACCTGAACTCCTTTCAATCTCCTTTATCTCTTACTATCACACACACACACACACACACACACACACACACACACACACACACACACACACACACACACACACACACACACACACGCAGGGGATTTCACGAAGTCTTGACCTGTACCATGTGTGCATATTTCCATTATTGTTGTAATATATGAAGTTTACTGTCTTGACACAGAGCCAAAGAACAAATGAAAACATCTTAAACGGAGAGGGAACAAGAAGGGGGGGAGAGAGAGAGAGAGAGAGAGAGAGAGAGAGAGAGAGAGAGAGAGAGAGAGAGAGAGAGAGAGACATTCTGAGGAATTGTGTCTGAACCTGATTTGATTTTGTAGGAACAGACCTCTCTGATTTTCATCACTTCAGAGGTACAACACATTTTCATGCGAATGCAGTGACGGGGCTTTGAGATCCACCTCAGCCTACTCGTGACTAGTGGCCAGTCGTTTCTGTAGCAGGTTGTGTGTCATTTATTCATTCATTAGATTTTGATACTTGGTGAAAAGGTCCCAGGTCATAGGTCAGACTGGATTTTTAAAACTTCCCACAGACGCTTGATCAGAACGTGATCTGCAGAATTCGGATGCCGAGTCCACAGTGCAAAGTCTATCCCAGATACTTGCTCCTGAAACAGACTTTACTTGGAAACGGGTTGCCCCGGCGTAACTGCCTGCATGAAGATAATTTGTTCTGGAAAAGCACGACACCAGTAGGATCCACCTGCCAAGGTTCTGAGTGGTGTAAGTTGTTTCAGGACATCTTTTTCCTTGCTGTCTGAATCCAATCGGTGTCCAGCAGGGGGTATTACATGTATGCACCGGTATCCACCAGGGTTATTGGGGCATTTTTTGGTCTTTCATGGCAGATGGGTGGATCTTTTCTAGGTGGTTTGCTCATGAGTTGTAACTCCAGCTTGCATTTGATTTGAGAGTGGCTGAGTATTTATGCCGTACATTTGGTACAACTTGCTCCAGGGGCAGCTTGTTGCTCTTACCTGTGTTGAGAGCATCACCCTGCTTCCAGCTGCCACCAGCCTCATTTCGTCCCATCCCGCTTGGAAATCTTGACCACTCAGAATCCTGTTACTGTTTCATGAATGGCTCATCATGGACCAATTTTCATAGATCATTGCATTTTCAAAACACCCCACAAGACACAAGAAAATTCTGGAGATGCTCCATCACAGTTATCTAGATGTCACATGCATCTCAGGAGCAC
>CM045734.1:3239246-3249246 GCA_024760905.1 Plotosus lineatus | reverse complement strand
CCCCCCACACACACACACAGACACGCGCACACACACACACACACACACACACACACACACACACACACACACACACACAGAGACACACACACACACACACACAATACACACACGCACACACATACACACACACAATACACACGCACGCACACACATACACACACACACACACACACACATACACACACACACACACACACACACACACACACACACACACACACAGACACACACACACACACACACACACACAATACACACGCACGCACACACATACACACACAATACACACGCACGCACACATACACACACACACACACACACACACACACACACACACACACACACAATACACACGCACGCACACACATACACACACACACACACACACACACACAGACACACACACACACACACACACAGACACGCATATGCACACACACACACACACACACGCACGCACACAGACACGCATATGCATTCACACACACACAGACACACACACACACACACACAGACACGAGTGTGCACGCACACACACACACATACACACATGCACGCACACACACGCGCACACACACACACACACACACACACACACACACAATACACACGCACACACACACACACACACACACACACACACACACACACACACACACACACACACACACACACACACACACACAGACACGCATATGCACACACACACACACACACTGCACGCACACAGTCACCCATATCCATTCACACACACCCCGACACACCCACACACACACACAGACACGAGTGTGCACGCACACACACACACATCCTCACATGCACGCACACACACGCGCACACACACACACACACACACACACACACACACACACACACACACACACATATACATACACGCATTAGGGCTGCATGAAGTGCGCACTGCAAAGGCCTCGGATTCTCACCACTTCACTGAGCGCCTCGGTAGCTCCGGTTTTATGAGGATTGTGGGAATTGAACATAGCATGAACAGCCTGGCTCCAGGCCACAGAACATTCTCTCCTTGCACTCAAATTCACAGAAAGCATTTCTCTTTCATCTCAGTTAAATAATAATCATTCTAATCTCCCACAAACTCTCCATCCCTCCATCCCACTCTCTCCCACTATTATTCTCAGATTGAGTGCCTGATTCCCGACAGGGCGGAACGTCTCTCTCTCTCACTCTCTCTCTCTCTCTCTCTCTCTCTCTCTCTCTCTCTCTAAATGGCAATGCTGTCATCTCCTGAGTTTCCCCTTGCTCATTGCCCGGGTTCATGTGTTGATGTTGACAGGGCGCTGGCTGGAGGTCTGTGTGCTGTTCAGTATCTGAATAGCTGTGTAGAAGCACGAAGCACCAACACATCCACCAGGCCGAAGTGACCGCAAACAAATGACCCTCCGGAGCGAGCCGCTGCACAGCACCAGCCCATCATTCACTGTGGTCATTTGCCCCGTGTGTTAAATAATTTAGTTGAGGTGAAATGAGCCGTTGGCTTTCTGGCCTGTGAATAGACGGTGATATCAGTCCCTGCTGCATCTCCTGCGCTTTCTCTTCACAGTTTCTTTCACCATTATCATGAAAAACCAAGAAAGGAAAGAATGCTGCATGAGATGCGCTGGGGACGAGTCTACGGTGATGTCCTGTGCAGTGATGAGTTGTTGGTTGTTTGCTGTACCTCGCATCGCATTGGACACTTTTCATTACTCAGACAATAACGCAGCGAGTTTGATCCTTCTCGCGTCCAGTATTTCGGGAGAACTGCGATGCGACGTCATTCCTTCTCATTTCAGGACCAGCAGCGCGTGACCTCACGGAGCTCGCCCTGTTACAGGGAAACCTGAAACACTGGAGACTCCTTCCCCATATCTCCTTCAAACAAAAGACGTCATAAACCAAGAAAATGTCCCCAACCGTTACACTCGTTCGCTCCAAGTTGTTCTGACAGTAAAGGAAGCACATGCATCAAAAACCGACTGAAACCACAGCTGGAATTAAAAACAAAAACAAATCAATCATTCAGATTTGAACATTCACGGTGATGTCACTGCCACTGATTGACTGACTCGCATCAAACTCTGGAGCATTTACAATTATTCAACTGGGACATTAAAAACATATCTGCTGTCTTGCAGCCCATTAAACAGTTTGTGTTTGTTTGTTTTTTTAATGCAACAAACTTTGTTTGATGCTGACCACACCCCTTTGAATGCGGTCACATCAGTAATTCCACTGCACTTCTATCCAAATGCCCCTAAATTTTATCGTTGAAATTTACAGTGTTCTTAAAGTACAGGAATTCACACAAATCTTGCAACATGTTGAAAGACATGTGAATGCTTGCAGTGAAGTAGGGAGACTCTGTTCATTCCGAGTGGTCATCTTCTACAGATACCTTCACACCTCACCTCACACCTGTGCATGAAAAGAGAGGACACCTGAACACCTGAACCTTTCAGGTGAATTTCCTTGGAAAATGAGATAAATTAGATGATGTGCTCATAACCCCCCCTCCCCCCCCTCTCTCTCTCTCTCTCTGTGTGTGTGTGTGTGTGTGTGTGTGTGTGTGTGTGTTTAGGGGCAGTTTATTGAGATTGCTTTAAGCTCGCACGACCTCAGCCGTCTCCATGAAGTCAGAGGTGTTGTTCACCAGGAAAGGAATTTATAATTCAAAACAACGAAGTGATCAACTTTCCCTCCCGCCTTCCTCCTCTTCCTCTTCCTCCTCCTCCTCCTCCTCAGATTGTTCTTCCCCCCACGACGCTAACTGTGCTATCTTTATACTGCATATATACTAAAAACAAAAGGAACTTGAAAGTTGGACGAATTGTTTCAGAGGTTTTGCAATTCTGAGGAATTCTAATCCGATGACGTCATGCAGAACCCAGTATGCATGGAAATGACTTTGCTAATCCCATTTTAAATTGCTTTTAATAAACTCACACAGAGTTCCATCACAAAAGAACTACAGAACACTACGGGTGTCAACGCAGCCTTGGAGAATGTTCGAGTGGGAAAAGCATCCCAGAAATCCAGCCATATCCATTTATTAATAACAGTTCAGAATAAAACATCAGAAGCCTCCGGGGCTCAATAATATTTATTCCGCATGAGCTGCGTCAGCAAACTTATCGGCTCAGCTTTGAAGTGTGTGCTGGTGTCAAACGATGCCAGAGTTTGCCATTTAAAATATAATAAAGTTTTTAAAAAAATAAAAATAAAAAATGCGCGCACAATTGGCATAAGCGCGCGCGCCTCTCCCAGCAACCCAGAGCTGATTTATTTTGATATAATATTCATTATTTAATCATGATTGCTAGAAGAGAAAGAAATGAAAGAGAACACATGCAGCAGTGGTGAGCGCAGAACGCTGTTTGATCAAATCCCCGAGAGCAAAGGACATCACCTGAGGGGTTTATTCCCTCTTTTCGGTTTTTTTTTTTTTTTTTTTTTTTCGTTGAAAATTGAGCAATAACTTAACGGGAGGAGATTCTGCCTTTCTCGTGTAACACGAGGGCGCCAACTATTTGAAGAAGTTTCCTGCACAGCACGCGCAACTTTGTGGCTTTAACGCGCAGCAGCGGTGCGTCAGGACACTGGCCCCGCCGTCCCCAGCGCCTCCTTCAACCAAAATTCAACGCGTCCCAAAACCTCAGCCCTTTTGCACACATGCAGCACAGGTGGCAGAACTTTTTGTTGTAAGAGTCACTTCACTTACCGGTGGTCAGCTTCCGCGCCCTGCTTTTGGACCTCATGCTGTCTTGACGTCTTCACGGCGTCCGTCTCGTGCTGCTCTCTCGTCTTTTTTCGCCTTCACTCCTTTTACTTTTGCTTTCTTCAACTTGTTCTTGGTTTTCTATCCAAACGCGCTATCTCTCCAGCATTGTCAGTTTGGACACCTTTGCACATGCGCAAAGCAGCGCGCAGACAAGAGTCTTCAAAACAGAGAGAGAGAGAGAGAGAGAGAGAGAGAGAGAGAGAGAGAGAGAAAGTTTGGAGCGATTTATCACCCGCTATTACGGATCCTGTCAGAGGGCGAAAGCAATGAGATCCCACTCGTGTCAGATGTTGGGAGATCAGTGAGACGAAGTCGGAGGCGCGCTCGACCCCGCGGCTCCACGCGCAACCGGACACATTAATTATAATGAAGTGGTCTCGAGCGTCCGCGTCCGGAGCGACTTTTGAAATGGAGACGCATTAATCACTGCTGGGTGAAATCACTAATGTAAAACGTCTCCATTTGATTTTTTTTCTCTCTCTTATGCATTTTAATTGAGATTTGTTCATTACTGAAGGAAGAATGAAGAAAAAAGTTTCTCTCTCTCTCTCTCTCTCTCTCTCTCTCTCTCTCTCTCTCTCTCTCTCTCTCTCTCTCCCTCTCTCTCTCCCTCTCTCACACACACACACACACACACACACACACACACACACACACACACTGCTCTTTGGTGGCGCGTGGGCTAACGGAACCGCTATGATGATGATGATGATGATGATGATGATGATGATGATGATGATGATAAGTCTGTGAAGTGCTCGGTGCTTTAGTAAATGCTCCTTTCCCACTGCTGCATGTGTCTCCCTTCCATCTGTTGTTCTTTCTGCACGTCTGTAAATAACAACAAACAGTTTCCACGGACTTTAAATGTGTTTGCTTTAATACAGATACATGTATCTTTATCAATGTTTTAACATTTTATGGAAATTAAATCTTCAAGCATCACTGATATTTTCAACTCTGTTTTTAAATCCGAAAGTCCGATATTTAAATAATAGCATTAGTTTTTGTGACCCTGCTAATGTTTTTTTTTTGTTTGTTTTTTTTTTTTTGCGGGTCATTAAGTTAATTGCTCGTAATTAGAGGAAAGCGACATCAAGCCAACCTTGCCCATGAACCTTTTAAAAGGTCAACTTCCCTGTATTGATCCCGAAGTGTTTGTTTAAAGGAAGACTCAACACGGAGTCTGTGGAACTGATCGTCCCGCATCAGCATGAACCAGGCGGCGCGCATTTCTGCTCCAGCCCGACAAATCATCAGCGGCGTTCCCGATCGACCAAATCCAGATTTATAACAGATTTACACATGCACAAATATTCTTACAGGCCAATCTCACGATATTACTATAAATTATTAGTATTTTATTATTATTATTATTATTATTATTATTATTATTATTATTATTATTATTATTATTATTATTATTACTACTACTACTACTACTAATAATAATAATAATAATAATAATAATAGGGTTTTCAATTATAATATTTACTAATTGTTGGCATAACATGTGACATTAAATAAGTTTGAAATAAAGGAATAAAGTGCCTTAAATGATCTAGGTAAGAACACACATAAACAAAATAAATAAATAAATAAACAGAAAGTGCTGGGATGGTGGAGAGATGGAGGAGGAGGAGGAAAAAGGAAGCAGATAAACTAAAGGTAAACAGTTTTGTCCATTCAAAGCAAAGCAAGAAGCCACCGGTTCCTCTTCGCTTTTCCTGAACCGGACCGCGCACCGGGCTCACGCGGGGTATTCGGGACCGATACCATCATCTCGGGACTGCAGCTCTGGTCCTGTTATTCGATTTTAATAAACACGCAGCACATTCAAACTATCTCTTTCTTCCAATTTAAATCTGGCAGCTTGAATCTGAACATTTTATTATTATTATTATTATTATTATTATTATTATTATTATTATTATTATTATTATTATTATTATTATTTTATTTTTTAATTTAATTTTTTTTTTTAGATAACCCTGGGGAAAAAAAACAAAAAACAAAAAATACCCTTTTTCTGCAAACAACTCAACAGAACCCCTAAGAGCGAGGGAAGGGTTAAAATAAACCCATGATTTGTAATGTCGGGGCTCTCGCGCCGGGGCTGAAAGTGAAAAGGGAGCCGCGGGCTCTCGGAAATTACTGCGAGCCTGCGTGACCTATGCGCGAGGTAATCAATCAAGTAATCAACAGGGATATTTATCAATGCTACCTCCTGTCGTCTGGCCCTTAGAATAAAATAGGAATAATAACATTACAATAAAAAATAAAAAGAAAAAAGAAAACACACACACACACACACACACACACACACACACACACACACACACACACATGAACAGTCATAAGAGGTTAATAATTAATTCATAAAAGGAATGTGTTTAAATGTTCTGATTTAACTCACAGTATAACTGAATTGAATAAAACAGAATTCAGGCATGTAATTCTTCCTCTTATTATTATTATTATTATTGTGCTTGTTGTTAATTAATGATTATTATCATCATTATTATTAATCTTCTTCTTCTTAATAATAATAACCATATTATTATTATTCTTATTATTATTCTTATTATTCTTCTTCTTCTTCTTCTTCTTATTATTATTATTATTATTATTATTATTATTATTATTATCCTTTTCATTCATTTTCTGAACCGCTTAATCCGAATCGAGGTCGTCGGGAGGCTGGTGCCCATTTCAGCCAACTCTGGACAAGGACAGAGAACAGGCCGTCGCATATTATTATTATTATTATTATTATTATTATTATTATTATTATTATTATTATTATTATTGTTGTTGTTGTTGTTGTTGTTGTTGCTGTTGTTGTGGTGGTTGTGGTGCTGGTGGTTATTGTGATGGTTGTTGTTGTTGTTGTTGTTATTGCTTCTGTTTAGTAATGATAATTGGGGAAATACGCTTTTTACAAAATTTTAAAAATGAATACATTTTGAAGTGAAGTGAGAATTTCGGGACCAAAAAAGCGCCATCCGCTGAGAGAGAGAGAGAGAGAGAGGGGGGTCTCTCTCTCTCTCTCTCTCTCTCTCTCTCTGTGAATAAAACAATGCATCATTACTCTAAACATGAACAGAAGAAGCTCAGAAGGAAACTCAAAGGCGTGTTTGAGGTTTTATTGAATCGTTCAACACTTGCCGGGTGTCCGTTATTTCTCGAACGCTCATAAAACAATAGATCAATAATAGATCCTAATTTGGTTTGATCATCCAGAGAGTACAAACAGCGCGTGCCGCATCATCCCGAACCAGGACTGGATCATCTTTAGAATTCAGGACGTCCTCTTGTCTGCTCGGCTGTATTCCACCTCCGCCGCAAATAAGGCACGAGCCATTCATTCATCTTCTCCGCCACTGGCGCCTATGTCAGCCGACTCTGGGCGAGGGCGGGGTACACCCTGGATAACACGCCAGGCCATCGCAGGGACATTCACATTTCGGGGCGATTTGGAACCCATCGTTTTGGACAGTTGCAAGAAACCGGGGCACCCGGGGGAAACCAACGTAAACACAGAGCACATGCAAACTCCACACATCCCGGGCTGGGAATCGAACCTTCTTGCTGTGAGGCGGATGTGCAACCCACTGCACCACGGTGCCGCCAATAAGGCGCGATATTTCTATCTACCCGTCTAGCTGTGGGCAGTGGTGGCCTGGTGGTAAAGGGCAGTGGGTCGCTGATCCAAAGTTTTGGGGGTTCGAGTCCCACTCTGCACAAGGTTGTCAGTGTCCCCCCCCCCAGTGCATCTGTCTGTGTTTTTTTTTTTTTTTTTTTTTTAATAAACACCCAAATGAATTTGTGGGTGTACGTGTGATTATGTATTCCAAATGACATTGAAAGGTGCAGTACAGCCTGTCTACTCAAGAGGCAGAGGGACAGGCTGCTCTGAGTGGTGAGGGACACGGTGCGGGTTTTCATTTTTAAAGCACGAAGATTTCTATCCAGAACTTTAGGCCGTTGGACTCACTGTCCATGTTACGAGTCGGAAAGCTGTCGGCAGCTCCTGGCGGTGGTGAAGTTTGTGGAAGGAATTCATATCGGCACATATTGATGCCCAACTCTGCAACACTACAGGACTATGCATTGTGAAATACATGCGAGAAATGACACATAAATAACCCAACAGGTCTGATGATCATCTTAAGCAACCACAAATTCATGCCAAAAGAAATACCTCAATAAAATGAAAGCATTTCGGACCGTCTTCAAAAACGAGTAATTATTGGTGTTTTACTGCCACCTAGTGTCCAAAAGTAAATGGCTCGAGTGGTCGAAACACACTCATCACTCACAATCAATCCCGTTTGATCCTACTACTGTCGCGGGGAGGCTGGAGCCTATCGCAACCAAATCGGTATTAGAAGTCATGACACAGTCATTTAAAGTTACTCTCTCACCTAGCAGCAATCTGGAACAGCCAATTAATCTAATGGGCATGTCTTTGGACTGTGGGAGGAAACCCATGCAACAGTAGTGGTTACCATGTTTCGTCAACAGAGAATTAACAAGGTCTATCTGCCATTTGAATGAAATGTCTGATCGTCCCTGTTAATTCTCAAATGACGGTTTGTCTCCCAACAAGAAGGCCTTGGCTTGAGTCCCAAGCTCGGACATGGTGTTCCTGTGTGGAGTTTGCCTAGTGTCATATGCTGACTTTCTTCCCGTTCAAAGCCATTTAAACCAGCCAATCATGGGCATCTGGGAAGTTAGTCATAAAAACATGTGTAGATATTGCTTCCCCTCTGATTGTGTTAGGCCACCCCTGAATGCGCATGCATAGCACTTTGTAAAGATGCAGGTGTTAGCATCACATCTCACAAAGGGGACAAATACTTGCTTATGCCTCTTCCTGGTTGGTGGTCGTCATGTATGATAGAGATGCAATATTGGGTGGATGAGAATTGGCCAGGAATTGGGGGTGGGTGGGATAATAATAACATGTGAAGCATATTCTCTACTGTTTGCTTGTGAAGGTGATCTAACCGAGGGCGTAAACAAGCAGTTGAATAATGACTTGGTTGACTGGCAGCTATTCAAAAGGAATTGTCCAATTTGTGAGCTCGTTTCCCGGTAACAGACCATCTCCACAGCTTACGATGCGCTCTTCAGACATATTTATGGAAGCTTGAGCTACGTAGGAAGCCGTTCATCCCTGAGTAGCATCACACGCATCCGTTACAGTCTCGTGTTCATCACTTTCCATCGATTTTTCCATCGAGCCACGATCAGACCTGTCGACCGATCGAACAGGACACTTGATCCCAATGATAAACTGCTGGTTTTCCGGAAAGAATATACGGTAAGAACAAAACTCATTTCCCGGTTATCTACTGTACAAATTAGTTGCACATCGTCTTGCGACACAAATCATCCTGGACTTGTAATTGGTTGCTTATCATATAGGTTATGTTAACCTACATCGACCTGTGACCTCAACTGACCAATAAACTGATGAAACTTCAGAACTCAGGTTTTGTGGATGGCTACACAGAGGAAAGGATTCCCTGTCTCATCTTTCCTTCAGTGGTGAATTTCAACTGGGTACTGAACATTTATATCTGTGGCTAAAACATTCACCTCAACTATCACAGCCATATGTCCCTGTTGAATTTTATTCTACACGTATTCCCCTGTGCTTCCTGTTATAATAAACTCTACTGTTCTGGGAAGACTTTCCACAAGATTTTGGGGCATGGTTATAAGGAATTTGATGTGTGGCTGCATGGATTTATAAAGCATTAGTGAGGAGACACTGTTGTGGCTATGTGAAGGCGGGCTAGGATTCAGCCAAGGGTTCCAGTTTATCTCAAATGTGTTCAGTGGGACAATTTAATGAACGTTTATAGGGAGGCAATGGAGAGAAGTCATTTTTATCTATGATCCATTTCTGGTATCCAGATAGAGTAACATGAGCAGTTGTGCTGCATGATATACAAGATTAAGGTAGTGTGCTCGATGGAGGTATAAACTTATTAGGAAACACAGCTTACAGTTCCTCTTAATGTGGAACCTCAAGGGTTCCACAAGAGTGTGATGGGAGTCAGAAAGAATCATCAACCAAATACATGATCTTCTTCTTCTTTTCCTTTCGGCTGTTCCCTTCAGGTGTCTCCACAGCAAATCATCTACCTCCTTCTCACCCTGTCCTCTGCATCTTCTCTTACGCCAACG
>CM045734.1:3216746-3234246 GCA_024760905.1 Plotosus lineatus | reverse complement strand
TGCCATGACTTGCGCTGAACTTGGATTAAAGTGAAAGAGGCTTGCGCAGCACCAGCCTCACTCTCTCATCCTGATGAGCCTGATCCCACGGCAAGACAGAGTCAAGACAGTTGGAGACTCATTGAGGGTGCAGGAGTTGCCGGAAAGGGACGAGATACGCCTTCTAACCGCCTACGGGGCTCCACTCCGGATTTTCTGTCGGGGTTTACTCCCTTAGCCTTAGCCATTCAAGGCCAACCTGCAAGGCAACAGGAAAAACTCGTGCCATGCAATCTCCGTGACTTCACCGAAACCCTGGCACAGGGGGCCAAGTGGGTGCTCGATCTTGCCCAAGGATCTCCCACAGGCTAGGAGAGGGAAGGAGGCGCCTTACTTCTCCTGTTGGTGGAAGATTTTTCCACCCCGCCACCCCACACACATACACACATAGATGCCCAAACACACACACACACACACACACACACACACACACACAGACACAAGCGCGCACACACACACACACCTACACACAGAAACACGCACAGACACACAGTCTATTAACATAGCTTTGCTCTCGCATGGATCATGGAATGTTTTTACTGATGGATAACCATCTCTTGCTTTGGTGGAATCTCTGCATGGAATCACAGCGATTATCTCCTGGTTGTTTTGAACCCCCATCACATCAGATTCCTTCACATGGAATGGAAGGTTTCAGAAATACTGTATCCACCGGCTGAACACCTGCAGGTCAATTCTGAATTGCTACATTATTGAGAGACCAAAGAGAAACACCAAGGGTCATGTGCTTGGTTTGGAGCTCAACATGTCTGCTTGTGAAGATGATGAATATGTTCAAATCAAAAGTAAACTCAGGTTCAGGAATTTTGTGCTCATTTATTAAAACACAAAAGTAAAACATATCATTTCCATGATTAATCACATCGCATGGTACTCAGTAAAAGCACTTTAACAGCATTAACACTCTCAGGCATTGTTACTTATTTTTTTGCTTTGTTTTGTTTTGGAGTTATTTTTGATTGGCACATGCATGACACACCTTAATTTTTTAAGTTTCTTTCCATTCTTCTTGGCAAAAACCATTCGAGTTTAACCCGTTTGGACAGTTAATATCAGCACATAGAGCTTTAAAAATCTTTCAAGCTCTTCAGACCCTCATTGTTCAAATCCAGGACTTTCACAGACTTCCTGAAACCATTCCTTGTTTTTTTTTTTTTTTTTTTTTTTTTTTTTTTTGAGTAATATAGTGCCCCTGTTGTTTTGTTAGAAAAAAATACCCCACATCATGATGCTGTCACTGCTGTATTTGACTCTAGATTCAGGATGTGATACCCAAAGCCTGGTTTCCTCCACATATTCTGATGTGAAATGTGGCCATAATAATTTATTAATTTACAAATGAATTTGTTCCGTGTTGTCCTTCTGTAAGCTTTTCATTTATGTTCACCAATGAGTTCGTGGCCAAATATTTTCCGATTCCTCAGTTTGCCTGGGTAGACAGATCAAGGATTCTAATTGGTTCCAAATCTTTTCTATTTCAGTATAATGTAGGTTTTCGTGTTTAATGCTGGAGATATTTTCTTATATTTTTCACAAGATCTGTGTCTTACCACACTTATGGATCACAGGTCTGCAGGTAATTCTCCATCTGTGAGACTATTACAGCAGATGTCTGCCTTTCCTTTATTTATAATTATTTCCTATTTAGTCTACAAGGTTGTCACTGACCCAACTCCCCTATGCAGCTAACTGGGTTATCAAAGGCCGGCCGTGTCTCTCACTGTCTATGGTGTGCGGTTCATGTAAAAGAACCATTGCTGACTTTCGTAAAGAGGAGCTGCAAATCCATCAACGTGTTTCTGTTCCTTGCTAAAGGATTGTGTCAGGAAGGGCATCCGACATGAAAACCTATGCCAAATCTTTCCTTCTTTCTTCCTTTCGGCTTTTTGCCTTTCTCAAGAGTAGCAACAGTGAATCATCTGATTCGCACATTTGATTTTGGCAGAGGTTTTTTTAAGTCGGATGCCCTTCCTGTCACAACCCTTTAGCAAGGGACAGAAACACGCTAATGGCTTTGCAGCTCCTCTTTACGAAAGTCAGCAATGGTTCTTTTACATGAATCTCACCATAGACAGTGAAAGACATGACCGACCTTTGATAACCCAGTTAAATGATTCACTGTGGTGACCCCTTAAAAAGGAAAAAAAAGGAAAAGAAGATTTATTTCTTATCTCTTATTACATCTAATGAACTCGATTTGGTTCTTAAAAAGCAAAACTGTCATAAAAGAAGGATTTGGCTCCTCATAGAAACTGGATATTTTCTCACTGAAATAATAAATATTTCATATTTATTATTTTGAATAAATTAAATAATTAATAACTAATAATTTACTAATAAGACAAAAGCCTGCACGTTATTTGAACGTTAACCACTAGGCGGCAGTTATGCATTAAAGTACTAGTCCTTCTCAAAAAATTAGCATATTGTGATGAAGTTCATTATTTTCTGTAATGTACTGATAAAAATTCAACTTTCATATATTTTGGATTGATTGCACACCAACTGAAATATTTCAGGTCTTTTATTGTTTTAATACTAATGATTTTGGCATACAGCTCATGAAAACCCAAAATTCCTATCTCAAAAAATTAGCATATCATGTTCAGGTAGTCTAAACGAGCTATTAACCTAATCATCTGAATCAACCAATTAACTCTAAACACCTGCAAAAGATTCCTGAGGCTTTCAAAAACTCCCAGCCTGGTTCATTACTCAAAACCGCAATCTTGGGTAAGACTGCTGGCCTGACTGCTGTCCAGAAGGCCATCGTTGACACCCTCAAGCAAGAGGGTAAGATACAGAAAGAAATCTCTGAGCGAATAGGCTGTTCCCAGAGTGCTGTATCAAGGCACCTCAGTGGGACGTCTGTGGGAAGGAAAAAGTGTGGCAGAAAACGCTGCACAACCAGAAGAGGTGACCGGACCCTGAGGAAGATTGTGGAGAAGGGCCGATTCCAGACCTTGGGGGACCTGTGGAAGCAGTGGACTGGGCTACAGGTGCCGCATTCCCCAGGTCAAGCCACTTTTGAACCAGAAACAGCGGCAGAAGCGCCTGACCTGGGCTACAGAGAAGCAGCACTGGACTGTTGCTCAGTGGTCCAAAGTACTTTTTTTAAATAAAAGCAGAATTTGCATGTCATTCAGAAATCAAGGTGCCAGAGTCTGGAGGAAGACTGGGGAGAAGGAAATGCCAAAATGCCTGAAGTCCAGTGTCAAGTACCCACAGTCAGTGATGGTCTGGGGTGCCATGTCAACTGCTGGTGTTGGTCCACTGTGTTTTATCAAGGGCAGGGTCAATGCAGCTAGCTATCAGGAGATTTTGGAGCACTTCAAGCTTCCATCTGCTGAAAAGCTTTATGGAGATGAAGATTTCATTTTTCAGCACGACCTGGCACCTGCTCACAGTACCAAAACCACTGCTAAATGGTTTACTGACCATGGTATTACTGTGCTCAATTGGCCTGCCAACTCTCCTGACCTGAAGCCCATAGAGAATCTGTGGGATATTGTGAAGAGAAAGTTGAGAGACACCAGACCCAACACTGTGGATGAGCTTAAGGCCGCTATCGAAGCATCCTGGGCCTCCGTAACACCTCAGCAGTGCCACAGGCTGATTGCCTCCATGCCACGCCGCATTGAAGCAGTCATTTCTGCAAAAGGATTCCCGACCAAGTATTGAGTACATAACTGAACATAATTATTTGAAGGTTGACTTTTTTTGTATTAACAAGACTTTTTTTTATTGGTCGGATGAAATATGCTAATTTTTTGAGATGGGAATTTTTGGTTTTCATGAGCTGCATGCCAAAATCATCAGTATTAAAACAATAAAAGACCTGAAATGTTTCAGTTGGTGTGCAATGAATCTAAAATATATGAAAGTTGAATTTTTATCAGTACATTACAGAAAATAATGAACTTCATCACAATATGCTAATTTTTTGAGAAAGACTAGTACATCAAGGACTGTCCTTTCCAACCCTGAGACTCGAACCCAGGACCTTCTTACTGACATTAAACAACATTATCCAACACTAACTTCACCACTTTGACCAAATTCTTTTTATAGAGTATTTCACCATGCTAGGGCCTCAGTTCCCATAGTGTGGTGGTTAATACATTCGCATAATACCCAAAAGGTCTTCGGTTTCAAATCAGGCAGGAACATTTATGTATGGTATTTAATCCCCACTGATAAATAAATTATAATAAATTATAAAAATTATAAAAGCAGATGACAACATTCTGACCACTAGATGGAGAAGTTGTTCAGGATAAATGTGGTTTAGGTGGTTCGACAAACTAATCTCCCTTTTTATGATATCTGATTTAAACCGTGCATTATATTTATTTAGTTGGATTCTTCTGGGGCATGCTCAGAGAGTACAGCGTTCCGGACTCGTTGCTATGAGCTATTCAGTTGCTGGATCACCGGAGCCAGAGTTTGGTCCGTATTGGTAACAACAGGTCGAATTCTTTTCCGGTGGGAGTTGGACTCCGCCAAGGCTGTCCTTTGTCACCGATTCTGTTCATAATTTTTATGGACAGAATTTCTAGGCGCAGTCAAGGCGATGAGGGGTTCTGGTTTGGTGACCATCGGATCTCGTCTCTGCTTTTTGCGGATGATGTTGTCCTTTTGGCTTCATCAAGTCGGGACCTCCAGCTCTCATTGGAGCGATCCACAACCGAGTGCGAAGCAGCCGGGATGAAGATCAGTACCTCCAAGTCTGAGGCCATGGTTCTCAGTCGGACAATGGTGGAATGCACCCTCCGGGTCGGGAATGAGGTCCTGCCCCAAGTGGAGGAGTTTAAGTATCTTGGGGTCTTGTTTACGAGTGAGGGAAGGATGGAGCGAGAGATTGACAGATGGATTGCTGCAGTCTCTGCTGTTAAGCGGTGCCTGTACCGGTCCGTCGTGGTGAAGAAGGAGCTGAGCCGCATGGCGAAGCTCTCAATTTACCAGTCGATCTATGTTCCAACCCTCACCTATGGTCACGAGCTTTGGGTAATGACTGAAAGAACAAGATCACGGATACGAGCGACTGAAATGAGCTTCCTTCGCCGGGTGGCAGGGTTCTCCCTTAGAGATAAGGTGAGAAGCTCCACCATCTGGGGAGAGCTCGGAGTAGATCCGCTGCTCCTCCGCATTGAGAGGGGCCAGTTGAGGTGGCTCGGGCATCTGGTCAGAATGCCCCTCGGACACCTCCCTGGTGTGGTGTTTCAGGTATGTCCAACCAGGAAGAGACCCTGGGGTCAACCTAGAACACGCTGGAGGGACTATGTCTCTCGGCTTGTCTGGGACCGCCTCGGTGTCCCCCCCGGGAGAGGCTCGGGAGAGGGACGTCTCGACCTCTTTGCTTAGGTTGCTGCCCCCGTGACCCGACCCTGGACTAAGCAGAAGATAATGATGATGATGATTAGTTGGATTCTTCATGTGCAATATTTATGTTCACATACAGATCTGTTCACCATGTGTGCACAGCAATTACAGGACCATTCACCCATCCTGTCTGCAGATTTTGAAGCTGTATTTAGTGATTTAGTGTGCAAAGATGTTTATTTTTCTGGAATAAATTAATTTCTCTTGATATTTGATTGACACTCGGTCATTTTTTCCCTGTTCCTGACACATGTGCTGCTATGACATGTAAATTTCCCTGGTGTAGGATGGTTAAAGCATCTGCCTGAAATCCTGTAAAAACAGTCTGAGTCATTTAGATTACAGTGCTGTGGCATAACAGTGTAATGTTCAGCATGTCCGCTTAAATACAAGAAGGTCCTGGGTTCAAGTCATGGGCTTGACAAGGGAATTTCTATGTGGAGTTTACATGATTTCTCTATACTTGACCAGATTTTTTCCAAGCACTCTGGTTTCTTCCTACGGTCATAAGACATGCATATTATGCTAACTTGCTGGTGTAAATTGCTCTGTGAGGAAAAAAAAAGTGAGTGGATTTGTGTGTATGTGTGTGTGTGTGTGTGTGTGTGTGTGTGTGTGTGTGTGTGTGTGTCCGTTTGTCCTTCAAGGGACTGATAAGTTGGCTGAGATAGGTTCAGGTCTCCCGATGACCTTTGTATGATAAATGTGTTTCACAAAATCAATAAATTAATAAATTGACTACAGGAACTGTTTCACAGTGACGTGATGTGTGCATAAAACACGTGAAAGATCCTCAGTTTGAAATCTGTGAGAGGGATCATGACTCACGCAATTTCCCTTGAGATCAATAAAGTATTCTGATTCTGATTCATGTATTTCCTTCACTTCTCATTAGAAGTATCATATTTAATCGAGAAAAGGAACATATTAAAGTCTTTTTGACAAGCATTTATTAAACAATTTTTTTTTCTCCTGATAAGATTTTTTTTATCAAACTTAGTGGACAGGTTAGGCCTGGGCCTTGACCCATTTACCCATTTACTATTACCCATTAAATTTTGGAGCGGATCTGTGCATGGCATCAGGTTGAAAAAACCCTGACCCTGACTCATCATGCATGTTCTCCTGACAGGACCCATTCAGTTAAAATTATGCAATGAATACCTGAATATGAATACAATGAAGTCACACTTTGCTAACACAGTTTTGGTGAGGGCCAGAAATAATTTAATCCTCTTTCCTTAAAACCAAAGATGACGCAAAGGAGTGACACATTCCTTTTTCTGAAGATTAGGGCTGAAACAGGAAAGTCCAGGATATTCCAGCACAAATGTTTCTTCCAGTTCCTTCTTTAGAAAAAGTCTGATGAGATTTAAACATGCAGCCAATACTGAAATGATCAAAGATGAGCTCTTGTTCAATTCATTCCTCAACTCCCTCCCACTTGCATCACAGTTACATCTAGTAAGTTCACATATGAATGTCTGTCTTCCTTTCGGCTTTTTCCCTTTTACTCGAAAGTCGCCACAGCGAATCATCTGATTCGCACGTTTAATTTGGCAAAGGTTTTTTTAACGTCGGATGCCCTTCCTGTCACAACCCTTTTAACAAGGGACAGAAACACGCTGACGACTTTGCAGCCTACTCTTTACGAAAGTCAGCAATGGTTCTTTTACATGCCTCTCACCATAGACAGTGACAGACATGGCCTTTGATAACCCAGTTAGCCGCACTGGGGGGGACAGTGACAACCTTGTGGAGAGTGGGACTCGAACCCCCAACCTTTAGATCAGCGATCCAGTGCCCTATACCACGAGACCACCACTGCACCCTAAGTTCGCATATGAATGTTTTTCAAAAATTCCAACAAGATGCCTTACAGTCCAGTGAATTGAACCGTCTGCAGATGAATCGTTCAATTCTGTTTGTCTGCTGTTGAAGGTGCAGGAACCCTGATGCAACTCACACTTTGCAAACACTCTGGTTTCGAGAGCTGGTCCATACGGATGAGCCATGAACTTGCATTCAATTCTGCTGATCTCAACGGTGTCCCACACCTTCATCCATCAATTACTGCAGGCTCTGCCTCAAACACATCGAAACAGAGCACTCAGGGAGGGCAAACTCCTACTAAGATCAGCAATTCTAATATCTTTTTCTGATTTTCCTTTTGGCTGCACCCTTCAGGGGTCGCCACAGCAAATCATCTGTCCCGATTTCACCCTATCCTGTGCATCTTCTTCTCTTACACTAACTACCTTTGTGTCTTACTTCATCACATCCATAAATCTTGTCTTTGGTCTTCTTCTAGGCCTTCTGCCAGGCAGTTCCAACCTCAGCATCCTACTACCAATATACTCACTATCCCTCCTCTGTACATGTCCAAACCATCT
Source organism: Plotosus lineatus (assembly GCA_024760905.1). Lineage (NCBI taxonomy): Eukaryota > Metazoa > Chordata > Actinopteri > Siluriformes > Plotosidae > Plotosus > Plotosus lineatus. Next base: position 3,226,411 of record CM045734.1, on the reverse strand, counting down.
CAATCTAGCCTTTCTGATTTTGTCTCCAAAACCACTTACATGTGCTGTCCCTCTGATGAACTCATTCCGGATCCTATCCATCCTCGTTACTCCCAAAGAGAACCTCAACATTTTTAATTTCTGCTACCTCCAGCTCTGCCTCCTGTCTTTTCTTCAGCACCTCAGTTTCTAAACCATACTACATTGCTGGCCTCAACACCGTCTTGTACACTTTTCCTTTCATTCTTGCTGATACTCTCCTATCACACATCACACCGGACACTTTTCCCCAGCCATTCCAACCTGTCTGCATACGCTTCTTCACCTCTTTTCCACACTCTCCATTGCTTTGAATTGTTGAGCCTAAGGATTAAAAGTCCTCCACCTTCTTTATCTCTGCTCCTTGTCACCTCACCGTTCCACTTGGGTCCTTCCAATTCACACACACATGTATTCTGTCTTACTGGGGCTAACCTTCATTCCTCTTCTATCCAGGGCATACCTCAACCTCTCTAGATTTCCCTTCACTTGCTCTCTGCTCTCACTCCAGATCACAATGTCATCTGCAAACATCATAGTCCACAATGCAGCTCCATCTAACCTTCTCAGTACTTCTCTATTAACATCCTCAAAGCAAGGACTGCATCTGTGGTGCTCTTTCTTGACATGAAACCAAACTGTTGTTCACAGATGCTGACCTCTGCTCTTAGTCTAGCTTCCACTATTCTTTCCCATAACTTCATCATATGGCTCATCAACTTTATCCCTCTGTAGATGCCATAACTCGGCACGTCTTCCTTGTTCTTCAAAATGGGCACAAGCACACTTCCCCTCCATTCCTCCGGCATCTGCTCACTCTCTAAGACCTTGTTGAAAGTTTTTTGTCGGAAAATTACTGCTACTTCTCCTAGACACTACCATACCTCCACAGGTATGTCATCAGGACCAACTGCCTTTCCACTCTTCATCCTCTCCAATGCCCTCCTCACTTCACCCTTACTAATCTTTGCTACTTCCTGGCCCTCAACGGTCACCCCTTCTACTCTTTTTTCTCTCTCATTTTCTGATTCATCAGCTCTTCAAAGTACTCTTCCCAGCACACTTCTGTCATCAGTCAATACGTTTCCCTCTCTGTCCTTAATCACTCTAACTTGCTACATGTCCTTCTCATCTCTATTTCTTTGCTGTGCCAACCTGTATAAATCATTTTATCCCTCCTTACTGTCCAACCTAGCATACAATTCATCACACACTCTCTGTTTGGCCTTTGACACCGCTACCTTCACCTTGTGTTGTATATCCCTGTACTCCTGTTTACTCTCTTTGGTCCTCTCAATGTCTCATTCTTCTTAACTAACCTCTTCCTTTGTACACACTCCTGCACTTCCTCATTCCACCACCAAGTCTCCTTATCCTCTTTCCTTCCAGAGGACACACCAAACACTCTCCTACCTGTCTCCCTGATAACATTTGCTGTGGTTGTCCAGTCATCTGGAAGCACTTCCTGACCACCCAAAGCCTGTTTCAACTCCTCCTTGAAGACAACACAACACTTTTCCTTTTTCAGCTTCCACCACTCTGTCTTTTGCTCTGTCTTTGTCTTCCTCACCTTCCTCACCATCAGCGTCATCCTGGACACCACCATCCTGTGCTTTCTGGCAACACTCTCACCCACTACAACTTTGCAGTCACTGACTTCCTTCAAATTACATCGCCTACGCAAGATATAATCTACCTGTGTGCTCCTACCTCCACTTTTATAAGTCACCCTATGATCTAGTCTCTTCTCGAAGAAAGTATTTACCACAGCCATTTTCATCCTTTTTACAAATTCAATCAACATCTGTCTTTCTGTGTTTCTGTCCTGGATACCAAACCTGCCGATCACTTCCTCGTCCCCTTTGTTGCCCGCACCAACATGCCCATTGAAGTCTGCACCAATGACCACTCTTTCACCTCGGGGGATACTTTGCATCACTTCATGTAACTCACTCCTTCTATTCCAGCTCACATCCTTCCTGTGGGGCATGAGCACTAACAATAGTGAACATCATGCCTTCAATTTCTAACTTGAGACTCATCACTCTCTCTCTGACACTCTTTTCACTTCTAAAATGTTTCTGACAAACCTCTCCTTCAAGATGACTACTCCATTTCTCTTCCCATCCACACCATGAAAAAAAACAGCTTAAACCCTGCTCCTAAGCTTCTATCCTTGCTAGCTTTCCACCTGGGCTCCTGAACACACAGTATGTCCACCTTCCTCCTCTGCATCATGTCAGCTAGCTCCCTAGCTTTTCCTGTCATAGTTCCAATCTTCAAAGTCCATACTCTCAGTCCTAGACTCATGCCTTTCCTCTTCGCTCTCCTCCTACGGATACACCTCCTGCCTCTCCTTCTTCGACCAACAGTAGCTCAATTTCCACCAGCACCCTGTTGGTTGACAGAAATGATGGCGGTCATTGTAAACCTGGGGCCTTGACCGATCTGGTCTGGAATCCTTATTTTTGATTCACATTTTTATATATGACTTTGGTTTTACGTCGGATGCCCTTCCTGACACAACCCTCTGCTTTTACCCCGGCTTGGGACTGGCGTGAGGAAGAACACTGGCTTGTGCCCCCATCTTGGCTGCCATAGTAATTCAACATAGAAGCCTTAATTAAAAAAAAAATCAGCCATCATCACAATGTTAAAGAATCCTTTAAAAAACAAATCAGGACTTAGAGTTTGACCCATATAATCTCCAAACTCTAACGGCGTCTTCTTTGTCCAAAGCCCCCCCCCCACACCCTGGTTAAGGTTTCAGGAAAATCTGTATGTAACATTTTGTCCAATCCCCAACACCCACTGAGGGTAAAACAAAAGCATTTTTACAGATGAAATGCAGAGAAACATTGTAGAGCCTTGAGCGGAATCGTGCTAGATCTCCTTAGCCACCATCATCATCATCATCATCATGATTATCATCATCATCATCATCATTGCCTCTGGTTCTCGATCCTAAACCAGTTGTACCATGGTCCTCAGGTGAGTTCAGTTATTCTGACTTCCCAGGTGCTCCTTGGGTGGTGTGTCTGTGTGTTGGTGTTTCTTCCAGGTTCTGAAAATAATAGTTTAGCTGGGAAATTTCTTTCTGAATTGAGTTAACAATCCCAGCCAATTTTTTTGTTTCGCTACCAAACCCTGCATTTTAGTGGTACACTTGCAAACATCCGAAGATACGAGGCTAATGGGCTGTGAAATGTCAGTGAGCTTTTCAGTGTAAAAGGCTGGAACAGAAGACAGTAGGGGTCCTGGGGGACAAAAACAAAAATCTGTACTGTTACCCCCCCGCCCCCTCTCCGACAGGTGCAGGTGGAACATAACCGGCTTGAAGAGAAAGGTTTATCAATGGGGTGCTAATAGTGGGGTGCTAATGCAAGATTGGATTTTAGGAAGGCTGTATTGACGAGTCTATACATAAGTGGATGGTTTCATCTTTGTCCTAAGCCATGGCAGTGGGTCACTGAGAATGATTGGAGGGACTGAGGGGCAAGATGGACTTGGGAGGAGGGAGTGGATGGTTATTATTTTGTTCCTAAAGAAGGTAATGAAGTTATTTAATTTTTCCTTAGTAGCATCTGAATGAGAGACAGTTCAAAACTTGAGAAAGAGAACCAATCAGATCGCTCCATTCCTGTGTAGCATATATTACATGTAGCTCATCAAATACATCTGAGGATTAAATCTGCATTCAGGACAAAATAATTCTTTCATTCATTTGCCAAACTGCTTAATTATTTTGGCATCAGGGGGAGGCTGGCGCCTATCTCAGCCAACTCCAGCAAAGGTGGGTTACATCCTGATCAGCTTGCTAGTCTGATGCAGGTCCAATATATAAAAACCATTCACATTGACACCTAAGGGCAATTTTGAAAAGCAAATTAGCCTAATGTGCCCATATTTGGACTGTGAGAGGAAACCCACAGAAGCGTGAGGAGGATATGGAAACTCCATAGGAAAACGCCTTCACTGAGACCAGGAACTCAGGACCTTCTTGCTGTGTGGTGAAAGTATGGTTTTGTGTTTTAAGAGAATGTATCAGGAAGAGAGAATATATGATGAGCCTTTAATTGCAATTTTAATGTAAAAAATTCGAACTTGGAGAGCAGGATATTGCTGAGAGACTGAATAATTAAGTAAGGTTTAAAATTAACGGACAATTTCTCCTCCACCGCCTCTCTCTCTTCTTTTCCTGTACATCAACCAGGCCCCTGCTCTCACTTACGAAGCATTGAGTTTGCAGAATTAGTGCTTAATGCTGGGTATCGTTTATATGGTCCTTCATTTTGCCTTTCATCAAGAGGAACTAGGATCCTGGAATAACAGAAGAAGAACATCAAGGAAAGATAAATACAATGTTTTGTGTTTTGGGCCAGCATGTTTTCACTTCATCGCATGGGTGGTTCTAGACATTTAAAAGAAGGTAAATAATTTTCTTTTACTTTTAACACATATTTCAGATATATTTCATACAAAATTGGTGTACTTTTATCATTTTTAAATAATTTATGGGGTAGTCTTGGGAGCCTTGGAACGAATCATACGTTTCCACTTACCAAAACTCCAGGTTACAAAAAAGGCGTTGGAACAGATTAATTTCGTAAGTAGAGGGCCGACTGTATATATATATATATATATATATATATATATATATATATATATATATATATATATATATATATATATATATATGTGTGTGTGTGTGTGTGTGTGTGTGTGTGTGTGAAGCGGCCTCCATCAGTCCCAAAGTGATTACTCTCCAGTGATACTCTCCAGTGCGCAGAGCCGGGGTAGGGAGAAATGGAGGACAGGCTGTTACCCAAGCAGCAAGTCCCCCCTCTCGGCGCCACCGGAAGGATCTAATGGAAGGGCAAGTGCCGATACGACTGGGTTCCAGTGCCGCTGCAGGAGTTCCCAGGACGTTACTGTGAACGAACTGCCTCTGGAGACTCCAACTCCCGATTTGAAACATGCTGACAGCTTTGCAGCCTACTCTTGTTGAAAGTCAGCTATTGTTCTTTTACATGCCTCACACCATAGACAGTGAGAGACACGGCCGGCCTTTGATAACCCATTTAGCTGCACTGAGGGGGGACAGTGGCAACCTTGTGGAAAGTGGGACTCGAACCCCCAATATATATATCTTCTTTTCTTCTTAAATATATATTAAATATTAAATATATTAAATATATATTTTATATATATATATATATACCCAACCTTAGGATCGGCAGTCCAGCACCTTACCACCGGGCCACCACTGCCCAGTACATAGTACGTATAAATAAATAAGTCATCAATTAACCTATTGCATGTGTCTTTGGCCTGCTGGAAGAAACCAGAGCACCAGGAGGAAACCAAAAAAAAAAAATGCCACACATTGATCCCACTACCTCCTTGATGGAGGCAAAAGTAGTAACCCAAAATGAATGCTGTTCTTAATACCCCCATTTCACTGCAGCATGGCAGACTTACGAAAGCAAAAATGTTGTCATCCGCAAATATTTCGCAATTATTCCCTCATCTTCCGTGACATTCCGTGTGATTCTGTAATTATTCCTCAAGTCTTCCTCCACTTCCATATGCTTCCAGCAGGCCAAAATATTCCGTGAACATGCTTTTGAACATGTTGTGAGTGTTCCGTGGGGTCATTTTTGGCGTATTTTGGCGTATCTGGTTCGCATATGCAGTGAACGTTCTGAGAATTCCCACTTTTCTGTAGGATTTTCATCCATTTTCCGTGTAAAAATGCCGCAGCTCTTCTGTCGACTACACAGTCCTTGCATGACGTAGTTCAATGAAAGGGGGATATAAGAATTTCCACTTTTCTGTAAGGTTTTCACCCATTTTCCATGTAAAAATGCCGAAGCTCTTCTGTGGACTGCGTTCCGCGCCTTTCAGCCACAATCATCACATGCCGTACTCCAGTGAAATGAGGGTATTACAAAACATATTCCCTTAGTTTTCAGTTTGATGATGAAGATGATACTAGTGCTGGTGAAGGAGAGTGCAGCTGTCATCATAGCCAATTCCCACCAGTCATGTATGAGTTCCTGTCATGCAATTACCACCTGTGAGGAGTGAGGGCAAGCACATGCTTCCTCTCAGACACAAGGTGCCAACCACCCCCTTTTTATTTTATTTATTTATTTATTTAGATTTTTTTTTGGTAGGGGGGGGGGGGGTGATAGTCATAGCTTTGAGTGGCAGGTAACACTGAGAGCTCGGCGAATTAGCTCGCATTGATGTTCATGAGCATAAAACTGAATTCAAATCTTTCTGCTACACCTCTCAGGAGCCATACAGTATGATTTATATCCTTCTCATCGTCATCATCATCATCATTGTCATCATCGTTTAACGATTCTCCTTATGCTCTGTCTATTTGGGCAGAGGCAGAGTCATAATGGAAAGAACCACACCCAACACGAGAGAAACATTCCCTTGTGAGATGAATGATGATTATGCCTTGAGATGGAAGAACACTATACGGCATTGCACTGTCACTTCACACTGGGTGATCATGGCAGCAGAACCCCCAACCCCGGTATTCGGAAAGTCTAAGGAATCTTTCTTTTAGTGTATGTTGTGGAAAATCTCAACATAGTTTCATGTTTCATAATGAATCAGACTGAATAAATGTCAAAAATACTAATAATTATAACATACACACTCTCTCTCCCTTGTTCTTTCTTTCATGTGCACCATATGCCCCTGAGGAGCCAATTAATGTTCACCATGCATGATTCCACACCACACTGCCACCCCAACACAGAGACAGAGAGAGAGAGAGAGAGACAGAGAGAGAGAGAGAGAGAGAGAGAGAGAGAGATTGTTTTTAGTACTTCCTTTCGATTTACCAGGTCATTTCATGCAGTTTCTGGTAATTTGTGCAATCTGATCTTGATTACCTCAGACTGTAAACAACGAGAAAAAAAAATGAGAATGGGTGCCAGCCTCCCCCTCCCCATGACCCTAATTTGGATTAAGCAGTTAAGGAAATGAATGAATGAATAATTATCCCCTTTGCCTCCTGACCACAATCTTGGGTGAAAGAAAGAAAGGTTAATGGTCACTCACTGATTTCTACATTTTATGTTGAAGCTGCCTCATTAGTTTTTGATTATATGTTTATCAATGTACCTTTAACTAAAAGACTTTAATGGATATTTTTTTCAACATGATCCAATGCACGAATCAACTCCAAAATTTATTTTATTTTTTCTTGGATGTCCCGTACTCAAGGAAAAAATAAAATGAAATGTGTGCATTGTCAGAGTGAACACAGATGTATAAGAACACATACAACAAAAAAGGCTTTAAATTCCTGTAAAATAGTGTGTGTGTGTGTGTGTGTGTGTGTGTGTGTGTGAGAGAGAGAGAGAGAGAGAGAGAGAGAGAGAAATTGATGAAGACTTTGCCAACTTCATTGATGGGAACCTAATCAATCTGGTTTCAAAGCACAGAGACTGTAAGATCTGCCAAGATATTGTCAGTCCTCATCCTGCTTGACCTTTCAACAGCATTTGACACGTCCAACCACAAGATTCTCTTGTCCATCCTCAGGAGTCTAGGAATTTATGGCGCAGCAAGGCAGTGGTTTGTTTCGTACCGGGATGGTCAATCATATGAGGTTACATGGAGGAGATCCACATCGTCACCATGTTGATTTTCCACTGGTGTTCCCCAGTGTTCAGTTCTTGGTCCACTTCTGTTTCCCTTTTTTACTAGGTCCCTTGATGATATCTTATCTTCAGATGGGTTCTTATACCACTGCTATGTAGATGACACTTGATTTGTTCATCAGACACTGATGTTTCTGCATGTGCATGTCTGGCAAGTATCTCCTCATGGATGGCAGCTCACCAGCAGAAGCTTAGTCCCAGCAAGACTGAATTTCTGTTTATCCCAAATGACTCATTCCCACATCAAGATCTTGCAATCTTCTTTGACAATGCTGTGATCTCTCCTTCAGGCAATGTGCAAAGCCTTGGAGTAACCATGGTCAACTGCGTTTCCTTAATTTCTCATATCACTAATCTTTCTCAATTGTGTCAATTTTTTTCTCTTTAACATCCAAAAGATTCATCCATTTCTTTCCACTAAAGCCACTCAGATACTTGTTCAATCCTGTTATGTATGCCTAATGGATTCTATCAGACAAGCCCCCACTTGTTACGGATAGGACAATTCAGATGATTGAAATTGCCCTGTGAAACCAGCAAAGCACGACAGACCATGACATAAACTATATACACTTTAATAATATGAGCAAACTAAGACAATGTTCACATTATTTACAGCTTAGACCTAAACCATATACAAGTTACCCAAGGGTCCCATAGTCACCAGCGCCTGCAGCAGGGTAAATTTAGAGATGGCGCATGTGCTGGCGGGGAAAGGACAAAACAACTGATGACCATCCTCGTGTGCGTGGACGTGGATGATGGACTATGTTGATGAAGTCCCGGCAAACAAAACTTAGGTGACGCGTGTTCCATGGTTCACCTGAGATGAGTTGATCCATGATCCACCCAAAGAGCCACGAGGAGACTGGAGGAGCCCGGAGGAGACTGTAAGAGACTGGAGGAGACTGTATCCAGTCGGCACCAGGTCCTTAATATAGATTCCCCCAACAAGTTGTTTTGTCTCTGGTACAAGCCTGAACAAGCCCAGGCAAGCCCAGACAAGCCCCAACATGTCTGTGTTGCTCTTCCCCTCTGTTGTATTGTCCAACTCCCTTAAAGAGAAGTACGTTTTGCAGAAATTTTCTGAGTAATGTTACAATTTCAAGTCATAGCATTCACACCATCAAAATCTACACAACATTCCAATCTTTACAAAGTGCATCAGCTCCAACTTTACCCCATAAGATCATTACTGATCAACAAATCAACACCCGGAACTGGGGGAGTATCGAGAACACCGAGAACAACTAATTTCACCAGAAATCAGGCCTGACAGTCAAATTGACAAAATAGAGAGGAGCAAGAGCCACTTATACCCTACAGTAAAACATTGGCAATATCTGAAGACTCGACAAAAGGCATAACATTCTTCAAAATCAGAGACCAAAGACCTGTAGTATACCTTAATATCAAAATGGGTCATGGGGTAGAATTATCTCCCATAAGTGACACAAAGCCTTAAGACAATAAAGGTAAATCATCCTCCAGACACACAGCACCTGACACCGTGTTCTCATAAACAAAAGCTTTCCACAGAACCACCTGAAACGAAAAGGCGTAGGCGTGATAGACCCACAAGAAATTGGGCAACTTGTGGAATGATTTTTGAACTCGAGACTCAATTGCCATCAAAATCTGAAATTTCCTTATTACAGGTTTTCCCTCACGTTCAAAATAACTGGAGATTTGCACCAAATCAGATGTGCACAAGGCACCTATTTCCTCAGGGGTAGGAGATTTTAAAAAATCTTCGAGTGTAAACACCATTTTGCTGGTTTCACAATTAAAGTATCAAAAGGTATCAATTCAATCGTCAAGACTCAATTCGAAATGAATTCAATCCCAGACGAGCCCCCACATTTGTTACGTATGCCTAATGGATTCTATCAGATGAGCCCCCACTTGTTACGGATAGGACAATTCAGATGATTGAATTTGCCCTGTGAAACCAGC
>CM045734.1:3199246-3206746 GCA_024760905.1 Plotosus lineatus | reverse complement strand
GGCTGGCACCCATCTCAGCTAACTCTGGGAGAGGGTATAGTACACCCTGGACAGCTCACCAGGCCATTGCAGGGCAGAAACATGCTGATGGCAACTCTCTTTACAAATAACAACAATGGTTCTTTTTGCATGAGCCTCTCACCACAGACAGTGAGAGACATGTCTGGCCTTTGATAACCCAGTTAGTTGCACTGGGGGCGGGGGCAGTGACAAATTGGCTATAGTGGCGTTTGAACCCCGGCCATCACATCAGTAAGCTATATAGCTCTCTTCCTCTGGGCCACCACTGCAACTTTCATACTCAAGTCAGGGCTAGAAAGAAATCAGTCTGAGTCTTTGGAATAATTCTGAGTCAAGAAGAAATATTGAGATGAACAGCTGATTACATGCTTTATGTACATTTGAAGAATAGATGAAAATGCAAGGGGAAAGACAGAGAAGAGAAAGAGAGAGAGAGAGAGAGAGAGAGAGAGCGAGAGAGAGAGAGAGAGAGAGAGAGAGAGAGAGAGAGGAGTCAGGTCAGTGGTGGCTTACAGTGGTTAATGCAATGGGTTACTTGACTGAAGGTCAGGCAGGAGTTCAACCTCCAATGTTGCCCTTTACCCTCAATTACTCAGTTGTATAAGATAGTGATTGCAAGCCTCTCTGGATAAGAATGTTTGCCAAATGCTGTAAATGAGGAGAGCAAGAAGTAATTGAATGTTGTTTTCTTGTAGAAAAAGCAAAGTCATGGAAAACACAAACAGTACATTTGGCATTTTAACGTGTTTTTTATTCTTGAGCGCTCCCATCTTGAGATGAACCCCCTGGATTTAACTTCATGAAGGTGTCTTTTTACTTCTATTTTCTTCATGCTTTAATTTTGCTATACTGTACCAATCCCTCAAGGGGAATTATTGTCCCTGCAGTTAATACACACACACACACACACACACACACACACACACACACACACACACACACACACACACACACACGGAGCAGTGGGCTGCTACACTGCAGGGTCTTTTGAGCAGTTGGTGGTTGGGTGGCACTTCAGTCATGAATGCGTCAAACGGCCACACATTGTTCCTTCAGTCCCAAATCCACTTCTCTATCCATTATGCAACAGATACAGGAACAGAACATTCACTGATTATCCATTTAGATCTTTTTCAGTTCTTTTAAACTTGTAAGCATAATTCGGCCGTCTGTTTTATCTTTTTTTAATGATAAGTTACATGGAAGTAAAAAGCCACTATTAAGATCTGTGCTGCTAAACCTGAATGGGTGTGTTTATGAGATATAATAATAATAATAATAATAATAATAATAATAATAATAATAATAATAATAATAATAATAATAATTTAGTGAGAGCATGAATAAAAGTATTGTACCATTTCAAGTTTATTACAGACTTGAGCAGCCACTTCCTTCTTCATTCATTCATTTATTCATCCATTCATCCATTCGCCAAACTGCATTAATCTTACCAGGGGCTACAACTAAAACACCTAGCCAATCCATCACGATGCCAACACACACACACACACACACACACACACACACACACACACACACACACACACATGCATGCACGCACGCACACCCACAGGAATGTGTGTGTAGGACAAGCAGATGAGAGGTGTAGAGACTGGATGGTTCCAGAGCTGCATGCTGATGGGGGCAGACGAGCATCAATAAGCCGAGCGAATCATTTCTTCTTTTCCTTGAGGATACCAAAGATGGACATCTTCCTCTCTCCAGTCATCATCCTCTTCCTCACCAATGTGTGTAATGCCTCTGGGCTGCACAGTCACCGCCACGCAGCCGTCAGCATGTGTGTGGAGGGAGATCACGCTGTACACACACACACACACACACACACACACACACACACACACACACACACACACACACACACACACACATACGCACGTGCACGCACTCTGAAGCAAACTTTTTTTTTTTGATATGCATTCGGAAAACTTTGGAACAGTAAAAAAAAAAAAAACCTTTGGCTATTCCCGCTAATAGAACCAAAAGTAATGCTTTTGTTGAAAAAAAAAATGGCAATCACAGAGGTTCCAGCATGTAATCCTGACACAATCGTGTTTCCATCCTCTTATCTACAGTCATTCAGTGTGTGGAGAGTCAGGTATAATAAGAGTCATTCCGTGATTGGGCAGTGCGGGTGTCACGAAGGCCTTCTGCCAATAGAATTTGTTTTTATACAGGATACAGAAATTCCCGGTACAAACAAAACCATGGTTCATGTTGCTAATTAATCAGAAGTTTACTGATCTGCTGCATCTGGATTTTTGTTTAAACATTTATTTTAAAATGAGCAAAAGAGGGAAGCAGTTCCATGAGCCTGATTTCTAACAAGTCACATTAACCAGGAAGGTTTTTTTTTCTTCCTTTAAGCAGGCAATGATATCTGTTTACTCTGAACAAAATGACGTCACATAACTTGCGGACTCGATTTCAGGCTGAACATGCTCCAAATCGGTCACAGATTCTGTGATTTTCCACTTGTCCCCAGCGTAATGATCAAATGAATGTGATTTACATTAGCCCCTTGACTATTTGCGGTTTTGCACTCACGCCTCTGTATAATTGCGGATTGCAGAGCAACTGTCACGTAATTCAAATTCAGCCAATGGCTGTTCTCCCTCCTGCTGATTGGTTGAGATAATATAACGCCCATTTTTCCTCATTCATGCACACTTTGTGCATGTGCTTTTTTAGTGTGTGTGTGTGTGTGTGTGTGTGTGTGTGAGTGTGTGTGTGTGTGTGTGTGTGTGTGTGTGTGTGTGTGTGTGTGTGTGTGTGTGTGTGTATTTTTAATTACAGTTAAGCTCCAGCATGCCACCCAATCGCTAATCGCTGCATACCTTCTCATGCTTCTGGTATCCAGAAAAACGTAATGACGCTGTATTAAAAAGTAGAACTGCTTGATATGATTCAGGAAGGAAGACGTTTTGCTGCAGGATGGCAACCTTTGCCATTCAAAGACCCGTTTTCCACAGTAAAGAAAACACTGGGAGCCACAAATCCTTTTTTGACCTTTAAAATCAAAATAAAATAAAAAAACACTGCATATAATGTTTTACCCATTTTCCTTTATGATAATATAAAAGAAAAAAAATGTGTTGCATTGATTTAAATGACTGCAAAGACAATTAAATTACAATTCTGCTTGCAATAAAAACATTTAGATAAAAAAAAAAAAATCGCCAGCCTCCCTGAGACCTTAATTAGAATTAAGCTGCTCAGAAAAGGAATGAATGTGTTTCAGTCCTTCTTGTATTTTTATAAAGAAAGAGAATATGTATCCCACAAAACGAGGGACGGGATGCAGCCAGATGTGTTGGGTAGCCTACCTCACAATCACCTTCGTTGGATCTTCTTTTTCTTTATTCATTATATCAATGTTGTTTTGTCACCGTTTTCATTTATAAAAATGACAGCAACACAGAAAAGTATATGAAGACTAATTTTAAGAAGGAGCCTGCTCAACATTCTTTTAAATAATATTAATGCTTAATGCTGCACTGACCGTCCCATTCTCTGAGTGAAGACTTAACCACACCCAGTCTTTTATTTTGTCACCTGGAGGAGAGTTATTTAATTTGGAGAGTGCTGTGCATAAACCAGATCTCATCCATCATCTCTTCCAAAACCACCCCGCCCCGGAATGCAATGCAAAATACATATAATGCAATGCCTCCTCTTAGTGGGTATTTTTGAAAACTACAGTACTGCATGTTTAAAGGAAACAATTATAATACCATATAATGTTTATATTTTATTATAAATAAATATCAAAGTAAAAAATTAAGTTTTTCTCAATCATTAATACATTTTACGACATTAATAATTAAAGAGTAAGACTGTCGATAGAATGTGTTTAGGAAGAATATGCGCATGTAATAGATACATAGTATTTTCCTTCCAGTTGATAATTCACACATGTAATATGATACATGGGGTTTTACTTCTGGGTATAGAACTCACGCATTATCCTCATTCATGGGAGGGGCCGGAACCAAACTCCCGCAAATAACGAGGGCCCACTGTACATGATAAACGATATTATATATTATTATTGTAAAGTTCTAAAGTTTGACAGACTTTCCTGAGCCGTCGGTGTCCCTGTAAGTGTTTTATGCACAGCATGTGCCCAGCAGGCCTATGGGCATCGCTATGATGGCATTAATATAATATACATGTAATGTTAATATTTACATATACTGTAAATATATCAATCTACTGCTCATAGGGTCACAGGCCTCATGAGGACTATTCGTGCATGATACAGATCTGTGCACACGCAGATGATGCTCCACCTTTAACCCCGCCTTAAAAATTTAATAAGCATGCATAAATGATGAAGGCTTCACAATACTTCTAATGTTTATGTGTATTTAATATGTTTTAATAGCTATTGTTTTTTCAATATATTGTTCTATTTCAGTGTTAATGCTTGTGCCAAAGTTTAAAAAGTTTTCAGAAGTAGATTTTTTTCTGATGCTGAGAATTTTTGTTTTAATGACTAAAAACAAAGTTTGAATGTTGTTGATTTTTCTTTTTGAAATAATGGATAAATACTTTCAAGAACAGGCTCACTTTTAATTTAAAATTCTTCTTGCAATATATCACAATAAATATTGCAATACATACTCGAAATCGCAATATGTCGCAATACAAAATTCTAGGCAATACCCAGCTCTATTAGTTAGACTATAAACTCTACTTGATTTCACTTCACCTGTTGAAAATGTCCAGTTCTTGGCTGCCTTTGCGACGAACACCATCTTTAGCTACTCACTAGATTTTGGTGGATGATCTTTAAAAATCCTTTTCATAGTAAAAATGGTATCCAATCAATATATTCACCGAAATGAATATCATTATTATTAATAATAACATTTAATTAAAGGTAAATTGAGCAAATTTGTAATTTTAGAGGTGTGTATCGACGTGGTATCACTTTGCATTAATGACTGTAGAGGTACCCAAGAAGTAGCTCTCAGTTTCAGTTGGTTGGTGACCCCTGAACTAAACTAATCAGTGCTCCAAACTGACCAGAATGGAAACTGAGAAAACATGTAATGCTTTTTTTTTTTTTTTTCTATTTGTGGAGCATACAGTACATTTCTCCAAAAAAGTCACAACAGCGATGTCTGGTGCTCTGATGAACACATGCATCCACACAAGCAATCACAAACCTGTGTAAATCCAGACTCTCAGGCTGTCAGATGTGGACGTATGCTGTTCAGGTCTGGTGTTACCTACTGTTATCATGACTTGGATGACAAATCCAGGTGTCAATGTGAATGTGAACTGGTTGTTATTTTGTGGTCAAGCCCCCTTGGAATGTTAAAGTGTATTTGATTACCAGGAGAGATGATTTTCGAGTGTTGTTATGGTGCATCTATGGTTATAAAATGTTTATTCTTGGTTCTCTTTCTCTGCAGGTGATCCCTCTTTCTGTGCTGAGAAATGGATGGCAGTGAGAACGAGTGTGTGCAGTTTTTGCAATATGTAGAGGACATTGGCTTGAGGGCCTATGATGAGCTGGTGATTCAGAATGCTTCAGACATTGCACGTGAGAGTGACCGAGTGCGTAACCGTCAACACTGGGAATACCTTCAGGACCAGAGCCAGAAGAAAAGACGCCAGGAGGAGGTTATCAAGAGGTACTAATCTTTTAGAAGCTGAAGTTTACTTTTAGGCTGCAAAGGACTGAAGCATGTGATCTTATTAATTGGAAAGATATCGATAATTGGTGTGCTAGCCAGTGAAGAAAAAACTTCACTCTTCAGAGAAGGCTTTGTGTCAGACTTTGTTGTGCTATGGCTGTGGGGATTTGATGGCATGTCTGGATGGAATTGTGTTTATTCAGCTAGAAGAGCATAAGCAAGGAGGCCAGGTACTGATGTGGTCATATCAAAGAGGTCCATGATGCAATTGGTGTTTCAGTTCATACAGAAGGTGTTCGGTATGTGTTGAGATCAGGGTTCCAGGTAAGGCACTGAATTAATCTTCTCCAGAATTACTAAACTAGGTCTTCATGGAGCTCGATTTATATTTTGAAGGAAACCAGGCTCTCATCATACAAAGTTTCCAACGAACTCCTCAATGGAGACTGTGGTTGAGTTTTGCTAAGGTTAGACTCGCTACTGACTAATATGATAAAGAAGAAGAAGAAGAAGAAGAAGAAGAAGAAGAGACTCGCTACTGACTAATATGATATGGCTCAGAGTTGGATTTAATCAGAAGATCTCTACAGTCAGGGGCACCAGTCATAGGCCTATCACTGCCAAAATAATGGAACATCTTCTTGAATTTTCATACAGAGGGTTTACTGCACTATGCACAATGTTCAGAACAGTGGCAGGCAGTGCATTTGGTACCTGACCTTCAGCGGGACTTAATCCACCTCTCAATACTACCATCACGTCACAATTATACAACCATCAATAATACAGCAATTAAAACCACTTTTGACACATTTCTGGCAGTAACTCTGAGCATTACATCACTTTCACAACATTTACCGTTCCTGGTAAATCTGTCACCTGCCAAATGTAACAGTGTAATCCGTACTTCTCCAACCTCTCCTTATGATGTCGAGCTTTTCTGGAAAAATCCACTTTGAAAAATGAATTTTTGAATCCGACCGCAGGTTAGTCTCTCCTCCCCCTTAAGTCATTGTGGGGGTAAAAAAGTAAACGTAGGTTAATGTTTCTGACGGTGTTTAGGCCAGCAGAGCAGACTTTGTTTGCCCTGACGGCCCACCACAACCACTCACACTCTCACATATGGACAATTTTGAGTTCATGTTTTTGGACTGTAGTAGAACCCATGCAAGCAGGGAATTAAACCCAGGCCTTCTTGTTGTGAGGTGGACTTGCTGACCACTGTGACCCCATGCTGCCTTTGTTTGTTTTTCATTTTCCATAACTTTACTTTGTCGGTACGTCAGCATGGTCAGCAACACAGTCACCTCACACCGAGAAGATTCTGAGTTTAAATTTTGTGGCTGACTGGACCATGATGTACAGTTTGCATGTCAAAGTGCTGCTCTAAGTTACCTCTAGGTGTGAATGTGAGTGTGAACTGTTGTTTGTGTCACTTCGCCTTGCTAGCCAGCGTATTCCTCGCCTGCCCTCTTGCATGAAGTCATCTGGGATTGGATCCAGCTTGTCTGTGAACCTGATGGAAATGCGATACAGATAAAGAATAGCTAATGTCACTGACGCTGCCTACTAATAAAGGGAAAGGTATTTACGACTTTCTTTCAAGATCTTTATCTCTTGTTTAACCCCCACAGTCCATGTGATGTCACTGGTCATCACTCATAATCACAAAGAATTACTGTTGTGACCCCAATGCAGCTAATCGGGTTATAAAAGGTCGGCCATGTCTCTCACTGTCTGTGCTGAAAGGTTCCTGTAAAAGAACTGTTGTTCGTAAAGAGTAGGCCTCTGGCTTTCCATCAGCGTGTTT
>CM045734.1:3176746-3194246 GCA_024760905.1 Plotosus lineatus | reverse complement strand
AATATGAATTTTTCCCCTTAATCAATTTTACCCTATTCTTTCTCTCCTCTCATCTCTGCTTCCCTCAGGATTTATCATGAAATGAGATACACTAGGTTACCTGCACACACCAAAACCAGTGCAACGAGATCACACATGAGTCAGTGCAATGTGCTGATGTGATGAAAATGCTAAAGGATTC
Source organism: Plotosus lineatus (assembly GCA_024760905.1). Taxonomy (NCBI): domain Eukaryota; kingdom Metazoa; phylum Chordata; class Actinopteri; order Siluriformes; family Plotosidae; genus Plotosus; species Plotosus lineatus. The sequence goes on along the minus strand of CM045734.1, from coordinate 3,194,065 downwards.
CAGTAAATTCAGGACATCATCATGATTGAAGTGTGATATCACTTCTATTTCTGATTGCTCACTGTTAGCAGTGTAATAAACAAGAATACAATATTGCGTAACTGATATTTTAGCTGGCCATCATGGTAGGGAAGTGATTAGCATGTCCAAGTCACGGTCAGAACGTTCTGGGTTTGAGTTCCAGGTTGTTGTTTTTTTGTGCAGCGTTTGAATGTTCTTCCTGTGCTTGCATGGGTTTCCTTTGGTTTCCTCCCCAGGCTATGGACATGCACATGTCATGGTCAGCTTGTCAGTCCATTACAGGGCCAAAACACACAGACCTTTCACCTTCACACATGGAGTAATTTATATCAGCCAATTAGTACTTGGAGGAAACATGCAAGCAAGGGCAGAACATGCAAACTCTACAAAGCTAAACTGCAGTCAGCTGTACTGTATATCTGATATTACATACACACTAGTTATCCATGTTAATTATGTAACTCTTGTGGGGGGCAGGAGGGGGGGGGGCACAGACCTGGCCACGGTTTCCAGCTCATCTTTAGGGAGAAGGCACCTCATGCCAGTTGTAAGATTTGAGACCAGTCCAGGGTTTCAATCCAGTTGGCCTGTGTTGGGAGTCAAGCTGGGGGTAGGTTTTTGAAAGTTACTCCAACTATCTCAACCGAGTCTTTTTAATTTAGAGAAGCACCAGTTCTCTTCTTTCTTCTCATTCAAAGGAATTTCCCCACATCACTAAAGCCTCATTCTTTCATTCATCTCTCATTAGTCATCTGAATTCATTCCTCTACAGTTCAAGGGTTGAATACTTCTGCAATGACACTGTAACCCAATATCATGAGGTTGGGCTATTTATAAATGTACACCAGTGCTAGCAATAACGTCACTGTTTGGACCGTGTTGCAGCATTAACAGCTGCAGACAATCCAGCTTAATGCTGCTCTCAAATGATGTGATGATGTATGGATAGGTATATGAAAATGCAAATGTATTTAATGATCAACGAAGCAGCAGGCTTGTATTAAAACGCACTCATGAGTGTGATAAATGGACCAGGTCTTTCTAGGGCAGCTAGTAATGGAGGGATGACTAGACACTCTTGGATTGATGCATTACTGTGATTACATCAGCACAGAGTGATACAATTCATCCATGTATATACCAGTAGCTTGCCCACAATTCATATCACTGGCACCACAGGCAGCCACCGCTGCAATTCAAGTATGTGCATATTTTCAACTAACAGCATACACTCACATATTTAAAATGCTAACATGCTAACAGCATGTAACAGACATGGAGTAATTCAAGTCAAATTCAGTGTAAAAAGAAGTGCATTCATAAAGTACAAACCTCTGCTCAGTTAAAACAAATAAAGTACACAGCACCTCAGCTGTGCCTTTGGAAGTATGAAAAAAAAAGTTGTATCTCGATGTTAAAGAATTCTTTAAAAATTCCCAGATCCAATATTTGATCTGGATCATCTCCAAAATATAATGGGATCGTTCTTGTCCAAAGCGTTAAAATTTAAAATCAGCACATAAAAGTTTGATTCATCCTCCTGGTAATATAACATACAAGCAAACTGAAGGTTAAGGATAACCTTCATGGCAGAGGTACTTCCATGTGTAAAATATTCTCCAACGGATCAGCAAAGCCCTGTTGCACCAATTCGGGTGGAAGTTACATCAGTGCCTCATGCAATTATATACTGAGCATCAACATGAACTTATAGACATCACAGATGGACAAGTTGAGCTCTGGGACAGGAGAAACCTCAGTGAGGAACAAAGATGTAGAGGCTGAAATCCTGTAATACATAAGAAATCATCAGCTATGTTGTTTATTAAGTGTATGAGAACAGAGGGCAAGGAAGACGTACACAAAACCCAGGAAGTGGATGAGTGCAGCATATATAGAGAAAGCTTTTGTAATTTCTCTCTTAAAGTGAGTTGGTGTGCACTTTGTGTGTGAGTTCTTAAGGCTATGTGGCCTGAAATGTTATTTTATTAAGATACACAAATACCTCCTGATTGTGAAATTATATCTTCAAAGTAAAACATCTTGAGTGATTTCTGCAGTTAGCATGTGGTGACATTTGCTAGCAGTGCTATGGGGCGGTAACTTTAAGAATCGTCATGGTTGCATCAATTTCCACAAATTCAACCAATCTTCATCATTATTATTATTATTATTATTATTATTATTATTATTATTATTATTATTATTATTATTATCATCATCATCATCATCATCATGATACACTGCAGTAATCTTGCAAAGGAAATTATTAAATCCAAAGTGAGCACCAGAGAGCAGATGGAGTTTGGGTGCCTTACTCAAGGGCACTTCAGCCATGAATGTGGAGGAAGGTAAGGTGTAACTCACTTCCTCACCTCTACCATGCATTTTTCCTGCTAAGTTCGGGAATCAAAACATCGACCTTTCGGTCCCAAAACCGCTTCTCTGAACATTAGGCTATGGCTGTCCCACAAACTTGAAAAATGCAGGTATGATTGTGAATCTCCTGCACAACCATCGAGCTGCATGCCGATGCGGATATGTTATTGTCCAACAATCAGCTAAAAACATCACAACATACAACTCGACTCTTTTTCTTCTTTTTTTTTTTATCTGCCACAAAATATGAAACCAAGATGATGCCAAAATCTGTGAGGTTCAACATTGAAGTGCATCTTTCCTTTCCACTAAAGGCTCCATCAACACTGCAGTAAACACCATGTGCTTATGTTTGTTTGGGTTTCTGTTCTAGTCCTGTTTTTGGGTTGTTACCTTACAGTGTTCACCTCTTGTGCTCCTGTTTGATTAGTTTGCAGGGTTTAATTCAAGCTGCCTTTCAAAGTTCTGTTCTACAGAGTTCTGTGCTACGTTGTCCTGGGCCCAGCGATGGAATTTCTTTGTGGAGTTTGCATGTTCTACTTGTGCTTACATGGGTTCCCTCAGGGTACTCTGGTTTCCTCCAGCAGTCCAAATAAAATGCGCATTAAGCTAATTGGCTGTTCCAAATTGCCCCAGGTGCAAATATGGATGGCTGTGCATGCTTTGGTCCTGAGATTCAGTGACTGTTCAGATGTTCAGCGTGTTCCCAGAGTCGTCCAGCATCCCCAGTGTTTTGATAGATAAATAAATGTTTCCTTTGTATCTGATTATAATGATGGATTAAGTCCGTCTGGCTTTGCTACAGACTCTGATTATGATTGTTGGATTGTCACCAATAAAATTTCACGTCCAGCTACAATTTATATTCACTGCTTCTTCGATGGCATCACTCTTGTCTGATGATCCATTCCAGGACATAACCAGGCAGGTTTGCTATCTACACTGGAGAAGGAGAGCCAACAGGATAGAATGAGAGAGCCGTGACAGAATAGTGAGAACGAGAGACGACTGAAATGTGAAAAACGACATGACATTTGCTGACAATAAAAGGACGCCTTGCTCTTCGTGTATTGGATGCAACTCAGGCTCATTTAATTAGTGTGGATGTTCATGTGGGTGTGATTTACTTAGTGACAGTGAGAATAAATCCTGTTTGCCCTTTAGAAAAGGAGAAACTGTGTGTGTGTGTGTGTGTGTGTGTGTGTGTGTGTGTGTGTGTGTGTGTGTGTGTGTGTGTGTGTGTGTGTGAGAGAGAGAGAGAGAGAGAGAGAGAGTTTTTTTAATATTTTATTTTAACACAAAAACACTTGTTTATGAAGCAAGAAGAACATGAATGCATCAACAAAATATTATAGTACAAACAAAAACTCATACAGATAAATGAAAAAAAAAAAAAAAGAGCAAAAAACTTACAAACTTCACCACCTTGATCTGAAGAGGAAAATAATTTTTATAATCAGAACAATTCCTCGAACCCAGTATCGGTGAAACAGCTTCTCTTCCTTCACAGAACATAAACCATCAATTTCATACCAAGCTTTCCCACAGGACTCCGCCTCTTTCATTAAATTATAATAATTATAATATAGTTATAATAAACTATAATAATTATAATATCATTATAATAAACTATAATCACTATAATATCATTATAATAAACTGGAATAATTATAATCACCCATCACGCTGCTCGTTATCATTCGGCTTCAAATCCTTCACAAAGTACAGCCACATCATTCGTACACCTTTCTTTTCCCGCTCAGGTAAAGGGACAGTTCTGATTGGCCCAGCACAAAATTGAGCATCTGGCATTTGGCCTTCCGTTCTTGTTGGAACCTGAAACCCAGAATGCACCTGTGTTCAGGACAAACCACACTATCCATACAGAACCATCTCTTTAACCACATAAACAGAACCTGCAGCCCGCTGCAGTCCAGGAAACAGTGGAACACCGTCGCTCTGAGGGAACAGAACCGACACCCTTCATCAACACCCGGATTTAAAATAGACACAAAAAACATTCACAGAATCAGCACCATGTAAAACCCTCCACTGTAAGGCTCCACCCGTTTTTGTAACGGTGGTTTGTACAGCACTCTCCTTGAAGGGTCCACTTCTGGTTTCAAACCCAGGTGGAACTGCCATGGTGCGTCAGTCCGACCTTTTAGTTTCTCTCTATGTAACCCTTTCACCATCAGTTTGTACTTTATTTCACCCGGAGTGTTACACAGACGGACAGGTCCTGACACATCGTGTTCTAAAAAAACAAACAGAACCGTCTTCAAAAACCGGGGCGAGGCTCTCAACAGGAAAGTGGTCCGTGTTTTCGAGGAGTAAAACACTGTTGGTTCAGGAGACGATACCGGAGTGTCCATCCGGGGACTGCTGGTCCTTCCAGACCCTCAGCATGTTTCCCAGAAGTCTCACCAAAGAAACCCCGACAGCAGCAGAGAGAGCAGTGTGTGGACCACACAGATCAAACACATGACCCTGTGTGGTGATGTGTGCTGCTATAGCAGCACCAGCAGTCTGTCACACATTAAAACTAGTTCCACAGACAACGGATTCTTTTAGAATCCAGAACTATGAGATGTGTGTCGTGATCTGTTCTTTTTAAAAAGTCCTCAGATTTTAAAAAAAGGTTCTGGTAAAATCCTGGAAAGACTTTCAGGTTGTGTTTGTTTAAGTGCATAAAAACAGAGAGTCCTACAGTCTCGGTTCCCAGCACCGAGCCAGAACAACACGAGCTGTAGGTCTCCACAACAGGTCTTTTGGTCTAGTCAGAAGTCTCTGGATGGAGCCTAAACGTTGCTCTGCTGCTGGCCAGATATATAAGACCATGTCCCCCTTTCTCTTTGGGGGAGGAAGAAGACACTCTGTGGGACCCAATGCAGCTTGTCCCAGAAGCACTGGGCGATCTCTGCCTGGGGTTTACAAGTAGCGTCACAGGGGGGTGTACACAGGAGAGATGGGGCTACACATGGAAACAACCAGATTATAGATAATTAAAACACGACCTTTAAAAGACATCTTTAGTAAAATCCATTCCTTTTTTCGAGACTCCCCCCACTTTCTCTTAAACATTTTCCCAATTCTTATTTAATGTCTTGGTCACCAAGATAGATTCCCAGGTCCTTGATCCCACCCCTGTTCCAGGTGAGACTGCCCGGCAGAACGATACATCATGGCTCGTCTCCCACCCACAGAGCTTCACTTCTCCTCCAGTTTATCTCGGCTGACAAGATTTCACTAAAATATTTTACAGTGTCGGTTCAAAACTTAATATCACTCTGGGTTTTACAGCAATGATAAGATCGTCTGTGTATGCAGACAGTTTGAAAACTGAATCGCAATTTGGAACCTTAAACCCAGAGAGTCCTGTTCTGAGGTGGTGTAAGAGAGGCTCTACAGTTCATCTACAGGAAGTACAGAAGGCCCGTTAGCAGGCAACCCTGTCTGATACCCCTCTTGACTTAGTTTCGCTCCAATGAATAACTTCTGGTGTCAGGATAAATTCCCAAAATTCATGAAACACCAATTTTGGGCAGTCTCACCGTGGTCTTGTAATTTTCATGCTTCGTTGTGAAGTTTTCAGTTAATATAATCGTCAGCTTTATTTTGATGTATAGTTTATGCCGCTATGACCTGTAGCTATTGTGCTTTGTTAGTTCATAGGTATTCGAGAAAACAGAAATTTATCTCGTTCATGAAAATTTCAGAGCTAGATCACGTGGGGTGTTTTCAATGACGTCCGCTCTGACGCTATTTAAGAGTAAGCAATCTTCAGAGCAGCACTTGCTGGGCTCGCTGGACTGGACTGGAACTCATACTGTAAAGATGTGCTCGCTAAATCTGCTACCGGCCTGACAAGATGATACACTGAATTGGAGCGTTGTAGAGTCATCTTTTGAAAATCTCCTCTTAGTCTAAGCTGTTAGACATTTGATTGCACAATATATCATCAACCTTGTTAGTTTACTATATTTGGCGACTATGTTAATGTGAAATTTCTTATCAGAAAGTAGTTCAATTACCATCAATTATCACCTCACTTACCTTTGAAATCAGCCTTTGTTTATTGTGAATATTGTACATGTATTTATGTTAGTTTGGGTGTAATAAACTTCGGATCAAACTGTTTACTGGACTTGCCCTTTGAACACTTAGTATATCCAAATTATCATTATCAAGCCGAGTGTTTTATGAACCCATGGTTCAGGTTATTTGTGTGCCTATAGGCTTTTGTGAAAGTGTCTTGATTCTTCTGAAGTAGAAAAGGGTCAGCACCTTAACAGGTGCAGACCGCTCTCCTGCAAATCAGGGGCAACCGGCCTTTCACCAGACTGTCCCTAAGAATGTCCAGCAGGTCCTCACCGATCACCGCCCCGAAGGTTTTATAAAAATCGGCTGGCAGGCCATCTATACTTGAAGCCTTCCCCAGTTTGAGACTCTGCAGCGCCACCAACAGTTCCTGCAGAGAGATGTCAGCCTCTAGATGCCTGTTGGCATCTGCTGACACCTTTGGAAGGCCAGTGAGAAATGTATCCAATGTTTTCGGTTTCTCAGAATATTCACATTGATACAATTCATCATAGAAACATGCTGAGTACCTGCAAATATCTGCAGAGTCCTGGAGTAGCCATCCATTCCTGGAATGCAGGCGGTGTATTATCAGCATTCTCTGCCGTTTTTTCTTTCCAGCCCAAAGAAAAAATGAGAGGGAGCATCCATCAGAGTGATGTTTTGGAACACGCTGCATACCACGGTGCCAACGTTATCTGCGTGAGGGGGGCTGCTAGGTGGCTATAGTCCCGGATGAACCTTCTGAGAAGTTCGCAAACCCCAGGAACCTCTGCAGTTCTTTGCGTGTTGCTGGAACTGGCCACTCTGCCACCGCTTTCACCTTCTTGTGACCCAGTTTTATCTGCCTCTTCTCCACGATGTATCCCAGGAAAGACACTGTTGAGACATGAAAATCGCACTTCTCCGCCCTGACCTACAACTGATTTCCAACAGTCAGTGAAGAACTGTTCTCACGTGATGAACATTTTCATCATGAGTTTTTCAGAAGATCAGAATGTTGCCCAGGTACACAAAGTCGAAGCAGTTCAACATGTCCCTGAGTACGTCTTTGATGAGTTCTTGAAAAACCACACAGGCGTTAGTCAACCCGAAAGGCATCACCAGGTATTCAATGTGCCCCAGTTGCGTGTTAAAGGCAGTCTTCCATTCCCAAATTCGGAATAAGTGGTACACGGTCCTCAAGTCCAATTTTGTGAAGATAGTGGTGTCGTGCACATGACTAAAGGCCGAGTCAATGCGAGAAAGTGGATACTTGTTCTTAACGGTGATGCTGTTAAGTCTATAGTTGATGCACGGTCTTTACCTTTTTCCCACGAAGTAGAACCTCGCACCTCCCAGCGATGACGAGGGATGGATAAGGCCTGCTGCCAGCAAGAGGGTGATATTTTGTTCCATAGCCTCCTTCTCAGGTTTCGATAGGCTATATAATCTTTTTTTCAGGAATGTGGAGCAGAGAAGCAAATCTATAGCACAATCATATGGGCAGTGCGGTGGCAGCAAGAAGAGCCTTATTAAAAACCTCTTTTAAATCATCATGTGCACTGGAGACACTATTCAGGTCAATTTTCACCGGTGGGACAGGGGTTTGGAAACCTTGAGAAGGAACAGCGGCCAGCAGGCAGTGTTGGTGGCAATAAACACTCCAGTTGCGGATGGTGAGGGTGGTTCCCAGTTGATATGGGGATTATGGGCTCGTAACCAGGGCCACCCCAACACCATAGGAGTGAGCGGGCCGAAATGAAGAAAATTTCTATGTACTCATGGTGATTACCCAATAGGATGAGCTTGATGAGTTCCCTCTTCTGCATAACACAATTGAGTCGACCATCAATGGCTACTACCTTTCCAGGGTTTTCAAGATCATGCACCGGGAGCCGAAGGAGCCTAACCAGCTCTGTGTCGATAAAGTTGGCCTCTGCACCTGAGTCAATTAACACCTGAACAGGGTGTGGCCGTCATGCGAGCTGTAGGTTGCCCTTGATCTGGATGCGCTTCTGTGGAGGAGAGGAGGCTCAGCTTGCCTCTGCCCTCCTGCCTGCTGGTGGCCCCGGCACCGCTGGACAATGGGAGAGGTAATGGCCCTCTCTCGGCGCAATAAATGCAGAGACAGTCGTTCAGTCGGCGTCGTCTTTCTTCCGACGTCAACTTGGTTTGGCCAAGTACATGGGCTCATGGTGGTCACCGGGGGCTGGTGAGAAGGTGACCCATGGGGGTTGGGGATGAGGTGGGAGGAGCGGCATTAGACAGAAATGCTCGGAGATGGGGTGACATGACCATTCCACTCTTCCCGTGATCTTTCCCTCCTTCTCTCTCTCAGTCTATTGTTCAAGCAGATAGCAAGCACAATCAGGTCCTCGAGCATAGCTGCAGCTAGCTAGTTTTTGAGTTTGTCAGTCAAACCTTTCATGAATGCTCCTCGGAGCAAGGGTCAATCCAGCCGCTCTCGACGGCGATGATCCGGAAGGCTATTGCGTATTCCAATATTGACTGAGAGCCTTCTTTGATCCGTAACAGCTGGCTGCCCCCCCCCTCCTGCCAGATGATCAAAAACCTTCTTCATTTCCAGCACAAAATGGTCAATATGATCATAAATTCGGCAGTATGTTATGAGCAGACTCATAACAACCGCGGCCTTGACTCGGTCCGTGGTGTAGGTGAGTGGCTGCTGACTGAAGGTAAGTGAGCACTAGTGGAGGAACTGAGCACATGTGCCGATCATGCCTGAATACCGGCATGGGGATGAGCAGCTCTCAGCGTGTGGTGAGCAGTACTGGTGATGCTTCTGGTGCGGAGAATAAAGGGTTGGTGGGAAGGGTCGGGGTAGTGTGTTATGCGATGGCGTTCATCCTTCCGCTGAGCTGAGGTGGTCAATTTCTGGAGGCTGTCCATAACCTAGTGCAGGGTGGAGTCGTGCTGGCCCAACAGGAGTCCCTGGCTGGACAATGCCTGCCTGACCTGTGCGGTCTCCACTGGGTCCATGTTGGCTGGAAGATTCTGTGACAGAATGACTTTCTGCCATACCCAGAAATGCAGGAGACAGTGTAAGATGTCACTGAGCTCGTTTATTATATTTACGGAGAAAAACTCCAGCAGGATGCAAGCACGGTTTCTCTTGAAGATGAAGGGAAAAACACAACAAACACTAAAAACTGAGAATGAAGGCATGGGTGACTGGTCTAGCGTGGAGCTGGAACCAGGAGCCAGAGAGATCACAGGGGAACAGAGACATGAAATGAGGGACAATCTTCTAGCACTGGGATAAACGCTCTGAGCGTCTTTATAGCATAATAGATTGGTGAATAGGATCAGGTGTGTGCATCGAAATCCACCCGCTTGTGTCAGCCACATCCCTCCGGTGGAGCCTGCAGCACTAGAGAGAGAGAGAGCGAGAGAGAGAGAGAGAGAGTTACAGCCACCAAATTCAAAGTCTCCCAATGATGATGTGATTTTTAAAATATGACCCGCCATCACATCTTCAACAGGAACAGAAACTGGGTTAAAATCTCAAGAAAATAAAACTCCACCCCCCACTATTTCTGCTTTTATAATTAAAATTAACCTGTCGGTCCCATTCCCTCCTCCAGTAGCCTTCATTCTCCACCGTGCTGTGGCTTTCCTGGAGAAAAACAACATTCAGTTCTTTATTTTAATCAAAATAAACATCTCAGCTCTTTTCATGTCTCGTTTCGCTCCGTTTATGTTTAGTGTGGAGATTTTAAAAGTGCAGATGTTGAAAATAAAAGAAAAAAGAACAGAACCACGAGAGAAGGAAAAGCAGATTGAATTATAAAAAAAGACAAAAAATTTCATTCTCTTCAGAGAGTTGATTTTAAATCTTTAAGACTTTTTTTAGTTGAAAACTTTTTCGTCTGTGAAACCTGGCAGTCCCAGGCTCACTTGGCTGCCCTAGGCTCTCACAGCTGTCCCGGACTCACCCGGCTATCCTGGGTTCACCTGACTGTCCTGGGCTCACCTGACTATCCTGGGCTCACCTGGCTATCCTGGGCTCACCTGGATGTCCCAGGCTCACCGACTGTCCCGGGCTCACCTGGTTATCTCACATAAAAATGGACAGAATGTACGAACAGTTTAAGAGCAGGGAAGACATTCTCAACCTCGATTCGAAACCCTTTGATGTGAAGTGAGAATTTTGAAATTTTTGAATGATATGAGGCTCAATGCCCATTTTCTCCATATTATCTCCTCCCTTTCAGACCGGCCCCTGGACAGGCAGGTTTCCTCCTTTGAGGGTTTTTTTTTTAACTTTATTGTTGCTGTTTTCTGTTTCTGTCATTTTTCTTTTATTTGCTCTTTTTAACAAATCATCAAAAATTATTTCTTCCTCATCATCGTCCTCCTCCAACACTTGACTCCGACACCCTGGTTGCTTTCTGCCCCACCCTTTCCTTCTGTGGATCTGCCTCTATCTGCTGACTATTTCAATTTTCTACACAACTTTCACCCTCCACCTGTGTGTCTGTGCTTTGTACCAGTGTGTTCACCTTCTTGTCTGTGACACCCTGCACACCGTCTTGTCTGTGTCTCCGGGCTGAGAGAGCTCGCCGGTTTCTCTTTTGGGGAAACCTATACAGACACTATCTCTACCGGTGGCACTATTGTTAGGATCATCACCACCTGACGTCTGAAGGAGACAACATGCTTCAGGTGAGGGGACTTGCAGTTTAACAAGATCATTTTTATTGGAGATAAGAGCCGACTGTACCGGGACCACTCCCTCTCCAGAACCTTGTTCCTTAAGAATGGATATATATATATATATATATATATATATATATATATATATATATATATATATATATATATATATATATATACTGGTCCTTCTCAAAAAATTAGCATATTGTGATAAAGTTCATTATTTTCTGTAATGGCCTGATAAAAATTAAACTTTCATATAGTTTAGATTCATTGCACCCCATACTGCTTTAATACTGCTGATTTTGGCATACAGCTCATGAAAACCAAAAAATGCCTATCTCAAAAAATTAGCATATCATGAAAAGCTACTCTAAGCTATTAACCTAATCATCTGAATCAACCAATTAACTCTAAACACCTGCAAAAGATTCCTGAGGCTTTTAAAAACTCCCAGCCTGGTTCATTACTCAAAACCGCAATCATGGGTAAGACTGCCGACCTGACTGCTGTCCAGAAGGCCATCATTGACACCCTCAAGTAAGAGGGTAAGACACAGAAAGAAATCTCTGAGCGAATAGGCTGTTCCCAGAGTGCTGTATCAAGCCACCTCAGTGGGACGTCTGTGGGAAGGAAAAAGTGTGGCAGAAAACACTGCACAACCAGAAGAGGTGACCGGACCCTGAGGAAGATTGTGGAGAAGGGCCGATTCCAGACCTTGGGGGACCTGTGGAAGCAGTGGACTGGGCTACAGGTGCCGCATTCCCCAGGTCAAGCCACTTTTGAACCAGAAACAGCGGCAGAAGCGCCTGACCTGGGCTACAGAGAAGCAGCAGTGGACTGTTGCTCAGTGGTCCAAAGCACTTTTTTCGGATGAAAACAAATTTTGCATGTCATTCGGAAATCAGGGTGCCAGAGTCTGGAGGAAGACTGGGGAGAAGGAAATGCCAAAATGCCTGAAGTCCAGTGTCAAGTACCCACAGTCAGTGATGGTCTGGGGTGCCATGTCAGCTGCTGGTGTTGATCCACTGGGTTTTATTAAGGGCAGGGTCAATGCAGCTAGCTATCAGGAGATTTTGGAGCACTTCATGCTTCCATCTGCTGAAAAGCTTTATGGAGATGAAGATTTCATTTTTCAGCACGACCTGGCACCTGCTCACAGTGCCAAAACCACTGCTAAATGGTTTACTGACCATGGTATTACTGTGCTCAATTGGCCTGCCAACTCTCCTGACCTGAAGCCCATAGAGAAAGTTGAGACACCAGACCCAACACTGTGGTTGAGCTTAAGGCCGCTATCGAAGCATCCTGGGCCTCCGTAACACCTCAGCAGTACCACAGGCTGATTGCCTCCATGCCACGCCACATTGAAGCAGTCATTTCTGCAAAAGGATTCCCGACCAAGTATTGAGTGCAGAACTGAACATAATTATTTGAAGGTTTACTTTTTTTGTATTAAAAACACTTTTTATTGGTCAGATGAAATATGCTAATTTTTTGAGATAGGAATTTTGAGTTTTCATGAGCTGTATGCCAAAATCATCAGTATTAAAACAATAAAAGACCTGAAATATTGTTGTTTAATTATTATATAGTTGTTTTATTATTTTCTATTCCCAACATCTGACTCAGACACAGTTATTAATGATAATTTTCTATTTCTTAGTCTTTTTTATTCCTCTTCCATCAAAGCACTTACACAAATAACTTTTTTTTCATTAACTAAAGGATGACATATGCTGTCAGTTCAATGTCATTAAACAAAGTTCCTGTTTGCACTTCTGCCTGGAACATTTCCAATACATGAAGGATGCTAGATGATCTAGAATAGTTCACCTTGGATGTAGAAGTGTAAAAAATATCAACTTAAATGGCAAATGAATATACAGTCTGTGCTGGAAAGAAATCAGCCTCATTTTTCATGCAATTCAGTGTATTATTCCTTAGGGGGCGCTGTGATGCATCACAGAGTCTTGTTGAAAAGTCTTGATTATGTCCATCTCAGAGTTAATTCTCAACATCAGATTCATTCCCTAGGACTGTTGTGTGATGCCCTACAGTGTCACACATCTGTGTTAGAATAGAATAGAAATTTTGGATAATTTGCTAAGTTCAGATTCAAACACTATTCTCATGATTACACGACATCAAACCCACAGGAATTCCTCGTTTACATTACAGGTATTGTACCACATTTTTACGACAGTCTCAGATCACATCATACATGTGCCATGTAATGTACGTCAAATGAGCATCACAGGAATATCATATGAGCTTCTTACAGTAATACAGTGGTACCTCACTTTACGAAATTAATCTGTTCCAGCACCTTTCTCGTAACCTGCATTTTTCGTAAATTGAACCACATTTTACATGTAAAATGTGTGATTTGTTTCAAGGCCCCCAATACTACCCCCTATACTCTTTAAAAATTATAAAAGCATACCTTTAAAGACCTCCTTCTGCTTCAATATCATACGTCTATCATACGGTAGACGGGTTTGGCCGTATTCCTTTGCGTTATATCACTCGAGCCCATTTCTTCTTCTCACTCACACCGGAAATCACATGTGTGTGTGTGTGTGTGTGTGTGTGTGTGTGTGTGTGTGTGTGTGTGTGTGTGTGTGTGTGTATGTGTGTGTGTCTGCGCGCGTGCGTGCGTGTGTGCGTGTGTTGACAATGTTTTCTAAGCAGAGTTATAATCTGACAAATGTTTATGGAAGGTTAAAAGCCAGAGTCAAGAAAAAAAAGCATGAAACAACAGTAACTCTGTCCTTTACACAAAAAGCATCATGGTAGATTCAGCTCCATAATAGCCAATAGGCGGGAGCTGCGTCATCCCTCCTAGCCAATGGGAGGCCAGCGGGGCGGGATGTCGGGAGATAGGCAATGAGATTCAGCTGCGTCATCCCTCCTAGCCAATAGGATCCCTGTCCAAGATGGCGTCAGGTGGACCTGTCCAAGATGGCACTCGAGTAAAGGCGACATGAATGACAGCTCAGTTGTTAGCCAATGGGAGGCCAGCAGGGCGGGATGTTTGAACGTCATTGATGGGAGAGCAGCTCGTGCATTGTTTGAATGTTTGAATGGTACGTTTTAATTTTTAAGATGGCGCTTTCGTATCATGAACTTGTTTCGTATACAGAGACAAAAATTTTAGGAAAATTCGTTTCGTAACCTGAATTTTTCGTTTGGTGAGACTTTCGTAAAGTGAGGTACCACTGTAGTGGACTCAGTTCATTTTTTTTTTCTTTTGAGTTTAGTGGAGAAATGAATGGAGAAAAGTTAAATCTAAAACTCATCTAAATCCAGACAAAGTTCAAATTTTGACATATTAGAGACACTTCAGCAGTACTCTTAGCTATTTCACTGATTTCTTAGTGCAACAGTGGGCCAAGTCCAAAAATAAAGATGGCGGCACCCATGTGTGAAGCCTCTGCATCTTCGAACAAACATATCTCAAGTTAACAAGGTCTCTGAAGATAAGTGTTACTTTATCTGGGACACCGCGGCATCTGCCTGTTCATGTTTAACTGAACGTTCATCATTATTTTTGTAATATCGCTACATTTTCTGGATATTTAGATTTACACCACTGTTGCTCCGAAAACTAAAATTTCAAAACAAATTTATTGCAGTAAATGCCAAACTCCAATCAACAGTAATTTAGGCTGAAATTGTATCAGGGAGAAGTATACAGTGAGACAGAAGGTGTTGGAATATGAACCATATCGATTTTTTTATTGCCATAAAACTTTAGAGCACTCTCCTGAAAATTCACAAAAAAATGGATGTAGTGCACTGCTGCTCTCTGAGGCTCATCCGAGGATCTCCTTTGGTCTTCCAACAATTGTATGAGTTTTGTATGAACATCATATGATAGCTTTTTCTCATTTGGACATCAAAGGCATATTACCTATGTGAACGCGACTCTGCAGCTTTCAAGTCCACCTCACCCAAACCCTCTTCAATTGCTTCTGTCGTAGAACCATACATTCATACAATAAAAATGCATTTCAATCTTAAAAATTAAATTTGCAGGTTGTTTATGAAATGGCTTTAAAATGACCTGAGTGAAATACAGTAAAACCTCCGCTGACGAACGCTTAAGATCACGAACTTTTCGCCTCAAGAACATTAAATTTGCGAGCATATAGTCTCTGCTGACGAACTAGTTTTCGGCGGACGAATCAAACCACGCGGTCGAACAGCGCCACGGTGGCGGCCACGAGAAGTTGACGCACGCTCACGGTGTCACAGTTCGTCACCCCCTTTCTTTGAATGCGGAAGTGGTTTGTGTTTGCTAGACATTTTGGACCATATTGAGTGTACTTTTGCTATTATGGGACCGAAAAAGACCCCACCACAGGCGGAGATCATTGAAAAACACGAACGAGGTGTGCGTTTGTGTGACTTAGCGTCCCAGTACCAGTACAAGGAACAATGAAGCTATTAAGGGTGCGTGTGTGGCTAAAGGTGTTTCCAAACAGTAGGCGTTTCCAAACACTCCTTCCAAACAGTAAGTCCCTCCCTCCCTCCTCCTCCTCCCACTCCATTCCATCAAGCCATCAACTACCATCACAAAGGGAAATCAAATGACTTTATTATACAGTACAGTTTATTTCTTTAATTACAATACAATAGCACATTTATTATACATAAAATAAGGTATATTTTTGTGTAGTTTTAAGGCTTATTTAGTAGAAAATTATGTTTTATGTGGACCTGGGAACGGATTATTCTCATTTTAATGGTTTCTTATGGGAAATAAATGTTCGGAAGACGAACTTTTCGCCTCACACACACTTTCAGGGAACCAATTATGTTCGTGAGCTGAGGTATCACTGTATTGCTTTGAAGGCTATATAAATTTTGGAAGATTGAGGCATAAACCTACAGGGGCAGCCGTAGCCCAATGGTTAGAGAGGCATGTTTGGGACCGAAAGGTTGCTTGTTAGATTCCCGAACAAGCAGGAAAAGTCTGTGGTAGTGGGGGCCGAGCTGCACCTTCCCTTACTCCACCTTAATGGCTGAAGTGCCCTTGAGCAAGGCACCTAACCCCCAATTGGTCTCCAGGAACCCCCAGTGTGTGTGGCCGTCAACTGCTCCGAGAGTGTGTGTGTGTGTGTGTGTGTGTGTGTGTGTGTGTGTGTGTGTGTGTGTGTGTGTGTGTGTGTGTGTATGTGTTCTTATAGTTTAGGTGTATGTGCGTTCACTTTTCATGGCTTAAATCCAGAACAAAAGATTTCCCTTGTGGGATTAAATCAGTACAGCAAAAATATATCAAACAAAACTCCGAAAAGCTCAGATTCAAACCAGCTGCGAGGGCCGTTGGTCCATCACCCCTGTGTTTGTGCTGACTCATCATCACTGAAGCCCGTTACAGTTGTGTCATCAGCAGAGTTAACGATGTGATCTGAGCTGCTCTTGTCAATACAATCAACTGTTAATGCACCTCTTTGAGGATGAAGCTGCATTTTAGTGGAAGCTGCAATACATGATTCACCCTGCACTACATTAATATACAATCGTTTCAATATTTAAAAGAAAGGCGGAACATGTCACTGGATCAATCCAAGATCAATGTCTGAACATTTCTTTAAACTTCTTCTGATATTTTATAACTCAAATATATTTCTCATCCTTCTGTCACTGACATCCTTTTTTGTAAACATGTGTCTCTACAGGATGGGAGATGAGGTGGCCATGGTGGCAGACAGTGGGGGTTATGCAGGTAAACACTTCCGCATGGGTTTCATGACGATGCCGGCTCCACAAGACAGGCTCGCGGCGCCAAGTGGGACAGGTTTTGCCGTACGCTCACAGTCTCTGCACTCTGTGGGAGGCAGCGAAGATGAAGGGGGCAGCCCGACTCTACGAAAACAACCACCACCCAAACCAAAACGTGACCCCAACACCAAACTGAGCAGTTCTTCAGAGACGGTCAACACGACCTTCACCACGAGCAAGGAAGCAAAAGAGATGGAGAAGAGTGACGGTACACATTCTTTCAGATGAATGTCAACTTGTCGTCAGAAATCTTTAACTTTTTCAGTTCTTGTACTGGAGACTCCTACCAAAAATGTAAAATAACTAACTACTAAACACACTCATACACACACACACACACACACACACACACACACACACACACACACACACACACACACACACACACAC
>CM045734.1:3076746-3174246 GCA_024760905.1 Plotosus lineatus | reverse complement strand
TGTGTGAGGCAGTGTTCTAAATCAGCGAGGGTTAATGAAAGACTGATTTCGCAATGTGATGACCCTGAGGGGAAAACTGTTCTTGTGTCTGAATTAGAGGTGGAGGCACAAATGGTCTCGTCACACCTGCCAGATGGCAGAAGTGCAAACAGATGATGACAGAGGAGTGAAAGCGTGCTGAGCTTTGAAGATGCTGCTAGCTTTTGCTCAGGCAGCATGTGTAACAGAAGTCCTTTAGGGCGGGAAACTGGAGCCCAGTGATTTATCTGAGTGCTGAACGATGACCTGCTGTGGATCTTTCTTCTCTGACAGTGTTCTACTGACCACAGCGTGCAATCTGTGAGAAATGGTGTTGGTAGGACAGTACATGCTCCCGGAGATCTGAACACCCAACAATCTAAAGTGTGGCCCTCTCTCTTCCATGGCTCTATGGAGGAAGCCTGGAACATTCTCCATACATGCAAACTTTCTGATCAGCCTTCCATGTCTTTCTGGGGTTCAGGACTAGATTTTTAGCACCTCTATTTACTGCATAGCCAACTGACTAGGTGAGCATCTTGACTGAGATTATCATAGCCATTCCCTGACTATTCAGTTCGATGTTTAAGTTGGCCTCAGCACCTGAGAACCATGACCATCTGTGCCATTATGTCCATTAGCAGTAACTGTGATGCTCATGTTGCTATAAATATTTACAGCATTTTACAGAAGGCCATGTACACCTCACAGATACCTTCATGAATCACTTGATCCGGAACTTGACCCACAGTTAATTTTTTTCCCCTTTGTCTTCCCATAATTCAATCATAGTCAATTCCATCTGCCAAGTATCACACCCCATCATGCATGATCACCACCAACCATGAAGGGGCTTAAGCAAGAGTTTGTCCACTCCATGACACATGATACTGCCACCCACATGTTTACAAACTGATGTGCCTGCATACTCACCAGTTAATGTGAATAGCTGCATCATTAGCCTGGATTTGCTGCAGTTGATAGTCTTGCATCTCATTGATTTGCCACTAGGGACTCACAGTCAATTTTAATATGACCAAACTTTGGCTGAATGGAAGCCACGCCCTCGTGGATGACAAGGCAGTTCTCTGTCATTCATTTATTTCAACAATATACCCAGAATACTTTTTGGAATAATGCTGGATGACCTTTGAGAAAATAAAATCCATCTATCAGCAAGTCAGAGTTTTGAATTGAGAATTGAGCCCCGTGTGATCACAGTGTACTCTCAGGGGGTATTCAGAGAATGGTTCCCACACCTCCAAGTACAGTTTATCAGAAACAAGCAAAACAAACTGTCAAAATAAAGGGAATTCTTTTGAGACATTTGAGACATTGTGATAATACAGATGCGCAAACCGCTGTTCACAGCCTTGCCGAGATGTTAGAAACAGACAAAAGGTATGCCGCAACCTCATTTCTGAAACAACAGGGTTGAAGAGAGAAGAACGAAAGTGTTATCAGGTGCTTTTAATGACTTAGTGCCATATGTTCGTCTTCCACTGTCATAACCATCAGATATAGTGTACTCGGTGTAGATGTAGAGCACACAGTGGAGCTGGGATCAAAGTAAGACATGGGACCAATCGGCTGTTTGTGAGACCAGGTGTGTGATTTGAAGATTTATTTGGGGTGCGGCACTGACAGCATCCTCGCTTTCCATCCTCCCTGTGTTGAGGATTAATAAAAGCATACAGCCATGTCTACTTCAATTTCATAACACACGCATTGCCAGTCCCAGAAAGGGGTGGGGGTGGGGTGGGATTACATATGTGCCTGCCAGCTGATAAAATCAGAGCTGAAAAAACGACCTACTTTCTTACTTTCTTCACTCTGTTTCATATTCTGCCTCATATGACTCTGTGTTTTTGTTTTTTTCGCTGTAGGCACACCAACCCCCCTCCACCACTATATATATATATATATATATATATATATATATATATATATATATATATATATACAGACGCTCCCCGACTTACGTTCATCCGTTTTACGTTTTTTAGGTTTGTTTTTGTTTTGTTTTTTCAAGAAAAAAAAAAAAACGTCAAATTTTGAGTTTAGACATACCTATATAGTACGCTGACATAATGACGCATATATATATATATATATATATATATATATATATATATATATATATATAGCATGTTACCCTTGTGTTAAGACGTCATCTCTGTGATCTTTGTTTACACTGTTTTGTGGACTTTTGTAACCCTAAGCAAATATGGGTGGTCAGATGTGTAAGCCTACTAGCATGGGTGCAAGTCTCATACATAGAGATGAATTAACTATCTGCTCAGATGAACACAATCTACCATGCATACTCAGTTAAGCAAAGAGAGTAATGAATGGAAACCCGAATGCACAAATTACAGAACAATTACAGATATTTATTATCTTTTAGCAGAATCCTAAGAGTGTATACTTATTTTCATATTAATATTCATTAGAATTTGTACCTGTTCTTTGTATACATCTCTTGAATAAAGTTTACTTACTTACACAAAAGAAAGAACTCTCCGCTTTGCTGGGATTCACATGTGCAGGCTGTGTTCTAAACGAGTTCAACGGCACCCATGTGCACTTGAAATACTGGAAATTTGTATAACCCACAGCAAGTACACTACTTTTGCAAGTCCAGTACTTTTGGTATTGAGTGCCTCACATATTGTAAGCGTTGAATAGCTGTTTTAAGCTTCATGTAAAATGACTTATTTGAAATTAGTGTTGATATTATTTGATATATTTGATATTATTTTACAATGTTATGTTTATAATAATTGATTTAGGGATGTATTATGAGATACGGTAATGGTATTTATGGATGTATAGTACAGTCTGAGTGTCATATATACGCCACACGTCATACGTCACTGTAACAACTTACGTTCACTTTCAACTTACGTTCGGCCATCTGGAACCAATTAAAAACGTAAGTCGGGGAGCGTCTCTCTCTCTCTCTCTCTCTCTCTCTCTCTCTCTCTATATATATATATATATATATATATATATATATATATATATATATCTCAGTTATATAGCATGTTACCCTTGTGTTAAGACGTCATCTCTGTGATCTTTGTGGATATATATATATATATATATATATATATATATATATATATATATATATATATATATATATATATATATATATATATATATATATATATATATATATATATATATATATATATATATATATATATCCATTGTTATAATTTTAACAACCTACCTTCTTTTACTTCAGCCTATAGCGGGGGTATCTATTAAAAAGCCAGGGTACACATTTTAGATTTGATAATTAACCACCATGCATACAAATTGGGAGAGAATGCATTAAGGATCGCCTTTGATATCCTAAAAATGCCACAGACATTATTATGCACACTGTGTGATGTTTGGGGAGTTCCTAGCCATCTCTGGTGTTAGAATTTAGCTTGGAATTCCTGCTGTTGTGTTGCTGAATGTAACGTATGCCATTTGCCCATTAATATATAGCTTGGACAAATTTTATAAGGTCAAGGTAATTGGGTCAAGGTCAAAGATCAAACAGAGAAACTGAGAGAACCTCCATGCAAATGTGAAATAGTCCACCTAGCACTTCTTGAATAATAGTCTGGAGAAAATTTACAAGATCAATATGATGAGATCAAAGGTTATATGAATAAAACAGATTAATCTTGAAGGTATTAGAATATCATAGCGATATGTACTCTACCAATACTGCTATTTTGTTTCTCTGCAGCATCCAAAAGTCGTCCTTGCAGTGAGGAATATCGTCGCTTGCCTCCACCCAAACCTAAACGCAACCCCAACACTCAGCTCAGCACCTCTTTTGATGAGTCCTACATCCAGAACCATGGCATTAAATTTAAATCTGCTTCTTTGCCACGACAACAGAAAAAGAAGTCAATGTCCCAGGGTCAAAGCCCCGCTTTGGATACTGATGAGGAAACAGAGCCAGTCTACATAGAAATGGTAGGAAATATCCTTCGTGACTTCAGCCACTTTACTGACGATCAGGGAGAGAGTGTGTATGAAGAGATGAAATACCCCACCTATGAAGAAGTTGCCCTATCAATTGAGCATGTCCAGGCACGTTGGGAGCCAAACCTCGCTCCTGCAGCATCAGATATAGACCTAACAAGATCATCAATCCCTCATGGTTCACTTTGTGACATACCTGCCCCCTTTCCTAACTTACTAACTCACAGACCTCCCCTACTGGTGTTTCCCCCTGCACCTGCTCAGTGCTCCCCAAATTCAGATGAATCTCCTCTTACTCCTCTGGATGTCACTAAACTTCCTATGATGGAAAATGTTGGCTATGGAAAACCTGGATCTTCACCAACAACTGCAGAGTCTGGACAACCTTTGCCAACACAGCAATCTTTGGGGCAGCAGCACCATCACCACCACCATCATCATCATCATCATCATCATCATCACCATAAGAAGTCATTAGATAGTAAAGAATCTTCATCTACTCATACAATCACACTATCTGGACGTTCTTCAGCTCCACCTCTACCATCAGCACTATACAAGACTGGTGGATCCTCAGCAGCTCATGGCTACCCTCGCAGTCACTCTGCCTGCCCATCCCCTATTAGCATGGGCCGCTCTTTAACCCCCCTCAGTCTAAAACGTCCACCACCATATGATGCTCTGATGACTGGCACGATACCCCGCAGTGCCTCCGGAGTGTCTCACAGCTCCCAGGAGAGTGGACGTCTTTCCAACTCCTCCAGCATCCATGGTGGGTCCATGCAAAATGTTTCCACTGCATCAGGAGGATCAGGGGGGTCTAGTTCAGGCTCAGGAGGTCGTGGATGTCGAACACCAACCAGTCCACTGGATGAGCTCAGCAATTTTTCCTCTTCCAGCAAGAATGTGCTGAGGAAAGGTTCCGGAGGTCGCAAGAACAAGGAGCTCAGTGAAAGTAGGTTAAAAGTGTAAGGGTTTTTTGTGTTCTGTGAAAACTTAAAATTTCTGATTGATTTGAATGCAGCTATTTTAATCCTTGATGACATTAAAACATTAAAATGAACCTAACTAAAATGTGGGCTTTTATGACCTTTGCAAGGCTGTGCCCCATTAAATAATAATATAATCTTATTGATATTTAAGTCAACAGAGAAAAAAATTTAAATAATGCAATATTTTCACAATTTTTTCTTTCATAAATCAAAATCTTTATACCCCAATCTTTGTTCTAAAAACATGTGCTATTCCTGAATTCCAATCTTTAATCCTGCGTTCCATTCCTATCCCTGCAAACAACCCCACTATCTTCATCCTGTGTGTGTGTGTGTGTGTGTGTGTGTGTGTGTGTGTGTGTGTGTGTGTGTGTGTGTGTGTGTGTGTGTGTGTGTGTGTGTGTGTTTGGGTGAGTAGAGAGGCATTAATCAGTCCAGTTTTTGCAAGTTAAAAAGTCTGATGATATAGGGAACAAAGTGTCTAGACTGTCTCTGAAGACTTGAATGCTTCGTTAGCTTTGTCCAGACTGCAGGATGGTTAAATGTATGTATGAGGGATATGTAGTGTCATCCACACTGTTAAATGCTTTGTAGATGCAGTATGCGAGGTAAATGGAGGGAAGCGAGACGTCAACAATCTTTTAAGTTGCCCTCACAATCCGTTGTTGGGTCTTTCAATCCGAGACAATGCAATTCAATACTATTCCATGATGTAGATTCTCAGGGTGTTCTCAATATTTCCACTATGAAAGGCTGTAAGGGTGAGTGATGGGAGAAGGATTTATGAGAGATGGGAGATGGTGTCATCAGAAAATTTGATTTGATTGAAACTGTGCATTGCTGCACAGCTGTGAGTCAGCAAATTAAACAGCAGTGGACTGCGCATACAGCCCTGAGGGCCCCAGTGACAAGTGTGGTGGTGCTGGAAATCCTGCTCTCAATCCAGATTATCAGAGGTCTTTTAATTATGAAGTCCAGGATCCAGATGCAGAGGAAGATGTCCAGGCTCAGCAGATCATGATCATAATCCATCAATCAGTTAATATTTTAAACAATTTTCTATCTAATCATTATAATGGTTCAATTCTTCACAATGGGTGTACTTATGGGGTATTACAGCAGAGTCATTATATTATATTACAATTTATTATGCAGTTAGAAGTGGAGGCTGGTGGTAATATTACGCAGGAGGCTAATAATAAAAAGCAGTAGGACAACATCATCCTCATAAAGCTGAGATGAGATCCTATGGCGACCAAACCAGAACCTTTCAATGATGTGGCTGCGCCTAGGAATTCTGGTTATAAAATGTATGAATGGAATCAGTGACAAAGAACAGCGTTGGTGGACTCCAACCCTCACCGGAAACAAAGTCGACCTGTTATTACCAATGCAGACCAAGCTGTGGCTCTGGTGATACAGAAACCGTATGGCCTATAGCAATGTGTCACCATTCTCCTGAAGCACACCCCACAAGCCTGAGGGATACGGTTGAAAGCCTTCTCTAAATCCACAAAGCATATGTGGATAGATTGGGCAAACTCCCATCGCCCCCTCCAGGATCCTGTAGAGTGTATAGAGTCGGTCGAGAGTGCCACGGCCAGGATAAAAACCACATTGTGTGTCCTGAATTCGATGTTGAGAGATCAGTCTGCTCCTCCTCTCCAGTTCCCCTGCATAGACTCTCGGTAGACAGAGGAGTGTGATGCCATGATAATTGGAATTATCTATTAACTATTAGTCCTCTTTTTTTAAAAAGAGGGACCCCCCCACCGGGTTTTCAATTCAGAGCCATGGCCCTTGATGAGCACACGATGCTAAAGGGATGTATCAACCAAGATAATCCTACAACAACCAGAGCCCTGAGATATTCAAGGCAGATCTCATTGAACCCCGGAGCCCAACCACTGAGGAGCTTTTTGACTACCTTGGTGACCTCAGCCCTAATGATGGGTGGACCCCCACCCAAATTCCTAGGGTCTTTCTCCTGAACAGACAGTGTGTTATTGGGATTGAGGAGGTCCTCAAAGTATTCCCTCCACCTCCTGATAACATCCCCAATCGAGGTGAGCAGCTCCTCTCCTCCACTGTAAACAGTATTTGTGGAGAACTGCTTCCCCCTCCAGAGTTGTTTGATGGTGTTCCTGAACCATTTCAAGGTCAACCAGTAGTCGCTTTCAGGTCCTCACCAAACTCTTCCCACACATGAGATTTTGCACCAGCAACAGCTCGAGCTGCAGAATGTTTGGCCTGCTCGTACCTGTCTGGATGAGGACAGGCACCGATGACCTTCTGGCCACAGCTATGGGCTGCCGTCTCAACAATAGAGGCACAAAAAAATGGTCCATTGGGATTCCATGTCACCCCCCCCCTCCTTCGGGATGTGGTTGTAGCTCTGCTGGAGGTGGTATTTAAAGCCTCCTCTGACAGGAGGCTTCGCCAAACATTCTCAGGAGACCCTAACTACATGTTTAGGCCTGCCTGGTCTGGAGGGCAGCCTCCCCCACCGTCAGAGCCAGCTGACCACAAAGTGGTGATCAGTTGACTGCTCTGCTCCCCTCTTCACCCAAGTGTCCAGACAAATTCGGTGACATGACTACAAAGTTGATCATTGAACTGTGGCCTAGGGTGTCCTTGTGTCAAGTGCACTTAAGGATACTGTTATATTCGAACATGGTGTTCGGGATAGACAAACTTTGATGAGCACAGAAGTCCAACCACAAAACACCATTTGGGTTTAGACTGGAGAGGCCGTACTTACTAATCACACCCTTCTAGGTCACACTATCGTTGCCTAAATGGGCATTGAAGTCTCCCAGTACAACAATTGGGTCCCCTGGGGGTGCCTTCTCCAACACTCCCCTAAACACTCCAAGAAAGGTAGGAACTCTGAACTGCCATTTGGTGCATAAGCAAATAACAGTCAGGACCCAACCCCCACCCAAAGGTGGAGGGAAGCTACTCTTTCGTCAATCAGGGAGAACATCAATGTGTGCGAGCTGCTCTGACCTTCATCCAGAGTTGGCTGTGATGGCATCATCTTCTCTGATACCGCAGTAGAAATAAGATGTTAGGAAACAGAAAGAATGATTTGGAGGAGGGTTTAAAAGATATAAATGAGAGGTAAATAATCAACCGTACACTCTTGTCTGTATTTCACCTGCAGTTTCCAGTCACTGCTAATGTGATGCATATGAGTTACTGATGCAGCCGAAGTAAGAAATAAATCAGCCTCACTTTCATAATTCAGTCTGTGTCTATTTCAAAGAGTATTTTTTATTTTGTTGTGTTGAGTAGCAACAAATAATCTGATGTTGATGCCATGTGAGAATATTTTCACCAGCTGGCTCTGATAATTAGTCAGTTTGGCGATCAGTAAAAATCTTCCGCTGACCCAAGTACACCGAATGACCAAAGGTTGTCCCAATCATCTGCCGCCATCTCACCCTATCCTCTGCATCTTCTTCTCTTACACCAGATACCTTCATGTCCCCCTTCACCACATCCATAAATCTCCTCTTTGGTCTTTCTCTAGGCCAGGGGTCAGCAACCGTTTCACATCTCTGATGCAGCTCTCTGGCTTTTAAAAATAGTGAATGTGTACTCAAACGTGCTTCATACACGAAAACGACTGCATCACCAAAAACACTGCAAAAAGAAAATGATGCTTATTTACTCACATCGGAAACACTCCGGACTCCCAGGGGTAGATAATTAAACTAGCTTTCACCTGAATGATGGGAGAATCTGCCTAAGGCAGAGTCCTACAACGATCGGGTACCCACAGGTACCCAGTGGATAACCTCGCAAAAATGCTCTATTAGGGTTGAAAATTACACACATGAAAATGAACAGTCATGGGTGTAGGCGGATATTTATTTGGTGTGGCTGGTGTGATTTTGTGTGTGTGTTCTTGTGGACATGGCTATCATTATATTAATCAGCAACATTGAGAGTCTCAGTGTTTTTGATCTGCTGTGTTGGTGAAGTTCCGAACTTTTGTGCTCAAGGCAAGCAGTGTTCTGCTGCAGCACAGTGAGCAAGAGAGATTTTTCCGCTTCTGGGGTTTGTAATCCAGGAACAGAAATCACAGCTGAAGTAAGAGATGGTGGATGAGATTTGGTTTCTGCACAGCAATCTCTGAATGAAACAACTCTCCTTCCAGTGACAAAATAAAAGACCATGTATGGTTCAGTCTCCACTCTGAGAATGGGGTGGTCAGTGCAGTATAAAGCATTAATATTATTTAAAAGAATGTTGAGCAGGCTCCTCCTTAAAATAAGTATTCATATACAGTACCTTTCTGTGTTGCTGTTATTTTTGTACATTAAAACTATGACAAAACAACATTCATATAACAAATGAAAAAGAAAATCCCACAAAGGGAGTGATGGTGAGGTAGGCTACCCAACCAATTAACACATCTGGCTACACCCCGTCCCTCACTTCGTATTTTATTTTCTTTATAAAAATACAAGAAGGACTCAGACACATTCATTCATTTTCTGAACCGCTGAATTCTGATTAGGGATGCAGGGAGGCAGGTGATTTTTTTGACTCTAAATGTTTTTGTTGCAAGCAGAATTTAATTGTATCTGCAGTTGTTCAAATCAATAAAACACATTTTTTTTAAATATATATTAACATGAATGAAAAGGGGGGAAAAACATGAAATGCAGTGTTATTTGATTGTAAATGTCAAAAAAAGAATTTGGCTCCCAGTGTTTTCTTTACTGTGGAAAACGGGTCCAAATGGCTCTTTGAATGACAAAGGTTTCCGAACCCTACTCTCGGCGTAATGCCTGGTAGTTCCAACCTCAGTATTCTACTACCAATATATTCACTATCACTCATCCGTACATGTCCCAATCATCTCAATATAACCTTTCTGACTTTGTCTCCCAAATATCTTACTTGTGTTGTCCCTCTGATGTACTCATTCCTGATCCTATCCATCTTCATTACTCCCAAAGAGAACTTCAACATTTTCATCTCTGCTACCTCCAGCTCTGCCTCCTGTCTTTTCTTCAGTGCCACTGTTTCTAAACCATACAACATCGCTGACCTCAACACTGTCTTGTTCACTTTTCCTTTCATTTTTGCTGATACCCTCCCATCACACAACACACCGGACACATTTCTCCAACCATTCCAACCTGCATGCACACGCTTCTTCACATCTTTTCCGCACTCTCCATTGCTCTGGATTGTTGACCCTAAGTACTTAAAATCCTCCACCTTCTTTATCTCTGCTCCTTGTAACTTCACTGTTCCTCTTGGGTCCTTGTCGTTCATACAAATGTATTCTGTCTTACTGAGGCTAACCTTCATTCCCCTCCTTTCCAGGGCATACCTCCACCTCTCTAGATTTCCGTTCACTTGTCCTCTGCTCTCACTACAGATCACAATGCCATCTGAAAACATCATAGTCCATGGAGATTCTTGTCTACCCTCGTCTGGAAGACTGCCCATTACTATAGCAAACAAAAAGGGGCTCAGAGCTGATCCTAGATGCAGTCCCACCTCCACTTTGAACTCTTCTGTCACGCTGACAGCACACCTCACCACTGTCTTACATCTCTCATACATGTCCTGCACCTCTCTAACATATTTCTCTGCTACTGCAGATTTCCTCATGCAATACCACAATTCCTCTCTCGGCACCCTGTCATATGCTTTTTCCTGATCCACAAAGGCACAATGCAGCTCCCTCTGATCTTCTCTGTACTTCTCTATTAACATCCTCAAAGCAAACACTGCATCTGTGGTGCTCCTTCTTGGCATGAAACTAAACTGTTGTTCACAAATGGCAAACTCTGCCCTTAGTCTAGCTTCCACTATTCTTTACCATAACTTCATCATATGGCTCATCAAAATGGGCACGAGCACACTTCTCTTCCATTCCTTCAGCATCCTCTCACTCTCTAAAACCTTGTTGAATGTCCTTTTAAGAAAATCTACTGCTACCTCTCCGAGACACTTCCATACCTCCAGAGGTATGTTATCAGGACCAACTGCCTTTCAACTTTACTCTTCAAACCCCTACTTACTTCACCATTACTAATCTTTGCTACCTGGTTCTCAACGGTTACCTCTTCTAACCTTTGTTGTCTCTCATTTTCCTCATTCATCAGTGTGTATGTATATATACAAACACTCCCCAACTTACGTTTCAGTTAGGTTATGGATGGCCGAACGTAAGGTGAAAAAAAACATAAGTTGTCACTGTATATTCCAGTGACGTATGACATTCATACTGTACTATACATCCATAAATACCATTACTGTATCCCATAAAACACCCCTAAATCAATTATTATAAAAAATAATATTGTAAAATAATATCAAATATATAAATTTTAACCAAATTCACTCATCAAATATCAAATACAGTATCAAATATAACCTTTAATATTCTCTATGATGTGATCTTTCTGCTTGTAAATGGTTCTGATGGTCGATTAGGAAGAAATATGCAACATTCACATGTTTTCCACCATCAATTTTCTTGATAATAGCCATCTTTGTTTCTAAAAAGATGGCTTGTCGCTTTTTCTAATTACCACTATCACTAGTAGGCTGACGCTTCTGACCAACCATATTTGCTTAGGGTTACAAAAGTCTGAAAACAGTGTAAACACAAAGATCAAGAGATGACCTCTTAACACAAGGGTAACACATGGTGAACTGGGAAGAAGGAGGGGCACGTTCAGTCTGTTGTTTGTAAACAATGGACGCAGCGTCATTACGTCATTGCGTCATTACGCCATTGACTTTTTTTTCTTTTTTATCTTTTTTTAAAAATGTAAAATCGAAAAATACGTAAAACCAATGAACGTAAGCCGGGTAGCGTCTTTCTGAAATTAAGGCCAATTCACAAAATCGCTAAATATATCTAGAACATTTCCAAATATTCTTAAATTTTTTATGTTTTATATATATATATATATATATATATATATATATATATATATATATATATATATATATATATATATATATATATAAAACAATCATTTATGTTGAAAAGCCTTGATGCCTTGATTTTAAAGATATAATATATTTTTCTTTTTGTAGTAATTGACATTTTTCGATCATTATAGGAAGTCACTTCCATTTCTTTACTGATAGAAATAATGATTATTATAAAAATTTGAAGAGTCAAGAGTTATGTTTATAAAGGAAATGAATGGATTTTGAAGGAATGGTACAAAAATAGAATGTTTATATATATATATATATATATATATATATATATATATATATATATATATATATATATATATATATATATATATATATATATATGTATATATATATAGTGGGGCCAATAAGTATTGGGCAATGTAAAAATGTGCAAGTTCACCCATTTAAAAAGATAAGAGAGGTTTATTATTTCCATCATAGGTCCACTTGAGAGACAGAATGTAAAAAAAAAAAAATCAAGGAAATCACATTGTATGATTTTTAAACAATTTATTTGTGAAAATGGGAGGCCAATAAATATTGGGCAGCCAGCAAAAGTTACTTTTAATACTTTGTAATGTAGCCTTGGTTGGCAATGACAGAGGTCAAATGGTTCCTGTTGTTCTTCACCAGGTCTACACACACTTTAGTTGGTATTTTGGCCCACTCCTCTGCACAGATCGCCTCTAGAGCTGTGATGTTTGAGGGCTGTCGCTTGGTAACTCGAAGTTTTCGTTATCATGCTTGAAGACCCAGCCATGTTTCATCTTTAATGCTCTGACAGAGAAAGAAGGAGGTTTTTACCCAAAATGTCACAATACATGTCCCCATTCATGTTGCCATTGATACAGTGCAGTCTTCCCGTCCCTTTTGCAGAAAAGCATCCTGAAAGCATGATGTGTCCACCCCCATGCTTCACAGTAGGTATGGTGTTCTTGGGATGCAACTCAGCATTCTTCTTCCTCCAAACACGGCGAGTGCTGTTTAAACCAAAAAGTTCAATTTTGGTCTCATCTGACCACATCACATTTTCCCAATCCTCCTCTGGATCGTCCAGATGGTCTTTAGCGTATTTCAGACGGGCCTTTACATGATTTTTTGTTCAGTAGGGAACCTTTTCGGTAATGCAGGATTTCATCTCATTACAACGTGGTGTGTTAGTTATTGTCATCTTTGTGACGGTGGTTCCTGCCATCTTCAAATCATTGACCGGTTCCTGCGTGTAGTTCTGGGCTGATTTTTCACTGTTCTCAGGATCCTTTGAACCCCACGAGATGAGATCTTGCATGGAGCGCCACTCCTAGGGACGTTGTCAGTGATGTTATACTTCTTCCATTTTCTAATAATGTTTCCAACTGTTGATCTTTTCTCACAAAGTTCTTTACCAATTGCAGTTTGACTCATCCCAGCTTTGTTCAGTTGTACAATTTTTAATCTCTGGTGTCTTTGGGAAGCTCTCTGGTTTTGGTCATGGTGAAGACTGCAGTCTGACAGTTTGAAGGTGTGTGCAGGTTTGAAGGTGTCTCTTATGCATCTAATCAGTTCAAACAGGTGTTATTCATACTGTTACCGAGTGGGGGCCGAAATAATGTTTGTTTTCTAGCTGCCCAATACTTTTTGGCCTCCCATTTTCACAAATAAATTGTTTAAAAAATCATACAATGTGATTTCCTGGATTTTTTTTTTACATTCCGTCTCTCAAGCTTGATGTGTACCTATGATGGACATTACAAACATCTCTTATCTTTTTAAATGAGTCAACTTGCACATTTTTACATTGCCTAAAACTTATTGGCCCCACTGTGTGTGTGTGTGTGTATATATATATATATATATATATATATATATATATATATATATATATATATATATATATATATATATATATATATATATAAAATGCAGCAGTGAGGGAGGGGCACAAGCCAGTGTCTCTCCCTCACACCGGTCCCAGGCCCGGTTAAATGCAGAGAGTTGCGTCAGGAGGGGCATCCGGCATAAAACAAATGCCAAATAAAACATGCGAGTCATATCAAGAAAATTAATACCGGATCGGTCAAGGCCCAGGTTAACAACGACCACCATCAGTGTTTTTAACCAACAGGGTGCTGGTGGAAATTGGACTACTGTTGGTCGAAGACGTCGAAGGAGAGGCAGGAGGCGTGTCCGGAGGCAGAGCGAGAAGAGGAAAGGCAAGAGTCTAGAACTGAAAGTAGGAGGACCGAAGAGAGTAAACAGGAGTACAGGGACACACAGCGTAAGGGGAAGGTAGCAGTGTCAAAGGCCAAACAGAGTGTGCATGATGACTTGTATGCTCGGTTGGAAAGTAAAGAAGGAGAAAATGATTTATACAGGTTGGCACAGCAGAGAAATAGAGATGGAAAAGATGTGCAGCAAGTTAGAGTGATTAAGGACAGAGAGGGAAATGTATTGACTGATGACAGAAGTGTGCTGGGAAGATGGAAAGAGTACTTTGAAGAGCTAATGAATGAGGAAAATGAGAGAGAAAAAAGAGTAGAAGAGGTGACTGTTGAGGACCAGGAAGTAGCAAAGATTAGTAAGGGTGAAGTGAGGAGGGCATTGAAGAGGATGAAGAATGGAAAGGCAGTTGGCCCTGATGACATACCGGTGGAGGTATGGAAGTGTCTAGGAGAGGAAGCAGTAGATTTCCTGACAAGAACATTCAACAAGGTCTTAAAGAGTGAGAGGATGCCAGAGGAACGGAGGAGAAGTGTGCTGGTGCCCATTTTTAAGAACAAGGGAGATGTGCAGAGTTGTGGCAACTACAGAGGGATAAAGTTGATGAGCCATACGATGAAGTTATGGGAAAGAATAGTGGAAGCAAGACTAAGGGCAGAGGTCAGCATTTGTGAACAACATTTTGGGTTCATGCTAAGAAAGAGCACCACAGATGCAGTGTTTACCTTGAGGATGTTAATAGAGAAGTTCAGAGAAGGTAAGAAGGAGCTGCATTGTGCCTTTGTGGATCTGGAGAAAGCATATGACAGGGTGCCGAGAGAGGAACTGTGGTATTGCATGAGAAAGTTTGGAGTGGCAGAGAAGTATGTTAGAGTGGTGCAGGACATGTATGAGAGATATAAGACACTGGTGAGGTGTGCTGTCTGTGTGACAGAAGAGTTCAAGGTGGAGGTGGGACTGCATCAAGGGTCAGCTCTGAGCCCCTTCCTGTTTGCTATGGTGATGGACAGGCTGAGAGCTGAGGTCAGGCAAGAATCTAAATGTACTATGATGTTTGCAGATGACATTGTGATCTGTAGTGAGAGCAGAGAACAAGTGCAGGAAAACCTAGAGAGGTGGAGGTATGCCCTGGAAAGGAGGGGGATGAAGGTTAGCCTCAGTAAGACAGAATACATGTGTATGAATGTCAAGGACCCAACAGGAACGGTGAGGTTACAGGGAGCAGAGATAAAGAAGGTGGAGGATTTCAAGTACTTAGGGTCAACAATCCAGAGCAATGGAGAGTGTGAAAAAGAGGTTAAGAAGCGTGTGCAGGCTGGTTGGAATGGTTGGAGAAAAGTGTCCGGTGTCATGTGTGATAGGAAGGTATCGGCAAAAATGAAAGGAAAAGTGTACAAGACTGTATGTCTTGAGGCTAGCGATGTTGTATGGCTTAGAAACAGTGGCCCTGGGGAAAAGACAGAAGGCAGAGCTGGAGGTAGCAGAGATGAAAATGTTGAGGTTCTCTTTGGGAGTAACGAGGGTGGATAGGATCAGGAATGAGCACATCAGAGGGACAGCACATGTTAGACGTTTTGGAGACAAAGTTAGAGAGGCTAGATTGAGATGGTTTGGACATGTACAGAGGAGGTATAGTGAGTATATTGGTAGTAGGATGGTGAGGTTGGAACTACCAGGCAGAAGGCCAAGAGGAAGACCAAAGAGACGATTCATGGATGTGGTGAAGGAGGACATGAAGGCAGTTGGTGTAAGAGAAAAAGATGCAGAGGATAGGGTGAGATGGAGGCAGATGATTCGCTGTGGCGACCCCTGAAGGGAAAAGCCGAAATATATATATATATATATATATATATATATATATATATATATATATATATATAGAGAGAGAGAGAGAGAGAGAGAATTTTCTGGGTAGAACTTTTTTTTTATTTATTTTTATATATATATATATATATACACACACACACAGAGAATTGAGGCTAAGATTGAACAGCGTATGAATTTCTCCATTTTGTATCTCAACACACACACACACACACACACACACACACACACACACCAGGGTCTCTGGCAGGCAAACTAATTGAAAAGCTTTCATCTGTTAGTAAAGCAATTTCCTTAATGTGTTTAGAGTGAATGAAGGGCATGATGAATGTGATCACTAATAGGTCCCCAGTGAGAGAGACAAAGACAGGGAGGGGGACAGAGGAGACATATTAAATATAAACCCACTGACCATGGGGCCCGCCCATGCACTTAAACTTTATCTTTCAGAAACTGATCAAAAGTTTGGTGTCAGATGCACATGCAGCGCTGAGATCTTGAAATTAAAATCAATTACAGACTAAAATAATATTTACTAAAAATCTTTTTCTTTCGGCTGCTCCTTTTTTTCTTTCAGGGGTCACCACAGCAAAAGTTTGATTTGGCATTGGTTTTTCCGTCGGATGCCCTTCCTGACACAAGCCTTTCGCAAGGGACAAAGACGCTGACAGCTTTGCAGCCTACTCTTTGAGACATGGCCGGCCTTTGATAACCTAGTTAGATGCACTGTGTGTGTGTGTGTGTTTGTGTGTGTGTGTGTGGGGGGGGGGTGTTCAGTGACAACCTTGTGGAGAGTGGGACTCAAACCCCCAACCTTAGAATCAGCAATCCAGCACCTTTTACCATCAGGCCACCACTGCCCTATTGATTAAAAATAAATTAATTAAAAAAAGGTCCTGAGTTCAATTCTCGCTCGGGTGTTTCCATTCGGACTTTATATGTTCTCCCCGTGCTTGTGTGGGTTTCCTCTGGTAATTCCGCTTTCCTTCCATAGTCCAAAAACATGCAAAGGAAGTTAATTGACTGTTCAGAATCATCCATAGGTCTGCGATGGCCTGGCGAGCTGTCCAGGGTGTACCCCACTCTCAACCAGAGCCAGCTGAGATGGGCGTCAGCCTCCCCGCGATCCTAATTAGGAGTAAGCAGTTCAGAAATAAATCAATGAAAAAAAAAATAATTTGGTAAAATCTGAAAGGTGAAGTCATGTTGAAGAGTTTAAACTGGAAATATTTTATCTTTCTATCCATTGGCTCTTCAAGTGCTCTTTTGACTGGTTCATGGTTTTAGCTTTGTGAATGGGTTGCACATCTCTTGAAAGCTTCTGTAGTGTTTAAATTGTGCAAGAGTCCCGTACTTCTCACACCACTGCCATGTTAAATACCTGCTCCTGAGGTGCTTTTATCTTTGTACTCACACCGCTCATGTGAGATTCTCTTTTCTTATTTTTGAAGAAATAACACACATAAAATGGACAAAATGTTGAATATTTTCTGACTCTAAAGTGGAAGAGACCTTGTATGACGTAATGTACTACAAACTGGATTCCAAAAAAGTTGGAACACTATTAAAAATTATGAATAAAATCTGAATGCAATGATGTGGAAGTGCCAAATTTCAATATTTTATTCTGAATAGAACATAGATGACAGGATCAAAACTTTAAACTGAGGAAATGTTTCATTTTAAGGAAAAATATGTTGATCTTAAATTTAATGGTGTCAACAAATCTTAATAAAGTTTGAACAAGGTCATTTTCACCACTGTGAGGCGTCCTCTCTTCTTCTCACAACAGTCTGTAAATATCTGAGGACCGAGGAAACAAGTTTCTGAAGTTTAGAAATAGGAACGCTGTCTCATTCGTGTCGAATACAGGCCTCGAACTGTCCAACTATCTTGGGCCTTCTTTGTTGCACCGTCCTCTTTATGATGCGCCAAATGTCTCTATAGGTGAAAGATTTGGACTGCAGGCTGGACATTTCAATACCCGGATCCTTTTTCTACGCAGCCATGATGTTGTAATTAATGCTGCATGTGGTCTGGCATTATCATGTTGATAAATGCAAGGTCCTCTCTGAAAGAGACGGCGTCTGGATGGGAGCATATGTTGTTCTAGATCCTGAATATGACTTTCTGCATTGACAGTGCCTTTCCAGATGTGCGAGCTGCCCATGCCACACACACTCATGCAACCCCATACCATCACAGATGCAGGCTTCTGAACTGAGCGCTGATAACAACTTGGGCTGTCCTTGTCCTCTTTAGTCCGGATGACATGGTGTTCCAGTTTTCTATAAAGAACTTTGAATCGTGATTTGTCTGTCCACAGAATAGTTTTCCACTTTGCCACACTCCATTTTAAATGACCCCTGGCCCAGAGAAAACACCTGCGCTTCTGGGTCCTGTTTAGAAATGGCTTCTTCTTTGTACTGTAGAGTTTCAGCTGGTGACGGCGGATGGAACAGTGGATTGTGTTCACCGACAATGGTTTCTGAAAGTACAGTATTGCTGAGCCCATTCTGTGATTTCCTGTCCAGTAGCATTCCTGTTTGTGGTGCAGTGCTGTTTAAGGTCTCGAATATCATCTGTTGGTCGAAGACGTCGAAGAAGGGGAGGCGGGAGGCATGTCCGTAGGCAGAGAGAGAAGAGGAAAGGCATGAGTCTAGGACTGAAAGTCGGGACTTTGAATGATGGAGCTATGCAAAGAAAAGGTAAAGAGCTGGCTGACATGATGCAGAGGAGGAAGGTGGACATACTGTGTGTTCAGGAGACCAGGTGCAAAGATAGCAAGGCTAGAAGCATAGGAGCAGGGTTTAAGCTGTTTTTTCATGGTGTGAATTGGAAGAGAAATGGAGTAGGAGTCATCTTGAAGGAGGGGTTTGTCAGGAATGTTCTAGAAGTGAAAAGAGTGTCAGACAGAGTGATGAGTCTCAAGTTGGAAATTGAAGGTGTGATGTTCAATGTTGTTAGTGCTTATGCCCCACAGGCAGGATGTGAGCAAGAAGAGAAGGAGAGATTCTGGAGTGACTTAGATGAAGTGATGCAGAGTACCCCCAGAGATGAAAGAGTGGTCATTGGGGCAGACTTCAATGGACATGTTGGTGAAGGAAACAGAGGGGACGAGGAAGTGATGGGCAGGTTTGGTATCCAGGACAGGAACACAGAAGGACAGATGTTGGTAAATTTTGCAAAAAAGGATGGAAATGGCTGTGGTAAATACTTTCTTCCAGAAGAGAGAGGAGCACACAGGTAGACTACATTTTCCGCAGCCGATGTAATTTGAAGGAAGTCAGTGACTGCAAAGTAGTAGCAGGTGAGAGTGTTGCCAAACAGCATAGGATGGTGGTGTGCAGGATGACGCTGATGGTGAGGAAGGTGAAAAAGGCAAAGGCAGAGCAGAAGACAAAGTGGTGGAAGCTGAACAAGGAAGAGTGTCGGGTTGTCTTCAAGGAGGAGTTGAAAATGGCTTTGGGTGGTCAGGAAGTGCTTCCAGATGACTGGACAACTACAACTAATGTGATCAGGGAGACAGGTAGGAGAATACTTGGTGTGTCATCTGGAAGGAGAGGAGATAAGGAGACTTGGTGGTGGAATGAGGAAATGCAGGAGTGTGTACAAAGGAAGAAGTTAGCTAAATAGTAGTGGGACATTGAGAGAACTGAAGAGAGTAAACAGGAGTACAGGGAGACACAGCATAAGGCAAAGGTAGCAGTGTCGAAGGCCAAACAGAGGGCATATGATGACTTGTATACTAGGTTGGAAAGTAAAGAGGGAGAAAATGATTTATATGGGTTGGCACAGCAGAGAAATAGAGATGGGAAGGACATGCAGCAAGTTTTTGTGATTAAGGACAGAGAGGGAAATGTGTTGACTGATGACAGAAGTGTGCTGGGAAGATGGATAAAATACTTTGAAGAGCTGATGAATGAGGAAAATAAGAGAGAAAAAAGAGTAGAAGGGGTGACTGTTGAGGACCAGGAAGTAGCAAAGATTATTAAGGGTGAAGTGAGGAGGGCATTGGAGAGGATGAAGAATGGAAAGGCAATTGTTCCTGATGACATACTGGTGGAGGTATGGAAGTGTCTAGGAGAGGTAGCAGTAGATTTCCTGACAAGAACATTCAACAAGGTCTTAGAGAGTGAGAGGATGCCAGCGGAATGGAGGAGAAGTGTGATGGTGCCCATTTTTAAGAGCAAGGGAGTCATGCAGAGTTGTGGCAACTGCGGAGGGATAAAGTTGATGAGCCATACGATGAAGTTATGGGAACGAAAAGTGGAAGTTAGACTAAATGCAGAGGTCAGCATTTGTGAACAACAGTTTGGTTTCATGCCAAGAAAGAGCACCACAGATGCAGTGTTTTCTTTGAGGATGTTAATATAGAAGGTCAGAAGGAGCTGCATTGTGCCTTTGTGGATCTGGAGAAAGCATATGACAGGGGGCGAAGAGATGAACTGTGGTATTGCATGAGAAAGTCTGGAGTGGCAGAGAACTATGTTAGAGTGGTGCAGGACATGTATGAGAGATGTAAGACAGTGGTGAGGTGTGCTGTCGGTGTGACAGAAGAGTTCAAGGTGGAGGTGGGACTGCATCAAGGGTCAGCTCTGAGCCCCTTCTTGTTTGCTATGGTGATGGACAGGCTGACAGACGAGGTGAGACAAGAATCCCCATGGACTATGATGTTTGCAGATGACATTGTGATCTGCAGTGAGAGCAGAGAACAAGTGCAGGAAAATCTAGAGAGTATGCCCTGGAAAGGAGGGGAATGAAGGTTAGCCTCAGTAAGACAGAATACATGTGTATGAATGCCAAGGACCCAATAGGAATGGTGAGGTTACAGGGAGCAGAGATAAGGAAGGTGGAGGATTTTAAGTACTTCGGCTCAAGAATCCAGAGCAATGGAGAGTGTGGAAAAGAGATGAAGAAGCGTGTGCAGGCTGGTTGGAATGGTTGGAGAAAAGTGTCCGGTGTGATATGTGATATGAAGGTATCGGCAAAAATGAAAGGAAAAGTGTACAAAATGGTGTTGAGGCCAGCAATGTTGTCTGGTTTAGAAACAGTGGCCCTGAGGAAAAGATAGGAGGCAGAGCTGGAAGTAGCAGAGATGAAAATGTTGAGGTTCTCTTTGGGAGTAACAAAGATGGATAGGATCAAAAATGAGCACATCGGACGGACAGCACATGTAAGACGTTTTGGAGACAAAATCAGAGAGGCTAGATTGAGATGGTTTGGACATGTACAGAGGAGGGATAGTGAGTATATTGGTAGTAAGATGCTGAGGTTTGAACTACCAGGCAGAAAGCTTAGAGGAAGACCAAAGAGACGAGTCATGGACGCAGTGAAGGCGGACATGAAGGCAGATGGTGTAAGATAAGAGGATGCAGAGGATAGGGTGAGATGGAGGCAGATGATTTGCTGTGGCGACCCCTGAAGGGAAAAGCCGAAAGGAAAAGAAGAAGAATAAATATATATATATATATATATATATATATATATATATATATATGCAGCATCATTACATCAGCATACAACGTAGGTACGTCTAAACTCAAAATTTGACTTTTTTTTTTTTTTGGAAAAAAAAAAAAAACTAAAAAGGATGAACGTAAGTGGGGAGCATTTGTACTATAAGGGAATCATGCAATCTGATAGGCTCATGATGTTATGGCATTATTCTGACTGGATCATGCTTGAATCTTGCACTTTCTCATGGGCACTCAAGCAGGGAGAGTCATCATTATCACATTTTAGTGTTGTTGTTTTTTTTTTTTTTTGCTTTGCATTTTCTTGAATGCATCCAAAAAACAAAAGAATTAGTGTGCAAACACTTGTTTACAGAGTCAGTTTTCTTTTATATTTTAGAATATCCTCTGAATGGCAGTGTTAAAAATCTCTCACATTTGCTCCACGGCACACAGGACTGATTGTTACAGATAGCAAACATCCAGAACTTATACTGATTTAAGTAAACTAATGCTACAACGACAGCTTACAGTGGTATGAAAAAGTATCTGAACCTTTTGGAATTTCTCACATTTCTGCATAAAATCACCATCAAATGTGATCTGATCTTTGTAAAAATCACACAGATGAAAAAACAGTGTCTGCTTTAACTAAAACCACCCAAACATTTATAGGTTTTCATATTTTAATGAGGATAGCAACCAAACAATGACAGCAGGGGGAGGAATAAGTAACTGAACCGTCACATTTAATATTTTGTGCCCCCCCCTTTGGCAGCAATAACTTCAACCAGATGCTTCCTGTAGCTGAAGATCAGTCTGGCACATTGATCAGGACTAATCTTGGCCCATTCTTCTTTACAAAACTGCTGTAGTTCAGTCAGATTCCTGGGATGTCTGGCATGAATCGCTGTCTTGAGGTCATGCCACAGCATCTCAATGGGGTTCAAGTCTGGACTTTGACATGGCCACTCTTGACCTTGGCCGTGTATTTTGTTCTTCTGAAACCATTCTGAAGTTGATTTACTTCTGTGTTTTGGATCATTGTCTTGTTGCAGCATCCATCCTCTTTTTAGCTTCAACTGTCTGACAGACGGCCTCAGGTTTGCCTGCAAAACATCCTGATAAACTTTTGAATTCATTTTTCCATTAATGATTGCAAGTTGTCCAGGCCCCGAGGCGGCAAAACAGCCCTGAACCATGATGCAACCTCCATCATGCTTCACGGTGGGGATGAGATGTTGATGTTGGTGAGCTGTTCCATTTTTCCTCCACACATGACGTTGTGTGTTCCTCCCAAACAATTCAACTTTGGTTTCATCAGTCCACAAAATATTTTGCCAAAACTTCTGTGGAGTGTCCAAGTGAATTTTTGCGAACATTAAACGAGCAACAATGTTTTTTTAGACAGCAGTGGCTTCCTCCTTGGAGTCCTCCCATGAACACCATTCTTGGCCATTGTTTTACATATAGTTGATGTGTGCACAGAGATATTGGACTGTGCCAGTGATTTCTGTAAGTCTTTAGCAGACACTCTCGTGTTTTTTTTTTACATCTCTGAGTATTCTGCGCTGAACTCTTGGCGTCATCTTTGGTGGATGGCCACTCCTTGGGAAAGAAGCAACAGTGCCAAACTCTTTCCATTTGTAGACAACTTCTCTGATGGTTGATTGATGAACATCCAGACTTTTAGAGATGGTTTTGTATCCTTTCCCAGCTTTCTACAAATCAACAGTTCTTGATCGCAGGTCTTCAGACAGCTCTTTTGAGTGAGCCATGGTGAACATCAGACAATGCTTCTCATCAAGACAATTCTTACCAGGTGTGTTTTTATAGTGGGCAGGTCAGCTTTAAGCCACTCATCAGTGATTGGGCACACACCTGACTTAAATTGTTTGGTAAAAATTGGTTTCAATTGCTCTTTGAGTCTCCTTAGGCAGAGGGTTCAGTTACTTATTCCTCCCCCTTCTGTCATTATTTGCATGCTATCCTCATTAAAATATGAAAACATATAAATGTTTGGGTGGTTTTACTTAAAACAGACACTGTTTTTTCATCTGTTTTGACAAAGATCAGATCACATTTGATGGTGATTTTATGCAGAAATGTGAGAAATTCCAAAAGGGTCAGATACTTTTTCATACCACTGTATGTTTAAATTCAGACTGAGCTAATGTTAGTCCACTTGTGAGTTTATGAAGTCTGGATTGGCAGTGTTAGCTTTTAGTGAAACAATTTGTAACTGAAATATTATGGAATAAATGTACCAACAAACAACAAATTTTTAACACTATGAGTTTCGTGTCCAGTCACTACAGCTGAAACTAGCACTAAGTAAGTTTACCGATTTGATTCAGTTAGTTAATGTTATTAATTAACGCTAGTGTTCCTGTTGTTTACAGAGCCAAAGGTAATATTCAAAGCAAGAGTATATCGCTAATATTTACAGCAATGTCCAAGCATTTCAGCCAGCTAAGTCCGAGCTGAGTGGAGTCAAAACAATCAGCCAGAAAGTGAAGACTACTGTATTTTGAGGGTTTCGATCAGCTGTTTACGGTGTTTATTTCTGAATTCGAGATTATCTTTAAAACTGTTTAGCCTGCAAGAAGAGATGGTTCAGGAGCAGCTTCACCCCTTGGACCTTAAGCTGTTATAAAATAGTCAAAGACGAGGAAATATCTGCTATATCACGCACAAACATAACTGAATTCACCTGAAGCTACCATAAATCATGCTGTAGCAATTAAATCAATTCATTTGCATAAATTTGCATCATCCTGGGTTTCATCTTTTCAGAAAGATTTGTAGACTTTTTTTATAAGAACTTAACCGAACACTGAACCATGTGTTACATTGATTCATTCTTTTTTTGAACCACTTAATCCTACTTATGGTTGCAGGGAGGCCCATCTCAGTCGACTCTTGAAGAGGGTGGGGTATACCCTGGACAGCTCGCCGGACTATTGCAGGGCCAACACTCACACAACTATTCATACTCACACTCACACCCAGGGGTGATTTTGAACAGCCAATTAGCCAACTGTGCATGTTTTTGAACTGTGGGAATAATTAAAGTACCCGGAGGAAACCCACGCAAGCACAGAGAGAACACGCTCCCAAGTGTTACAGAAAAATCAAATTTGTGTTTTCTAGATTTTACACACACACACACACACACACACACACACACACACACACACACACACACACACACACACACACACACACACACACACACACACACACACACAGAGTTAATACAAGTGTTGTTATCTCAGGTCAGATTTGCTTACAGTGCCACCCTGTGGTTATTTTGCTGTAAGTGCAGCAAGTAGTAAATGAAACTTGGTAAAATGCAAAATGTCCCAATGTCGTCCCTTCATCAGTACCAGATATGCTGTTTTTTCGTTCCTCTGTTCTTTCCTTTCAGTTTAATATCTCTCTCTCTCTCTCTCTCTCTCTCTCTCTCTCTCTCTCTCTCTCTCTCTCTGACACACCCACACACACACACACACACACACACACACACACACACACACACACAGAGTTTTTTTTTGTTTGTTTGTTTGTTTTTTTGTTTGTTTTTGTTTTTTATTTCCTTCCATTGGTTTCTTTTAATAGATTAGGTTGACTTCAATACAGTCACATGGCCAGGTGTTTCCCCTGGGTACAACAGTATATTCAGATACTGGAGGCCATACAAAGAGTTTACTATGTTAAAGGTTGCAGGGTGATACAGTAGCTCCCTCTAATTATTTTCATCATCTTGCAGTCGCTGCACCGCAGACTCCTTGAGAAATTAGCTTTGTGGGCTGGAATTGACCCTCACAACTACGTATGACCACAGAGTGCAGACTGAACACTGGGCGGCTTGAAATGTTCTTGAAAAAATATTAGTACATTAGACCCCTGTGCATTATGTTCTGGTACAAATGAAGCACACGAACCAATGCACTTAGCACTGATTATGTACCAAAATTCGATAAACTAGCAGTTATCAAACTTCTGATTACAAAACCTGATCATAACCCATCTCAGCTGCCCAACTATGGACCAATATCAAACCTCTCTTTAACCTCTAAGATCTTAGGAGAAGCTGTAGCGCAGCAGTTATATTCATGTCTTTGTAGGAATAACATTCATGAAATGTATCAATCAGGTTTTAAGCCTCATCACAGCACAGAGACAGCACTCATTAAGGTGTTAAATGGCCTACTGGTGGCCTCCAACCACAGCTGTGTCTCTCTCTGCTTGTGTTACTTGACCTTAGTGCAGCTTTGACACTATTGATCACGTGATTCTCCTGGACAGATTAGAAAATGTTGTTGGAGTTAAGGGAACCTCTCTGATTTAAATCTTACTCAACTGTCCATAATCAGTTAGTGGATGTAATTTGTATGTTCTCATGTTAAGTTTGGTGTTCCACAAGGTTCTGTCCTAGGCTCATTACTTTTTTCTCTATGCATGCTCCCTTTGGGTAATATCATTTGTGATCATGGTATTCACTTTCATTGTTATGCTGATGACACACAGTTATATATTTCAGCAAAGCCAGATGAGAGACATCTGCTTAATAAAGGTGAGAAATGTGTAAAGGACATTAGACACTGGATGCTTCCTAACTTCTTCCTTTTAACCTCTGATAAGACAGAAGTTCTTGTACTCAGATCTCATGTAGCTAGAACTAAGGTTTCTGATGATGTAGTAAGTTTGGATGGCGTTTCAGTCTTATCATATGTAGCAGTAAAGGACGTAGGAGTGGTTATTGCTGCTGGTCTTTCATTTGAAGCTCATCTAGATAATATTACTCAGGTGGGCTTCTTTCATCTCAGGAATGTTGCTAAAATAAGACTGTTAAAATAAGA
Organism: Plotosus lineatus; assembly: GCA_024760905.1. Taxonomy (NCBI): domain Eukaryota; kingdom Metazoa; phylum Chordata; class Actinopteri; order Siluriformes; family Plotosidae; genus Plotosus; species Plotosus lineatus. Next base: position 3,147,933 of record CM045734.1, on the reverse strand, counting down.
ATGTTGCTAAAATAATCACTGCGTGATGCGGAAAAACTTGTTCATGTTTTTGTTACTTTGAGATTAGATTATTGTAATGCGTTACTGTCTTGATGTTGTAATAGGAACATAACCAAACTCCAGTTAGTCCAGAATGCAGCAGCAAGAGTTGTTACTAGAACTAGAAAATTCGAGCATATCACCTCGCCCTTGTTTACACTGCATTGACTCCCAGTTTTACATTTCACATCGAATATAAAATACTACTTTTAACCTAGAGGGCAGTGGTGGCATAGTGGTATAAGGCACAGTCATGGCCTAGTGGTATAGGGGGCTGGATCACCGATCCTAAGGTTGGGGGGTTCGAGTCCCACTCTCCACAAGGTTGTCACTGTCCCCCAGTGCAGCTAACTGGGTTATCAAAGGCCGGCCATGTCCCTCACTGTCTATGGTGTGTGGCATGTAAAAGAACCATTGCTGACCTTTGTAAAGAGTAGACTGCAAAGGTGTCAGTGTGTTTCTGTCCTGCGATGGCCTGGCGATCTGTCCAGGGTGTACTCTGCCCTCGCCTGAAGTTGGCTGGGATGGGCGCCAGCCTCCCTGCGACCCTAATTAGGATTAAGCGGTGACAGAAGTTGAACTTTTAACCTATAAAGCACTTCATGTTCCCGCGTCACATTATCTTAGAGAACTTATCGTCGTTTATGATTCGGCACGCCCCCTTTGATCACAAGGAGTAGGAAACTTAGTGATACCTCGAATATTGAGGACTACTGCAGGGGGAGCAGCTTCTCTTACAAAGCCCCACAGTTATATAATAACCTTCCAGTTAGTGTTCGGGACTCAGACACAATCTTTGTTTTTAACACGAGGATGAAAACTCACATGTTTAGTGGAACATTTAGTTTAAAAGGCTTTTATTTTGTAAAGGAGCAGATCTGGGGTCTCAGGCATAGAAAGTTCTGGTAAACTGTGATGTTGGGATGCTGTTGCTCCCCCACTCTACATGCTCACCCAGGTCCGTTTGACAGTAGAGTGGCTGATTGCCCCAATGTCACAGGGAGCCCTCATGTCTCGTTCCTTCTGGTTCTCTCTCTTTTATTTCTGCTGCCATAGCCAGTCATGCCAGAGTCCCTGCTGTACTCAGAAATAATAAAATCTTCTATTTACATTACACTACTGAGTCTCTCTCTCTCTCTCTCTCTCTCTCTCTCTCTCTCTCTCTCTCTCTCTCTCTATCTATCTCTCTCACTCTCTCTCTCTCTCACTCACTGTTTTTGTTGAGGTACACATTCTCCTTCTGCGATGCCGGTGATCTTAATCCATCTGCTTTCTGAGTCCTTTGGTCTGTCCTGCTGTGCTGTCGATGGCTGGAGTCCTCATCTTGGAAGCCCCTCCCTCCTGCTGATGAAGATCTAAATGGACCCAGATATGCACTAACAGACATGTGAACATGACTTTTCACTGCTGGTGATATTAACTCTCTTGCCACACTTATTACCCTCAACCCTGGGATCAGTGATTCAGCACTTTTACCACCAGGCCACCACTGCCTGTGTGTTACTGTATGTTTATGGTTCCACCCAAATGATGATGGGTTTCCCATTTGGATTTGGTTCCTCTCAAGGATTCTTCCTTGCATGTACTTGTCCTTCCACCATCACCACAAACAATGCTCATTAGGATGTGTAGGACTTGTAGGAAATGTTTAAATTCTTTTATACTTTGTAAACTCCTATTTTCACTGTTTTACTGTGTAAAGCTGCTTTGCAACCATGCCAATCTTAAAAAGCGCCGTACAAATAAAACTGAACTGAATTGAACTGAAATTGAATATTTTGTGTGGAGTCCTACAGACTATTCAACTTATCAATTTCTTTTTGCTCTGACCAACTAATGAGTGGATGGAAAAAATATTGACGTTGTAAACCTGCTAGCTGGCCCTGTGAGCTGAATCTAAAATCTGATTGGTTCAAGAAACAACCATTCCACATCACAACACACATCTCCACTCAGTCTGTGCTTTCAGTATGATTCTTTCTAATCAGTAATGTTCTCATTATTAGAAATAAAACTAGCACAAAATATGAGATTTACATATGCCTTCACCGCTTAAAATAAAACAATCACTGCAATCATGGATCTTTGCATCCAGATCTGCTCTGGAGATGCTGCTGAACCGTCTGGCTCAGCTTTTTCTGGAGAGTTCTTTCAGCCCACTTGCCCCAAATTTCAATAATTGCCAAATAACGGAAAAGCGCTTGTCTCTTTCCTTCTCCAAGTGGTTAGAAAAACCGATTACGGTGCATTTACACCTATGTCCTACATTCACAACCTCCATAGAGACTCCAGCATGGTGCCGGTGTAGTTCTCATTGGCTTCCGGGTCATGATACATATTGTCGAACAGTCATATGTTTCGACTGAAACACCTGTTCACACTCTCTTGTGTGTGTGTGTGTGTGTGTGTGTGTGTGTGTGTGTGTGTGTGTGTGTGTGTGTGTGTGTGTGTGTGTGTGTGTGTGTGCGTGCGTGTGTGTGTGTAATGTATGAAGTTGAAGGGAAAACCAGGAGCTACAGTATTGACAGTAAGGATAGAGCTCTTCATAGCTCCTCCCCAAAAGTGCCAGATTGGGACACGTCCACAGGACAGTCTGTCACACCCACTCGTCTAGGCCGCTCCTCCATTAGCCCAACCACAATGCTGGGAAGTGGAACCTCAGGTAATTCAGGACCATCAGACTTCTGGTTATAATGTACAATCTGACTGTACAGTTCATTCAATGGGGTGTGCAAACTTTACATGTCCACCATGTCTTCACATCCCCAGAACCAAAAGCTGCCTGTAAGCTTGGCCGTTCCGCCTCTACATCAGGAGTACCTTCTCCAGCAGGAACACCACAAAAACATACCCCTGAGTCCTCAGCCAATCAGAGTGGGAGCCCATGCCAGGTACCGCACTCATACTCTTCAGCGTGAGCGAAATGGCACGCATGTGTGTGTGGTGTTCTGTTCTGTCTTCTATGTGTGTCTGATTCCTTTTTGATCATATGTACACTCAAGTGTGTGTCCAATTCATTGTCATCACTGCTGCCTTTGATGATGATGATGGTATGTGTGGGTGGGGTCAGGACATACTGCAATACTGTTGATCCAGATCAGGGCTGCACTCATCTGGTTTGGATTTCTCATGAGCCCAACATCTTTTCAATTGGGTAGTGATGCATGCTCTCTACTGGTTCCTCGCTTTCTACCCACACAACCTATTTGCAAGTTCCGGGTTGGTATTAGTGCAGGTTGTGAACCTTCAAAAAACTGATTTGCCCTTCCACAGGACAGAATGGATTGTATGGTCTCTTTACAAGCGATCCTTTTCTTCCTTGTTAGATCAGGAGGAGTTGATGTTGCACAAAGTTTTATTTGGGCTGGTCTGTTGATAAATCTGCCCTTAATGCTGATACAAGACTGGCAAAGTGTTGCTGCTTACATAATTGTTGTCATATGCAAAATGTGGTTATTTACTGGTTAAAATGTGAGGAGGTGGTTGAAGATCAGATATCACTAACAATCTAGTCCTCAACTAGAGGAAACACTTTCTGTCATCTTGGTGACAGAACAGGGAAGCGTTTCGGTGCACTGAGGGATGAGTTACCCTTTAACGCCCAGCAAGACCATATGGTCCTCTTTCAAAAAATGCTCATAACTACTAGACCAGGGGTCAGCAAACCATGGCGAGTGAGTTGCATGCGGCTCTTTAGCACCACTCTAGTGTCTCCCTGAAGCTTTTTCAAAAATGTATGAAGCAAAAATATTAGTCCTACATTTCAACATTTCTGTTAACGAAGATTTGCCTCATAGCCTGCGACACATGCTTCAGCACAACGCATTGCCAGGCAGGGTGCTGCTGTAAACAAACGGGGGGACAGGGGTCATGGCCATCCCAAAGAAAAAAAGAAAGATAACTGACAGGAACAGAGGATTCAAGGAAGAATGGACCGAATCATTTGCTTTCATTGCCAATGCAGATGGATTGCCGGTATGTTTGCTTTGTAATCAGAAGCTGTCAAATAACAAAACGAGTCATTTGGAAAACCATTTCCAGGTAAGGCATGCTAAATTTGCAGCTGACCGCCCAGATGGGATTGAGAGAAAAAGTGCAATTGCAGTATTACTGGAGAAATTAGAAGAGTACAAAGATGGATTTAAGAAGTGGATTGCATTTCCAAACTGCACTGTGATAATATTTATGAATACATAAGCACTTAGGCTTCTTACCAGAAGCTAGAGAAGGTGCATGCCATTTGAGTGACATCATAGGGTTTAATTAATCATTAAAAACGTATTTAAAAAACCGTGAATTCACAATTCAAGCAAGCACGTTGATGAAATGTGCGCAAAGGAGAGAAAAAAGAGGCATACACATCATCTGCAACCAATCAGCAGGAGGGAGACATTCTTTGTTCTCAATGGCCAGTGATGAGTCACGTGATGTGATTGACATTGAACAGACAGTGCTGTTGTGTAGGTATGTAAACTCAGATGTACTGTTGATTTCTTTATTGAATTTCTACAATTTCATCAATGCAACAAAACATAATACATTAATATAGTAATGGAAGTTAAACTTAAAGCACCCAATATCGTACAACAGAGTAGTCACATGGTGTGATTCTCTGCAGGATGCGCTGCAGGGAAAATAAACATTTAATCATGAATTCTCATTATGTATTTGTCGCCTACTTAGTGATTTTCATTAGAATAATATACACTTACAAGCTGTGTTGCCTTCTTATAAAGCTTATATGAGGGTTTTATTTCTTCTTCTTCTACTTCTTCTTCTTCTTCTTCTTCTTCTTCTTCTTATTATTATTATTATTATTATTATTTATTTATTTATTTATTTATTTATTTTGGCTTGGTCCCATGTGCCTCAGTCAGCTGTGAGATGACCCAGTGTGCAGGATTACGTTGTTCATTTTGTGAGAGTGTTATTATATTATTATTATTATTATTATTATTATTATTATTATTATTATTATTATTATTATGTTGAAAGAAATGTATCCGGGGTGTTTCCTTAAACCACTTTGATTAGGAAAAACGAGTGATTTTTTTTTTGAAATGAGGACCAATCAGCTGACCCCTCACTCACTTCTTAAAGTATTCAAACCCAAAATATGATTCATTCATTCATTCATTCATGGACCTGCTTAATCATTCTAGGGTCATGAGAGGTTGAAGCCTACCTCAGTCAACACTGAACAAAGGCAGGGTACATCCTGAACAGCTCACCACAACATTGCAGAACACACCCATCCAAACTCACACATAGCACCAAGTTGTAACAGTCAATTAGACTATTGTTCATGTCTTTGTTCTGTGGGACAAAACTGGAGTACTCAGAGGAAACCCACACATACACAGTGAAAGCATGCAAATTCAATGGAAACACTCTCACTGAGTCTGGGACTCAAACCTACAACATTCTTGCTGTGAGGGGACTCCAGCCATTCAGTGGCCCTTGTGAATCACGAATGAATTTTGAAGATTGTTGTTCAGTCTAACACAGACAGCCTTGCTCTGGATTCAATCTTATTGCTGTGTCTTGTTTGTGATAAACAATGTCTGTACCTACATGTTCCACTTATATGCAAACATCAGACAGCAGAAAGTGAATACAACAGAACTCATTCTATGATCCCTCATCATCATCATCATCATCATCATCATCATCATCATCATCATCATCATCATCATCATCATCATCACTCCTTTCACCACCATCCCTCCTCTTCATCACCCTCACTTCTATTCACCACCATCACTCCTCTTCATCATCATTCTCCTTCATCACCATCACTTCTCCTCATCACCATCACCCCTCTTCATCATCATCACTTCTCTTCTTCATCATTATGATCCTTCATCATCATCATTATCATCATCATCATCATCACCACCACCATCACTCCTCTCTTTTCATCACCATCCCTCCTCTTCATCATCATCACTCCCTTTCTTCATCATCACTCTTCTTTATTGTCATCACTCCTCTTCACCATTATCACTCCTCTTCATCATCACCCTCTTTCTCATTATCACTCCTCTACATCACCATCACTCCTCACCATCATCACTCCTCATCATCACCATCCATCCTCATCATCATTATAACTCCTTTTCATTAACACTACTACCCATCATCATCATCACTCCTCTTCATCACCATCACGTCTCTACATTACAACCCTTTATTCATTATTTTCCTTTCCTCTTCATCATAAACTTCATCATCACTCTTCCTCTTTATCACCTCTCGTGCTCTTCATTCACCCCTTATTTGGACACCAGAAATCACTGCTTTCCGCTATATTATTATTATTATTATTATTATTATTATGATTATGATTATTATTATTATTATTATTATTATTATTATTATTATTATTATTATTATAATACTGATGATGATGATGATGATGATGGTGGTGGTGGTGGTGGTGGTGATGATGGTGATGATGATGATGATGATGATGATGATGATGATGATGATGTTGATATCATTTTCTTGTCATGTTTGATGTTTGTATATAGAAAGTGCTGTCCTGATGTCAGTCTCATTGCTTAAATGTCCCTCAGTGCCTGATTGCTTGATGCTTTTTTCTGTTCTTTCTGTGTACAATGTCAGTGACGGACATTTGTTTTGATTTTCTCCAGGATAGACGAGTCTGATATCCAAATAATTACACACATACAGAAATCAGTATCCACCCCTCATACTGTTGTATATAATCCCCTCATTTAAATATGTAAATATATTTATTAGTAGGGATGCACAATATTGCCTGCACGATAATTGCTTGAAAGCGCGATATCTGACTTCAGCAAACACGCAGATACCCGCTGATGTGACTCACTGATTAAACAGTAGGCTGTCCCACCCTTTTCTTCTTCTCTATATCAGACTTGATGCCCTGTCTGACCTGCGCTGTGCTATGTGTTGGAGTCAGGCAGGTCAATATGGAGCACGATGCCGTATAGAAGGACTCAAACTCAAAATGGAAACTAACTGCTCAGAATTCTGATACAGAAAAGAGAAAATGTTCTCTGCAGTGCATTAGGTACTGAAAAAGTGAGGTATTAGTTTCAGCCAGAGCACTTTCAGTGTGTCGGCATATTAGCTATATGCAAAAAAAAAAAAAAAAAAAAAAAAAAAAGGAAAAAGGAAATATTGTGCATCCCGAATACCCCATGCAATTGAGTTGAGATCCATGGATATGTATCAGTTATCTGTGTCTAGAAAACTAAACCTCTAAGCAATTATTACTCAGTTATTACCACAATAAATCAGCGCAACAGACTTTGGAAGCGAATTGAACATAAAATAAAAAATCAACCAAAGCTGAGAAATAAAGTCAAATCAGTGGTTTATAATCATATTCCTGTTGGTGTTTTCTGTGTGTCTGCTGCTTCCTTCAGCAAAAGCACAAGTCTCTCTCTCTCTCTCTCTCTCTCTCTCTCTCTCTCTCTCTCTCTCGCTCTGTGTGTGTGTGTGTGTGTGTGAGGTTTTTGCATCTCTTTGTTTTATTATTATGCATGTACATGAAATCATGTAATCAAAATGATTGATATGCATGAGTGTACACATCTATATCAGCTACACCGCAGGGTTCTGTCTGTGTGTGTGTGTGTGTGTGTGTGTGTTAATGCACTGCATTGCACATTGTTCTTTACTACACCCTGAAATGGATCGTATAATATTCGTAAATCAATATAAATAATCCAAACGCTCATAGAAATGGAAATAGAGATTAAATTGATTGGCTCAGCATGAGGGAATTTCCCAGAGGGAGTGAAGCTGGGAAAGAATTTACTATAAACACATTATACACTTTTAATTACTTAATAATCAACAAACAATTAAATTAATTAATTAATTAATTGTGAAAGTGCACAGGAAGAGCATAGATCTCTAAAAGAACCACAACCACAATAACTTTGGGTCTCACGGAAGCCCATTTCCACTGGTTTGTAGTAGTTTTGAGAATTTTGAGCTGCTGAGTCATACTTATGAGACACTGACTCACAATTCTGAATTCGTAAGTCATAATTATGAGACAGGCTACTACGTCATAATTATTAGCTGCTATATAAGTATATGGTGTTGACTCATAATTTTCAGTTAGTCATAATTATGAGATGCTAAGTTGTAATTACTCAAAAACTTATAATAAACAGTCAGCATCCCATAAGCACAGTTTACTAACTCAGCTTCCTCATTATATTGAAGGCAGCTGTAGCCTAATGGTTAGGGAAACGGCTCTGGGCTCTACAGGTTCGAGCAGCATCATCCCTTATTCCATGTTCATATTCATATCTGAAGTGTCCTTGAGCAAAGCACTAAAACCCCCAACCGCTTTTTTTTTTTTTTACTTTTTTGACCTGCTTCCATAGTGTCGAGATGCATGTCCAAATCAGGGATAGTACACCATTTGTCCATTGGCTTTATTTTGTCCTGGTTGAACCTAATTGTCAGCTGCTGAATGTTAAGATAAAACTAGGAGCTTTTTTTCTAAAAACGAAACAAAAAACCTTTTTGAAAAATACAGTATGGCAACTAAAACTAGTGATATATTAAAATTAATTTAAAATAATAATCATAATAAGGGTTAAGATGGCACCAACATTCTCTTACCCCCCAGATGCCCCCACTGCCGTGGGCATGTGGGGACAACACCATGATGGAGATGATTGAGAAGAAACGACATCTTTGCAAGGAGATCAAGGCACGGCAGAAGCCAGACAAAGCCTTGTGCAAACAAGACAGCATGCCTATCCTCCCCAGCTGGAAAAAGAGCAATGGGGGCAAAAAGTACAGCCCCCCACCCTACTCCACCCAAACCACAGTCTTCTGGGACACAGCTATCTAACATGAGAAGTTGATTGAGATTGTGTTATAGCAAGTAATCATCACCGTTCAGGTCTCCATTCGATACCCTGGAACACCTGATGATGAGGAGAATGAGGAGGACCAGGAGGAGGAGGTGTGGCCAGTACAGTGGCCGTTTCACCAACAGGAAGCAAAAGGGAATATAAATTAAATTCCGTAGCAAATCGACTTAAATCTGAGGAGTTCGGATTTAAGTGTCCTTGGTTTCTTATCACTGTTTGTATTTCATATTTTTATATTGATAAAAACGTAAATATGTGAAATGAAGTTTGGTGGCATTCGAGATTTTCTATCTAAGAAAGTCATGCGTAACCAATTAGCCATGCAATGATATGCATCCTCTTAATTATGTTTTTTTTTGTTTTTTTTTTTGTTTGTTTTTTTCCTTTTTCTATGTTTCTATGTTGCACCAACGCTTATCAGTGTTGAAGGGAGAAGAAATCTATCTATAGCTTATAATATACACACACACACACACACACACATATATATACATTTTATATATATATATATATATATATATATATATATATATATATATATATATATATATATATATATATATATATATATATATATATATATATATATATATACATATATATATAGGATTTTCTGAGTAGATCCTTCCGTAGGAGAGTGCTCAATACTTTTGGTAGAGCAAATAACAAAAATAAAAGGACAGGACAAAGACTTTCTATTGAAACTCCATTTATCACTATAGATCTGTTTCGAGGGGTTGAGAAACCATCCTCTCTCTTGAGGCGATTACAGAGTTTCTTCTGTAATCACCTAAAGAGAGGGGATCGTCTTCCCACCCCTCGAAACAGATCTGTAGTGATAAATGGCGTTTCAATAGAAAGTCTTTGTCCTGTCCTTTTATTTTTGTTGGTATATATATATATATATATATATATATATATATATATATATATATATATATATATTCAGTAGTTCTAAAAAATTAGCATATTGTGATAAAGTTCATTATTTTCTGTAATGTACTGATAAAAATTAAACTTTCATATATTTTAGATTCATTGCACCCCAACTGAAATATTTCAGGTCTTTTATTGTTTTAATACTGATTATTTTGGGATACAGCTCATGAAAACCCAAAATTCCTATCTCAAGAAATTTGCATATTTTATCCGAACAATAGAAAAAAGTGTTTTTAATACAAAAAAAAGTCAACCTTCAAATACTTATGTTCAGTTATGCACTCAATACTTGGTCGGGAATCCTTTTGCAGAAATGACTGCTTCAATGCGGCGTGGCATGGAGGCACTTGGCCTGTGGCACTGCTGAGGTGTTACGGAGGCCCAGGATGCTTCGATAGCGGCCTTAAGCTCATCCACAGTGTTGGGTCTGGTGTCTCTCAACTTTCTCTTCACAATATCCCACAGATTCTCTATGGGCTTCAGATCAGGAGAGTTGGCAGGCTAATTGAGCACAGTAATACCATGGTCAGTAAACCATTTAGCAGTGGTTTTGGCACTGTGAGCAGGTGCCAGATCGTGCTGAAAAATGAAATCTTCATCTCCATAAAGCTTTTCAGCAGATGGAAGCATGAAGTGCTCCAAAATCTCCTGATAGCTAGCTGCATTGACCCTGCCCTTGATAAAACACAGTGGACCAACACCAGTGGCTGACATGACACCCCAGACCATCACTGACTGTGGGGACTTGAAACTGGACTTCAGGCATTTTGGCATTTCCTTCTCCCCAGTCTTCCTCCAGACTCTGGCACCTTGATTTCCGAATGACATGCAAAATTTGCTTTCATCCGAAAAAAGTACTTTGGACCACTGAGCAACAGTCCAGTGCTGCTTCTCTGTAGCCCAGGTCAGGCGCTTCTGCCGCTGTTTCTGGTTCAAAAGTGGCTTGACCTGGGGAATGCGGCACCTGTAGCCCAGTCCACTGCTTCCACAGGTCCCCCAAGGTCTGGAATCGGCCCTTCTCCACAATCTTCCTCAGAGTCCGGTCACCTCTTCTGGTTGTGCAGCGTTTTCTGCCACACTTTTTCCTTCCCACAGACGTCCCACTGAGGTGGCTTGTACAGCACTCTGGGAACAGCCTATTCGCTCAGAGATTTCTTTCTGTATCTTACCCTCTTACTTGAGGGTGTCAATGATGGCCTTCTGGACAGCAGTCAGGTCGGCAGTCTTACCCATAATTGTCGTTTTGAGTATTGAACCAGGCTGGGAGTTTTTAAAAGCCTCAGGAATCTATATGCTAATTTTTTGAGATCGGAATTTTGGGTTTTCATGAGCTGTATGGCTAAATCATCAGTATTAAAACAATATGCAAATTTTTTGAGAAGGACTAGTATATATACATATATATATATAAAACAAGCCAAGAAACATTGGCGTTGAAATGAATATGTCGCAATTTTTATATCTGTGTTAACAGAATGTCAGAGGATAGTTTTTTCATATCAGGATTTTAAAAAGCACTATTTTAAGAAAAGGAATCTATTTTGGACATTAAGCTGGGGTGAGGCGTGCAGATGGTGGATTGTTGTCGCAGTCTTGTTGTGTGTATTCGAGCAGTTGATCTCTCGTTAAATCAAACTCAAACCGGGTTTAAGCCTGATATCATTTCTCCGGTGCTGTACAACTCTTTTCCAAACTGGGTCACAAACAGAGCAACAATCGCTGTGAAAATTAAAAGGAAGTGCAGATTAGAAAAAAGGACAATTGGATGGAAAGAAAACTCCTGTGCGCGTGTGAACCTGGTCATAGTGTCCCTTTAAATTATTACCGGCAATAACAGAACAAATCTAGAGAAACTTTTGATGAAGCCCACATTCTATGAAGCACTGCTTGATATCATTCCTTCTCTTTTGGGTTCCTGTGGTGGTATTGGTTGACGCTACCCCACTGTGTTCAGCTGTTCTATGTTTTGTTTGTATTTTGCTTGTTTTGCTACATCTCGTTGCGAAGTCTGTTTGTGTGCATTACTAACACTTTATTCCTCATGTCATTTTCCTTGTTTCTTCTACCTGTTATCTTTTTTTGTTGTTGTTCTCTTTTTTATGTTGTTCACTATCATGTTTATTGACCGGCGATATAGACGTTGATTGGCCTTAATAAAACGTGCTGAATATAAACAGTTGCATTTTGTCTTGCGGCCATATATCATTCACTCACTCATTTGCAGAACCACTTAATCCTATTAGGGTTGCAGGGAAGGGGGGAGCCTATTTCAGTCAACACTGGGTGAAGGCGGGGTTCAGCTCACCAGATCATCACAGTCAACAAACACACATAACCCTTCAGACTCACATCCGCGGGCAATTTGTAACAGTCAATCCGGCTAATCTGCATGTCTTTGTACCGTGGGGGGAACCGGAATACCCAGAGGAAACCCCTGTAAACATCAGGAAAACATGCAGATTCCATACAGAAACCCCAAGCCTGTGACCCAAACCTAGGACCTTCTTTTTTCTTCACAGAAGTGCTAATGTCTACGCCACTATGCTAGCCTTCCCGTAATTAGCTCAAACCAATTCCCGCCTAAAAAGTATTCCCTCCCTATCACCACCAATGCCACCAACGAGGGAGGGGCGCAAGCAAGCATAAGCTCCTCTGTGATAATTGATGCTGCTACCTGCTCTGCATATACATTCTGGGGTGGCCTAACAGGCTTGGAAGGAAAACACTGTCAACACCTTTATAAAAATGAGTTCAAAGATACCCAGGATTAGCCAGTGATCACTGTAACTGACATTGAGGTGAGAGTAAATCCCCTCCCTTCAGCGCTTAGCTAATCAGCTTCCATGGATTCTAAGCCACAAATCTGAACCCTATGGTCTGCATTTCAGAAACAAAAATCAAGTTTTATGTAAAATTAATCTTTTATATAATTCAACCTGTATACAATAGCTGAGGCATTCCTAGATTGCATTATCATATAATATGCAACTGATGAATTGATTATTTCATTCAAGATTTAGGAATTATTAATAATGGATATAAACATTTAAATGTAATATGACTAAGAGCTCCAGGATTATGGCAGCAATGATTTATGGATTTATTCTTCATAGAAAGTGGGGGATAAAATTCTAATTGTATCTGACTGCTTTAGAATATTTAACAGTTATTCACAGAGGGAGAGGTGGATATCATTAAAATTGTTCAGAGATATCCACTGGGCCTGAGGTGAATAATTGGTTTGAGGTATATTACATGGAAAAGTGAAATAAAACACGAGTTTTAGATTTTATTTTAAGCGTGGCAGAGGCAGGTTTGATGAGTTCGTGCTGTAGAGTTTAGTAAACACACAGGACAGAAATGTGAGTAAACTGCGTTCTGTAACTGTGTGTTTTAAGTATATACCAGACACAAACACACCAGAAAAACTAAAACAAGATTTTTATTTTTATTTTTTTCGGTCCCTTTCATTTTAAGAAGCGATAATGATCACACTCTCTGCTCCAGGTGACTGTGACACACCGCACCGTCTGAGGCAGACATTTTTTGATTAAACTATTATCCACTCAGTATAATACAGTTCAATTCTAAAACTAGTGGACCAATCAAATCGTACCATTCCCATGTCGTATATATTGAATTAAAATGTTCTGAGTTAACAGATGGCAGGTTTACCTTGATCGTGCTTTGTATAAAGTTTACCACATCAGAAACAAGTTTACTTCAACCTCTATGAAAGAGCCATATTGTCATGTCCAGCAATTTCTGAATTCTGGGTATGAACTGAAACCTTGAACCGTTCTCTGCATGGAAGAGAAGATACTCACTGGATGTGGGGTGGAGCACATCCTGATGAACTGGATACTGACTCATCCGATTCTGATTCAGGCTGACTCGACCGACTTGACTTTGGATCATATGGAAGTGACTCGGTGTGATTGTGAGTTTGTCCTTTTGTGATGTCTGGAATGATCATTTGTGTCACTGATAGATAAAAATAGTCAATCAACAGTAAAGTGTTTGTGTCATTTACACATTAATTATTGAGTGTAAACAAAAAAAGGAGCAAATACTGAGAGTCTTTAAATCACAGAGGGTCCAAACCTGGTTTAATAATGGACACGCCCATTAGTACGGGCACCTTTACGCCTTTATACACTTCTCTGCAGCGTAGTGTTCACTGCTCAGCACAACAGCAGTGTGTTCTGTCATTTACATTTATTTATTTATTTATTTTGTTAAGTCTCCAAGCATTAGCAGAATTGTTTTTACTTGGTTTATTGCAAAGTGTCAGCGTCTCCTATCCGCTCATGTTATGTTCTCTTTGTTCTTCTCTTTGCTGGGACCCCGAGAATCACTGCTTACGCCTTTCATGTAAGTGACATAGAAGTGTCGGTGATTGATCAGGAGTGATGATGCCACACCCCTCAAATATCAGGCTGGTGACATTGAAACTCCTCCCCTTTGTCACAGCCATGCCTATTTAATACTGAGCTCCATTTTTTTAAACACTCAGATGCATTATTACACTTCTCCAGCCAACATCCATGCAAAACACGCTGCCTTCAAGACCTGGGTTCACTGTGACTTAAAGTTTCTGGAGGGGCTAAAGGTTAAACATGAGCTGCAGTTTGCTGTGATACCATTCATTCGTTTATTCCTGGAGCCCAGGATCTCAGGCCCAGGATTTCAGATGACTCTAAGCAAATGAGGGTTACACCATGAAAATTACACCAATCTGTTACAGAACAGCACACACAACCAGTCACACCTACGGGAACGGTCTAATGTGCATGTCTGGACGTTCAGATGAAACCAGAATACCCAGAGGAAACGCACACTGAAATGCCCTCAACCATCATTGGACCCAAACCCACAATGCAATGAAATACAATGTTAAACAGTCCTTCAAAAATTCTATCTAAGCTCCATCTCCAAACTCGTTGCTAATGAAGAATCAGTGGTGGATGGAGTGGGATGTGATCGATGATAATCAGGGCGAGGAGGGTGTGAAATGAAGACATGAAGCAAACTGACAGTTTCAATGACTTTTCCAAGATATCCAGGACAGCTTTATTCTTTTTACACATCACAGCGATGTCAACAAATACCATGTTTAATTTAGCGATGACCCTTCATGCTTTTTTTATCTCTTTAAAGCTACATCTATTGTGATCAAACATCCGTTAATCATGCGAGGCGGGCCGTCAACCTTTGTTCTATCACCAGTTTCTATTCTTCATGGCACAAATTATGCTAGCAAAAAGCTTTGAGAAGAACTTCAGAGAATTTCGGTCCAAACTGGACATACCAGTGAGTGGATGCACAGGTTGACACTGAAAATTCTACATGCAGAGGAATTTTTCCATATGTGGACACGTGTTAGAACGGGTTTTGCATTAAATATGTGATTTACAGAGTTTCAAACAAAGTGGAGGGAGGGTTGGCTGGTTGTAGAAACCATCTAGCACTTCTACACTCGTGTGTGTGTGTGTGTGTGTGTGTGTGTGTGTGTGTGTGTGTGTGTGTGTGTGTGTGTAAATATTGTACGGAATTGCATTTGTTGCACTGTAGAGGGAGGGGCTCTGATGTCCACACACTGATGTCACAGGTTGTTTGTTTTATTGCACTGAGCGTGTTCTGATTATTTTTTTGACAAATGGAGAGTTGAAAGTGGGTATGAATACTGTACCACTGTTTGTTTACTGTCATTGGAATCAAATAAATGTTTGTTATTTCTGCACTGTGTTCTCTGATTTTTGTAACATTTGATTTGTCTACATGGAAATCAAACCGCCTCAATCTCCAATGTACCAGGTGGAAGAGCAAGTATAAATAACTCTCTCTCTCTTTCTCTTTCTCTCTCTTTCTCTCTCTGTCTCTCACTTGCTCTCTCTCTCTCTCTCTCTCTCTCTCTCTCTCTCTCTCTCTCTCTCCCTCACCCTCTCGCTCACACACACACACACACACACACACACACACACACACACACAGGTTGTAAGTTAATTCATAACGTTGATATGTGATATAATCACTGTTCGTATGAAACAAACTGGTGTCACGAAGAACCAGATGCCCCAGAAGCAGCAGCCATCTTCCAATTAAATAAGGTCTAGCTCAACCACCAACAACTTCATCTCAATAAGTTTAAAAATCTAGTTCTCCAGGCCTTCAACAAAAACGTCTCTCCTGCTCCATCTAATGTCTTACTGGAATCTCCTCAAGATAATCTGAGTTAAACGACCATTCATTCATTTATTTATTCATTTATTCATTTATTTTCTAAACCAAATAATCCTAAATAGAGTCACGGGGAGGCTGGTGCCCGTCTCAGCTGACTCTGGGCGAAAGCAGAGTACGCCCTGGAGGGCAAATATGTGATGATGGCAACCGAGTGGCCGACTCTTTACTGTTCTTTTACATGAACCTGACAGTGCAGACAGTGAGAGGCATGGCTGGCCTTTGATAAACCAGTTAGCTGCACTGGAGGAATAGCAAGCTCTGGGTCAACCCCCCACCCCCCCAACTTCTGGGTCAGTACGCCAGGCCACCACTGGTCGTTCCATTAACTAACTGCTAGCTAGCTGAGTTTGGTCAAATAAATAGTATAATAGGAGAGATACAGATATTTCTCACTGAATACAGACTGCTTGCTTGCAAATGATGACTACCAGGAATTTACACTGATTTAACAGACAATTCAAAACAGTGTCCAAACAATTTGATACAAAGCCAAGTGTGCTTTCCTCACATCATGGCACCAGGGGCTTGGGTCATTGAGACTCACAAACAGCCATATTCTGGGCGTTACACAAAGTCGTCTTGGCCAATTTCATTTTATTTCTAAGAGATAGCACTGCATCTCATGTTTATTTAATATATCTGGGAACAGACTGTTAAATGTGTGAGCGAGTGCATAGCAGCAGGTGCCCTCTGTAGGAGAGAAGAGTCAGTGCTAAAATATGCAAAATTCCTGTATAAGTACAATAAACTACATTAACCTCCGAAATAAAATTAGCTTTGACTTTTGGAAAATTGCATGGTGGGACAATTAGAAAATACAACTGATATCATCACAAAGTAGCTTTACTGAAAAAACACAACTGGTTATTCATTGGACAGAGGTGGCTCTGTGATTAAGGGTCAGAGGGTTGAGGGTTCATCGCAGGCTGAAGACTTGTACAAACATTCATGCTCACACCTGGGGATGATATGGAACAGCCAAGTAGCCTACTGTGCATGTCTTTGGACTGGGACTTTGGAAACTGGGATACCCAGAGGAATCCCACACAAGCACGTGGAGAACATGCAAACTCCACAGAGAAATGCCCGAGCTGAGCTCAAACTCGGGCCTTCTGGCTGTGAAGCAGACGTGCAAAGCACTGCGCCGTCACACCGCTCTACGACTACTACTACTACTACTGCTTCTACTACTACTCCTACCACAACTCCTACTACTACTATTAATTCTGCTACTCCTGCTACGACTACCACTACTGCTACGACGACTCCTACTACTACTACTACTACTACTACTACTACTACTACTACTACTAAGTCAACTCCTCCTCCTACTACTACTACTACTACTACTACAACTACTACTACTACTACTCCTACGACTACTACTACTACGACTACTGCTACTACTACTGCTACCACGTCATTCCACTACTACCAATTTCTGCCTCTACTTAATTCCGCTACTACTGCTGCTTCACTGCTCGCTGCGCAATAACGCGGCTTATTAATTTACTACTCAACTATTACTTACAACGCTGACTAAAAACGCTGCTCACTTTACTACAACTACTAACGCTGCTTACCAACTCACGACCACTATCATAACAATATCTGGTTCTTACTAGCACAATATAGTTCTTAATAATTCCACCACTTCACCGCTGCTACTCCTAATTTGTTACTACTCATGCGCTACCTGCTGTTGTTCGACTGACTACCAATACCGCGAACATTACTACTACTATTTCCCAGCGCTACAACTACCTGCCACTACGCGGTTATATCACTAACCGGACGGCGATCATTGCTCACTAACCACACTGCTTACTATGCTGCTGCTGATTACTGACTGCTATTACCACCACTCGAACGATTACTAAGCTACTGCTACACAATTGACTACTAATACTACCAATAATGCTACAGTACCAGCTGTAGCCAGCCAAGCTGCCAGCAGCTGATTTACCGCTGCTGCTGGGTTACTACTGCTTACTCACTTACTAAGAGCTACCACTGCTTATCACAGCGAGCAGTGCGTAATACTATCACTTGCCGTTGTTGCCGTTACTAGCAACTATTAAGCAATACCACGGCTGCTAAGTTCGCAGATGACTACTGGCGCTCGCTATTAGCTCGGTGGCCATTGGCTGCTCTCCTACTCACTATCGTTACTGCCTGCTTATACATTACTACTACTAGCAGCTGTAATAATGTGCTTACCAGTGCTGCACTGCTGAGTATTACTGCCTGCTGCTGCGTTATTACAAGTGCTGCTGCTGAGCTACTGCTGCTGCCATGCAAGCTGCTTACTCGTTGCGACTGCGCAGTACTGGCTTGCTGCTGTTGGCTACTGCTGCTGCTGCTGGTGTGCTGCTACCGATTACCACAAACCGCTACCTTTACTATAAACCTAATTGCTGCTGTGCTAGTAAGCGCTATTGCTGCTGCTTACTGCTGCTGCTTACTACTGCTACTACGCGCACTATGTCACTCGCCACCTACTGCCAGCTGCTATCTCGCTGCTGCTGCGCCAATTCTATTACTATTTTAGCCACTACTGCCATAACTACTGCCTGCTCTGCTTACTGTGGGTTGCTGCTGTAATACACTGCCTCCAGTATCCACTACGCAATACTACATCACCTGCTGCTGCTAGTTTTACTAGCTCGCCAATGCGGCTGCTGTGATACTATGACCACAATACCGCTGCTGGTACCCAGCCGCAACGTCAGCGCGTTGGTGAGCGTTACCACTATTGCTTAGCTGCTACAGCATAACCACTAAGGCTAATAAGCTGTGCAAACATTTGGACTACTGATTATGGTTACTGGCTATGCCGCTTACTGCCACTGATAGCTACCGCTGCACTTGCTTGCATTAACTAACCGGCTGCTAACTACTAAGACTCAGCAGGAGCAGCTACCGCTATGAATGATATGACTTTTACTTATTAACCGATACTGGTTAAGCTGCCAATATCGTTAACACTACTGCACTACGCAATTGGCCAGCTGCTGGTACTGTTACTCTACTCTACGCATTATGCTAAGCGTTACCCACTACCACTGCCAGTATTACTGCTGCTGCCAGCACCATGGTTACTACTGCTAAATCACTACTACCGCACTGTAACACCGATGACCACTATGCGTTAGTTGTAGTTGACCGGTACTATCGTTGACTTGAACCGCTAATTACCGCTAACTGCTACCACTTGCATCGTTGTCGCGATTTGCCACTAGTACTGCTGCTGCATTAATACTGGGTACTGCACGACTTGCTGCTGCTACTACGAATCATTTACTAACATACTACTATTAATCCAACTGATTGCTGCTACTGCTACTACTTATCCATGCCGTTGCTGGTTGCGGCTATTAGCTTTGCTCACTACTGCTATTGGTGATTACTACTGGTTACTGCTCGACCTCGCCAAACTGCCAGCTATTGTTACTGCTACTCATTACTGCTGCACCGCAACTACGAATATGCTAGGCTTACTGCTTGCCGTTACGGTTCGGCTAAAACAGCTGCTGCTACTACTAGCAGGTAGGAGTGCCCTGAAACACAACTGACAGGAGGCCCTATGGACTATGAAATCGGATGTCGAGTTGTCACTGAGCTGAGATGTGAGCATACCATAGAAGAAGCAGTGGTAGTATTAGTAACAGTATTAATAAGCCAGTAGCTACGGTAGTAGCAGCTAGTAGTAGTAACCAGTATTAGGGAGAGCAGTATTAGTACTAGTAGTAGTAGTAGTACAACAGTAGTGACACCAACCAAGTACTACAGCAGCTAGCAGTAGTTGTATGCATGGCATTAGTATATTAATATTAGTAGTGGTAGTAGCAGCAACCAATAGCTAGCAGAGTGGGTAGTAGTTGTGAGTTAAAAGCAAGTAGCAAGTAGTAGTTTCGTATTGTAGGGTTACCGTAACGCTAGCAAGTAATCGTTGCAGCGTCGCGTAGTGGCAAGTACCGTTGTTGCTGCAGCAGCAGTAACAACAAGCAGTACCAGTAGTGGTAATAATTGCTGCGAGTAGCAGCAACGTTAGCAGTACAGCAGCAGCAGCACCAGGTTGCACAGCTTAGCGCAGCAGTAATGTCAGCCAGTTGCCAACCAATTATGTTGCGCAGCAGTGTTGGGCATGAATTCGTACGTAGTAGGAGTACTGCTAAGTAAGTTCAGCAGCAGTAGTAGCTGTTAAATTAGTATTAGGTTGCCAGTAGTAGTCACAATAATTCCGATACGAGGTAGTATTAGTGATTGTGGTAGGGTGAGTAGTTGGACCAGCATTAGTACTAGTAGTATTAGCAGCAGCAGTAGTAGTAAGCTAACTGTAGCACCAGCAGCAGTAGTACTATTAGTACTAGTGTAATAGTAATTAAGTAGTATTATAGTTGTTAGCAGTAGTAGCAGCCTACGATCAAGTAACTTAGTACGTCCAGAACTGGCTGAGTGGTATCGCTGCGTTAGAGATCAGGAGTAGTGTGTAGTATATCCAAGATAGTAGGAGTAGTAGAAGGAGTAATGAGTATCGATTGTTACATGGTAGTAGCAGTAGTATTAGTGCGCAGTAGTAGTAGTAGTAGTAGTTCGTAGGAGTTGTATCAGTGGTAACTGATCAACCCGCAGTAGCTATTAGTGGTAGTAATAATAGTAGCAAGTGAACAACGTAGTAGCAGTAGTAGTAGTAGTAGTACGCCGCCAGTGGTAGCATAGCATCAGCGGCAGTTAAGTACAGCTGGTAGTAGGCACAGTCCGAGCAGTAGTAGCAGCAGCAGTAGTAGTTGGTAGCCGCTCTAGTGTTAGTAGTAGGAGTAGTATGTTGTGGATAGTAGAAGTAGTAAGCAGTAGCAGTGTAGTAAGCAGAACAGTAGTAAGGTATTAGTGATGCGTTGAAATTAGTAGCACTCAAATGCAGTAGCAGAGGATAAAAATGCCGAACACCTGGCTGGTGAGATAGTGTTGGTAGTAGTAGCAATGTGCCGGCAATAGTGGTAGTGAGTATTAATAGCTGCGCTGTGAGCAGTCATCACAGTTAACGAGCAAGCTGCCTATTAGGTAGTAGTAGCTAGTAATACAGTAGTGGTGAGTAAGCATGATCATAGTGGTAGAGCCGCAGTAGCAACGGTAGTAGTAGCTGGTTGCATTAGTAGCAGCTAAGTAGTAGTACTCATGTATGTGTGGTAGTAGTAGTAGTAGTAGTAGTAGTAGTAGCAGCAGCAGTAGTAGTAGTAGTAGTCGTAGTAGTAGTAGTAGTAGTAGTAGTTGTAGTAGCAGTAGTACAAGTAGTAGTAATAGTTGTCGTAGCAGTAGTAGTAGTCCGAGTCATAGTAGTAGTAATAGTCGTAATATTGCTATTAGTAGGAGTAGTAGGTAGTACCAGTAACGCTCGCGGTAGTAATGGTGGTTTTAGCAATAGCAGCGCGTTAAGTCAGGTGGTACTAGCAGCAGCATTATTTAATAAATGTTCGTAGGAGATAGGTTGAGTGGTAGTAGTAGTGGCGTAAGTAGCAGTAGTAGTAATAGATAGGTTTATGAGTGTTAAGTAGTAGTGATTATCGAATGAGTAGCAAACATCAGTAGCAGTAGTAGTAGCAGTTGTGGTAGTGTACCAGCGGAGCATAGTAGTAGTAGCAGCTATTAGCTTAGCAGCAGCATTAGCAGCAGCAGTGAGTAGACAGTTAGTAGGGGTGGTATTAGTAGTAGTAGTAGCAGCAGTAGCAGCAATAGGAAACAGTAGTTGTTTGTGCATGCCGCTGCTCGCTAAGCTGGGAGTAACCCGGTCGTATGCTGCTTGAGCCGCTGCCGCTAGCATTAGTAGCATTAGCAGTGCAGTAGTAATCACCAGCAAGATAGTAGTCACATAAATGATAGTAGCACGTAGTTAAGGTTGGCAGTAGGCAGTGGTAGCAGTCATTAGTGGCAGCAGTAGCAGTAGTGCAGTTGAATTACATTACCAGCATTGGAGACGTATTAGTGCAGCAGTAAGCAGTATTTGTTCAGCTAGCAGTACCATAGCAGCAGCTCAGCAGCGTTAGAGTAAGCTATTAGTGCGGTAGCAGGCTAGTTAGCGCACAGCACAGCAGCAGCAGCGTAGTTGCTGCTGCTGTGCGAAACCAGCAGCAGTAGCAGCATATGTTCAAGTAAGCAGTACAGCAAGCAGCGTCAAATGTTCAGCACAAAGCCAGTCATAGTGGTTGTAGCAGCAGCAGTAGCAGTTAAGTATTTTTGGTCTGTATAAACAACACGCAGCAGCAGTTAATGTAAGGCAGCAAAAAGAGCAGATCCACCCACGCATATTAGTGAGCAATAGTAGCAACGTATAGTGAGCATGCGTGAGTATAGCAGAATAGGCGTTGTGGCAGCATGATGTGTATTAGTCGTGATCGTATGTATAGTTGTAGTAGTAGTAACAGTAGTCGCAATAGTATTAGTAGTAGTAGTAGCAGTAGTAGCTGTAGTAGTATTCGTAGTAGTAGTCACAATATTATTAGAAGTATTAGTGTTGGTCGGAGTAGTAGTAGTAGTTGTAGCATTAGTACTAGTAGTATTAGTGGTAGTAGTAATAGTAGCAGTAGTAGTAGTACTATTAGTACTAGCAGTAGTAGTAGTAGTAGTAGTAGTAGTCGTAGTAGTAGCAGTAGAAGTAGTAGCAGTAGTAACAGTCATAGTATTAGTAGTTGTAGAACTGGTAGTGGTAGAAGTAGTAGTAGGAGTAGTAGTAGTAGTAGTAGTAGTAGTAGTAGTCGGAGTAGTAGGAGTGATAGAAGGAGTAATATCATGGTAGTAGCAGTAGTATTAGTGGTAGTAGTAGTTGTAGTAGCAGTAGTACAAGTCGTAGTAGTAGTAGTTGTAGTAGCAGTAGTAGCAGTAGTAGTATTAGTCGTAGTAGTAATATGAGTAGTAGTAGTAGCAGTAGCAGTAGTAGTAGTTGCATTTGTAGCAGTAAAGCAGTAGTACAACGGTATATGATAGCAGATAGCGGCAGTAGTAGGAGTAGTATTAGAAGTAGTTGTAGCAGTAGAAGGAGTTGTATTAGTCACAGTAGTAGCAGTTGTAGTAGTAGTAACAGTAGCTGTAGTAGTATTAGTAGTAGTAGTCGTAGTAGTTGTTAAATAGAAGCAGTAGTAGTAGTCGTAGTATTAGTATTATTATTATTAGTAGTAGTAGTAGTAGTAGTAGTCGTAGTAGTTGTTAAATAGAAGCAGTAGTAGTAGTCATAATATTAGTGGTATTAGTAGTAGTAGTAATAGTAGTAGTAGTCATCGTAGTAGTAGCAGTAGAAGTAGTAGTAGTAGTAGTAACAGTCATAGTATCAGTAGTTGTAGAACTGGTAGTGGTAGAAGTGGT
Organism: Plotosus lineatus; assembly: GCA_024760905.1. Classification (NCBI taxonomy): domain Eukaryota; kingdom Metazoa; phylum Chordata; class Actinopteri; order Siluriformes; family Plotosidae; genus Plotosus; species Plotosus lineatus. Next base: position 3,124,465 of record CM045734.1, on the reverse strand, counting down.
AGGAGTAGTAGTAGTAGAGTAGTTGTAGAAGTAGTAGTAGTCGGAAATTAGTGAACATTAGGCATGAGAGTAATATCAGTGGTAGTGCGCAGTAGTATTCGGGTGGGTAGTAGTAGTCATAGTAGTAGGAGGATGGGGAGTGATGGAGCAGCATCAGTAGCGGCAGTAGTAGCATAGAGGATAGTCAGTAGTAGGAGCCAGTCAACGCAGTAGTAGCACCATAGCAGTAGTAATTATTGGTTGTAGTGGTAGTTTGCAGTGGTAGTAGCAGTAGTAGCATTAGTAGGTGTTAGTCGGAGCAGTAGCAGCAGTAGCAGTAGCGTGATTAATTAGCAATATTCAGTAGCATTAGTGGTAGCAGTAGTAGTAGTAGGGGCAGTAGCACCATTAGCTAATTGTAGCAGCAGCAGTAGCAGCAGTAATAGCTCAAACTTGAAACAGCAGCAGCAGTAGTAGCAGTAGTAGTGAAATTGAGTATTAGTATTACTCAGTAGTAGTAGTAGTAGTAGTCGTAGTAGTAGCAGTAGAAGTAGTAGCAGTAGTAACAGTCATAGTATTAGTAGTTGTAGAACTGGTAGTGGTAGAAGTGGTAGGAAGAGGACTAGTAGTAGTTGTAGTAGTAGTAGTAATATAGTAAGGAGCAGTATATAATATCAGTATAATGTAGTTGGTAGTATAGTATTAGTGGTAGTAGTAGTAGTAGTAGTAGTAGTAGTAGTAGGAGTAGTATCAGTGGTAGTAGTAGGATCAGTCATCCTAGTAGTAGTAGTAGTAGGCTAGGAGGAGGAGTAGTATTAGAGATAGTAGAAGTAGTAGTAGCAATAGTAGTAGTAGGAGCAGTAATAGAAGTCGTATTCGTGATGGTAGAAGTAGTAGTAGCAGTAGTAGTAGTAGAAGTAGTTGTAGCAGTATAAGGAGGTGTATTAGTCACAGTAGTAGCAGTTGTAGTAGTAGTAACAGTAGCTGTAGTAGTATTGGTAGTAGTAGTCATAGTAGTTGTTAAATAGAAGCAGTAGTAGTAGTCGTAGTATTATTATTATTATTATTAGTAGTAGTAGTAGTAGTAGTAGTAGTAGTAGTAGTCGTAGTAGTTGTTAAATAGAAGCAGTAGTAGTAGTCATAATATTAGTGGTATTAGTAGTAGTAGTAGTAGTAGTAGTAGTCGTCGTAGTAGTAGCACTAGAAGTAGTAGTAGTAGTAACAGTCATAGTATTAGTAGTTGTAGAACTGGTAGTGGTAGAAGTGGTAGGAGGAGTAGTAGTAGAGTAGTTGTGCGCAGCAGTAAATGTAGTAGTCTATAGCAGGAGTCGTTTATGATAATATCAGTGGTAGTAAGGCAGTGAGGTATTCGTGGTGAAGTAGCAGTAGTAGTAGTAGAGTGGGAGGAGGATGGAGTATCGGTGCGATAGCAGTTGCTACTAGCCTGGCTATCAGTAGGAGCAGTCATAAGTACATTAAGAGCAGCAGCAGCAAGTAGCAGCAGTGGCAGCAGCAGCAGTATGCAGTACTGCAGCAGCAGTACGTATTGCAGGAGCATTCACAGCAGCACAGTGGTAGCAGCGGGCAGCAGCTGCGTTGCACTAGCAGCAGCAGCAGCCAGCTGGCGGCAATTAACCGCAGCAGCAGTTGAAATCCAACACCAGCAGTTGGTCCATGCCAGCCGTTGCGCACCAGCAGCAGCAGCAGCAGCAGCAGCAGTAGTAGTAGCACATAGTCGTTGTTAAATAGTAGTAGTAGTAGTAGTAGTCGTAGAATTAGTATTATTATTAGTAGTAGTAGTAGTAGTAGTAGTAGTAGTAGTAGTCGTAGTAGTAGCAGTAGAAGTAGTAGCAGTAGTAACAGTCATAGTATTAGTAGTTGTAGAACTGGTAGTGGTAGAAGTGGTAGGAGTAGTAGTAGTAGAGTAGTTGTAGAAGTAGTAGTAGTCGGAGTAGTAGGAGTCGTCGAAGGAGTAATATCAGTGGTAGTAGCAGTAGTATTCGTGGTAGTAGTAGTAGTAGTAGTAGTAGTAGGAGGAGGAGTAGTATCAGTGGTAGTAGTAGGATCAGTCATCCTAGTAGTAGTAGTAGTAGTAGGGTAGGAGGAGGAGTAGTACTAGAGATAGTAGTAGTAGCAATAGCCAAGCAGCAGTGAGCGGTAATGTAGTGTTGCGTGGTGATGGTGAGTGGTAGTAGCAAGCTAAAGTAAGTAGTAGGGCAGTAGTAGTAGGCTGAGCAGTACTAGCAACCAGCAGCAAATGGTAGCCAGCAGCAGTAGTATATTCGGTACTAGTAGGAGTAGTGGTAGTCTCAGCCAGGGAGTAAGCAGCAGCGTTGCTGCTAGCAGCAGTTTCACAGCAGTAGCAGCAGTAGAGTAGTGGGGTATGCACCAGCAGGTGGTAGTAAATGCCAACCCGTGGTAGTAGTTAGATCGAGAGCAGCAGCAGTAGTAGTAGCGGTATTGGTATAGCAGTAGTAGCAGCAGCACCAGTAGCGTTGTCAGTATTAATCTTATCAGCAGCTAGGAGACTGGTTGCCAGCAGCAGTAGTACAGTAGTAGTAGTAGCAGTGAACGTGAGTAGCCAGCTACCAGTAGCAGCAGCAGTGATAGTGGTCAGTGGTACCATTAGTGGTGGTAGTAGTTTGTGCTGCTGTTATGTAGTCGTAGTTAAACTACATTATTATTAGTAGGAGCAATACAGTAGCATTAGAAGGCAGTATTAGCAGTAGCAGTGGTAGCTAGCAGCAGTAGCAGCAGTTGTTACTGTATCAGAAGTAGTAGCAAATAGTAGTTGCAGCATAAGAAGTAGTAAGCGAGCAGCATCAAGTGGCACTGGAAAGTGGTAGCTAGCAGTAGTAGCAGTTGTAGTAGTAGTAACAGTAGTAGGAGTAGTATTAGTAGTAGTAGTAGTAGCAGTAGTAGCTGTAGTAGTATTAGTAGTAGTAGTCACAATATTATAAGTAGTATTAGTGTTAGTCGGAGTAGTAGTAGTAGTTGTAGCATTAGTACTAGTAGTATTAGTGGTAGTAGTAGTAGTTGCAGTAGTAGTATCCGTAGTAGTAGTGGTAGCAGTAGAAGTAGAAGCAATAGTACTAGTAGTAGTAGTAGTAGTAGTAGTAGTAGTAGTAGTAGTAGAAGTCGAAAGTAGGAGTTGCAGTAGTTTAGGTCGTAGTCAAACAGTCATAGTATGCTGTTGTAGAACTGGTAGTGGTAGAAATAGTAGGAGTAGTAGTAGTAGTAGTAGTAGTAGTAGTAGTAGTAATGGCCGCTGTTGATAGTAGGAGCAGTAGCTGAGGTATCAGCTGGTAGCAGTGTAGTATTGGTGGTAGTAGTAGTATACCCTGATCGTAGTAGTAGTAGTGATAGTAGCTTGATGGTATCATTATTATTAATAGCAGCAGTATTAGATGGTAGTAGTAGTAGCGCTAGTAGTAGTAGTAGTAGGGAGTAGTAGCAGTAGTAGTACTAGTTGCAATGTCCATAAGTACATGTAGTATGCATAGTGGTAGTAGTAGCGGTGAGCGCAGTATTATCATTATTATTATTGATTAGTAGTAGCAGTAGCAGTAGTAAAGTATAGCCTGTGGCCAGTAGCAGCAATAGTAGCAGTAGCAGTAATTTGCAGTCGGTCAGCAGTAGGAGTGGCAGTAGTAGCAGCAGTACTCATTAGTAGTGATGTAGTAAGACCAGTAGTAGTCCCGCAATCGTAGTAGTAAGTAGCTAGTTGAAGAAATAGTGGTTTGCCGTGGCAGTGAGTAGTATGTAGCAGTGTTGGTAACAGCAGCAGGCAGTAGCTGGTTCCCTAGTAGTTTTTGTGCAATAGTGAGCAGCTGGCAGTGGCTAGGAGCATAGCTATTAGCTGTAGTAAGGTAGCAGTGGTAGCACCTTAGCAGTGCAGTGGCAGTAGCAGCAGCAGTAGCAGCAGCAGCAGTAGCAGGTAGCCCGCAGCAGCAGCACAACCGTGGTAAGTAGTAATGAAAGTAGTAGCGCAGCAAGAGTAGTGGTAGTGGTAGTGGTAGTAGTAGTGGTGGTCATCGTGCTCAAGTGAACGGAGCAGCAATTGGTCGCAGTAATATTGTTATTATTAGTAGTAGGGCATAGCGTTGTTCAGTGGCAGCAGCCTTATCAGTAGGTGCGTTATTATAGCCGCAGTAGCAAGCAGCTAGTCGAGTAGTAGCAATAGTAGTAGCAGTAGCAAAAGTAGTAGTAGCAGTATTAGTAGCAGTAGTAGTAGCAGTAGTAGTAGTCGTAGTAGTAGTAGTTGTAGCAGTTGAAGTAGGTGTATTAGTCGCAGTCGTAGCAGTTGTAGTAGTAGTAACAGTAGTAGGGGTAGTATTAGTCGTAGAAGTAGCAGTAGTAGCTGTAGTAGTATTAGTAGTAGGAGTCACAATATTATTAGAAGTATTAGTGTTAGTCGGAGTAGTAGTAGTAGTTGTAGCATTAGTACTAGTAGTATTAGTGGTAGTAGTAGTAGTAGCAGTAGTAGTACTAGTAGGAGTAGAAGCAATAGTTCTAGTAGTAGTAGTCGTAGTAGTAGTAGTCGTCGTAGCAGTAGAAGTTGTAGCAGTAGTAACAGTCATAGTATTAGTTGTAGAACTGGTAGTGGTAGAAGTAGTAGTAGTAGTAGTAGTAGCAGCAGTCGTCGTAGTAGTGGTAGTAGTAGTAATAGTAGTAGTAGTAGTAGCAGAAGTACAAGTAGTAGTAGTAGTAGTAGTAAGAGTAGTAGTAGTAGTAGTAATTCGTTGTCACATAAATTATATAGTAGGTAGTATTATTATTAGTAGTAGTGGTAGTTTAGCTAGCAGTAGTAGTAAGTAGTTTTAGCAGGTATGGCAGCAGTGTTAAGTAATGCAGTAGCAACAGCAGGTAGTGCTGTTAAAGCAAGCTAGTAGCGGGGTATTATAATAGCAGCAGTACTCAGCAGATTGGTACACTTATGGTAGCAGCAGCATAGGTATTAGTCCAGCAGCAACAACTTATTGTGTGAGTACTGGCCAAGCGCTGGTAGTATTGTAGTTGGCGCTTACAGCATAGCAGTAGCATAACATAGTAGTAGTAGTGGCGGTGCTAGAGCCAGTCGCAGCTGCAGGAATTGCGCTCAGTAGCAGCAGCAGTAGCCGTGGTTGTAGTGGTTGTAGTGGTGCAGTAGCAGGCAGCAGCTGGCAGTAGCCTGTAGTGAGCTGATTCTGATATTGCTAGTAGTCACACACATTATACTATGCCAACGTAGGTGTTAGTCAGCAGCAGCAGCAGCAGCAGCAGCAGCAGCAGCGTGTCTAGCAGTACAAACCAGATTAGTAGTATGCACCAGCAGCAGCGTTGCTGCCAGAGTATAGTAGCCAGCAGCAGCAGCAGCAGCTTAACAGCAGCAGCAATAATAGTCGTGAGTGATTTACATTATCCTTATTCATCACCATGGCTTTACATTAGCAGCAGCAGTAGTAGCAGAAGTCGCAGTAGTAGTAGTTAGCAGCATTGAAGATAGCAGCTAGTAGCGGGAGCAGTAGTTAAAGCAGTTGTAGTAGTGCAGCAGTAGCAGCAGCGGCACCAAATTCTTAACAGCAGCAAGCAGCCGCAGAACCGATACTGTAGAAGGTTGCATTGCTAGCAGTAGAGTAGTAAGGTGGTTGCAGCAGCGCAGGTTAGCAGCAGTATTATTAGCAGTAGTATCTCGTAGTAGTAGTAGCAAGAAGTAGTAATCGCAGTAGTGCTTATAGTGAGTGAATAGTAGCAGTAGTCGTAGTATTGTCAGAGTGTTAGTAATAAGATTGCTCAGTCACTAGCAGTAGTAGTGGTAGCAGTACTCCCACTAGTAGTCGAGTAGCAGCAGCTAGTGATTAGTAGTTGTAGCATTAGCTTCAGGGTGGTAGCAGTACCACTGCACTACTACTACTACCACCAAATTGCCACTACTCATTACTAACAATCTCCAGTACCGCTACTACCGCTACTAATACCACCACCCTACCACTGCTACGTTACTGCCACTACCACCGCTGCCACCACAACCGTCGGCCTGCCAACAACAGCGCCGCCAATCAACCCTACTACCACTACTTACTCACTTTTACTGGCACCACTACCCACCTGTCATGCGGTTCAAACAACTACCACTACTGCTACCCCAACTAGCCTACTTGGTTGCTGCTGGTGCTGCAATTACCACTGCCACTTAGCTACTACTACCACTGCCACCAATACCAATACTCACCATTGGCGCCACTAAGCGCACTGGTTCATTAATACTACTACCACTCACCACTAACAATTACTCACTACCACTGCACCACTTCACCCAAACCACTACCACCACTAATACTACCACCGACTACCACTACCACTATTCTACTACCACTCACCACTGCTAATACTGCTACCACCGAACTACCACCACTACCACCGCTATGTACCACCGCTGCTGTTGCTACCACCACCACCACCACCACCACTAATCTACCACCACTACCACTACCACCGTGCTGCTGGCACCACCACCAATACCAACAACTACTACCACAGTCTCACTGTTACCATCACTGTTACCACCATTGTTAACCACCACTGCTTACTACCACTTCTAATGTAATACCACTAACAATACCTACCATTACCGCTACCACCGGCTACCACCATCTGCTGCACCACCACACCACAGCTGCTACTGCCACCACTGCAATCTTTTCAGCCACCACCATTACCGATCTGCTACCACCACTACTTACTACCACCATTACCGTCAGCTGCCACTCACCATTAGTAATACTGCTACCATTATTACTGCTCCTACTGTTACTGCTACTCACTACTACTACTACTAACATGCTGCGCCGCTGCAACTGCTACTGCAACGCTGTTGCTATTGCTGTTGTTGCTGTTGTTGTTGTTGTTGTTGTTATTATTATTATTAGTTGTAGTAGTAGTAGTAGTAGTAGTAGTAGTAGTAGTAGTAGTAGTAGTAGTAGTTTTTTCATGTTTTCAGAAATTAATTCAAATTCTTACCGTGGGGTCGCTCCCAATATTTCATGTCTCAGGATCAAAAAGGCGTTCAAATATTTTTCAACTACAAAATAAAATAAACAATATAATATTCATAAAACTTTGAAGGATGCTTTTGTTCCATTTTCAGGAATGTCGATGATTCACTTTGTGTTCAGGTCACAGATTGGAAGCTGGAGTATGTACCCCTGCTTTGGCGGGACTTCGAGTTGTGGGCAAGATACTGATGTGCTCAGAAATACAATACTTTACCAGTCCACATGGTGGGAGGGCAGCACACAAAACAGAACTCTGACGCTCTCTCTCTCTCTCTCTCGCTCTCTCTCTCTCTCTCTCTCTCTCTCTCTCTCTCTCTCTCTCTCAGATAATTTTTAATCTTCATGCCACACTGTCTATACTCAAATAAAGAAAGATCTGAATTGTTGCAAGTCAGTAAATGACTATGAGACCATGCTAAATAAGCTCTGCCATTGTCCTGCTGATTTCCCAGGATTTGCCAGGAAGAATCGTTGCCAAGATGGCATCACAGTTCCTACTTTTTTCATTTTCCTTTTGGCATTTTCCCTTTCTCGGGAGTTGCCACAGAGAATCATGTGATTCGCACATTTGATTTGGCAGAGGTTTCTACGTCGGATGCCCTTCCTGTCACAACTCTTTTTAGCAAGGGACAGAAACACGCTGACGACTTTGCAGCCAACTTTTTACGAAAGTCAGTAATGGTTCTTTTACATGCCTCTCACCATAGACAGTGAGGGAAATGGCCCGCCTTTGATAACCCAGTTAGCCGCACTGGGGGGGACAGTGACAACCCTGTGGGGACTCGAACCCCCAAAATCCCAAATCCATCTCTACATCGGTTGGACTTTCATACACATTAAAGTCACCCATGCTTTGGGTGCTCTAGCATTAGCATACCATCACAGACGCAGGTTTTTACACATTTTACTAATCATAATCTGGATGTTCTTTCAGTCCATCTGAGATGGTCTCAGCCCAACTGTGGGCAACTGTGGGTTTTCGAATAGAATTGGATCATGGCTTTCTTCATGTGTGATACAGTTTCAGGTTGCATTTCTGGATGTAGCTGTAGATTACATTCTGTGGTAACATTTTTTTTCCTGAAATACTCTACATTTGACTATATTTGTCACAGTCGTGTGAAGGGTTCTTCAGCTCTTCAGATACAGACTTGCTTTTATACTTTTGATCTTTGTCTTTCTGCAAAACAGGTTTTAGATCCTTGACTGATGGTTGGACATTTTCCATTAGTACCTTTTATTACAAAAGCTAAATTCTTCTTTCCTTCAATTATGGCAAACCACTCAGACCCTAAAGCATCAACGTATCCCCACACAATCGCACTCCCACCACCATTTTTAATAATGTTCTTCTTATGGAAAGCTTTATTAACTTAATGTCAGATTTAATGGGAATAATGTCTTCCACAAAGCTCCACTTTTGAACTCTCAGTCCATCGAAAATTATTCTAAAATGCTGAGGGGTAAGCAAAGTAGCTTTTACAAATATTAGATGAGTCTTTATATTATTCTTTCTTTGCAGTGTTTGTTGCCCTGATACACCATTTTGCAAAAGATATTAATTCACTCATCCAAATAAGCAAATTCAGGTGTTTCAATCTCCTTGGTGGCTTCAGGTGTATATGTGAGCCACTCCACCGAAAGTAGGCTCTTGGGTCCAAAAATGAAAAATGATCTTTTTACTCAGTCAAATTGAGGAGGTCCAAAGCTTGAAAACTGAGCAAGCTATGCCATTTCTTGTGCCAGCATTCAACTAAAAATTTCAAAAGATGTTTTAGAGAAAAATTAGCACAAATATTGCATTTCTTCCAAATATATATCATTAGTCCTCAGCAACCAAACATTTTATGCACTTCAGTCATATAAACCTTTAGAAAATGTGTCTCAGAAGAGTTTTAGGAAGAGATAAGATAAATCATACTCATTTTAAACTGACATGCCTTTTTTAAATCCATCAGTCACCGTGGTAACCCCCAAAAATTAAAAAAAAAAAAAAAACTATTTTTTTTCATTTCTGTTTATTCCAAAAAGATCAGGATGTATCTTTATGACCATTATATAAAGGTTCAAATGCCTTCAAATGATACTGATTGGGGGAAAAAACACTCTCAGGTTCAAACAATCAGAGTGAAATTAAGAAAACTATATATAAAAAACTATATAACAAAACTCTCTGATCTCTTTGTACAAGTAAGCTTCATCAACTCCGCCCTCAGCATCATCATCTTCATCTATATCCTACTCATCTTCTTCACAAACACCACTCATCACACTTTTATTAACAGATGCCTCTTCTTCATCAACATCAAAATCAAAATCTTCATCAACACAGCTGGCATCCTCATCATCACTTTGTTTATATGTAAAAGGTATGAAACATTTAAGTATTTTTCAGGGCTTGACCAATTTTCATACAAAACTAAACAACCCACGATCCAGCATGTCCAGTCCAGACAAGATTATACACAAATCAAATGATCAAAAAAATTTCCATAACCGAATTTTGCATGCAGAGAAAAATACCAATATTCATACAATACTCATGTTAAGTTTCTAAAGTACATAATACTGAGCATATGAGATTTTCTTTGACTGAATTGCAATGAAATCATGTCTTTTTCTTAATATTCCAGCAGACCTGAGGTATCACACACACACACACACACACACACACACACACACACACACACACACACACACACACACACACACCAAGACTGTAAGCAGTGACTGCTCATTTGTGCATCTATCGCACCATTTACACTCATTTGCCCCACTCCCTTCATATACTGTATTTTCTTCCATTCAAATTGCACTAGTTGATCTGGATGCTGCTAATTTAACCGTTTGCACAATGTGTGTGTGTGTGTGTGTGTGTGTGTGTGTGTGTGTGTGTGTGTGTGTGTGTGTGTGTGTGTGAGAGAGACAGAGAGAGAGAGAGAAAGAGAGAGAGAGAGAGAGAGAGAGAGAGAGAGAGAGAGAAAAATAACCTTCTTCAAAGCCAAATTCCAGCATGGAATTTAACATCTATACTAATGCTGCGAAATATCACAGATGACATTTCACTCTCCTTTTCCAGAAATTATGTGTATTCACAATCTTATAAATAAACTTACTTACTGTTATTGAAGATAAAGTCAGGGATAAGTTCCGCATGCGGTATACTCGAGTCAGGAAGTAAACCAGAAGTTAACTTGTGACGGGCACTGAGCATGTGCAAGCCCGAGCTGACCAATCAGGGTGCTCGTTTCAGATCTTCCTTAGCAACTAGCCAGCATTGTTTACGTGCATATCGTCTTTATAACCTTTATTTTATTCACTGAAACGGCATTTTAAGATCAAAACAGTATCCAAAATGGGGAGAGCGTTCTTCTGGTGTATGGATTATAGTGTGTCTTGTACCGAACTCGGTGAATAATTACAAAGAAAACCGGTAAGTTTGCTACTGTTTTTCATCATCATCATCATCATCATCATCATCATCTTCCGCTTAGTCCAGGGTCGGGTCGCGGGGGCAGCAACCTAAGCAAAGAGGTCCAGATGTCCCTCTCCCGAGCCACTTGCTCCAACTCTCCCGGGGGGACATCGAGGCGGTCCCAGACACGCCGAGAGACATAGTCCCTCCAGCGTGTTCTAGGTCAACCCCGGGGTCTCTTCCCGGTTGGACATGCCCGAAACACCACACCAGGGAGGCGTCCGGGGGCATTCTGACCAGATTCCCGAGCCACCTCACTGGCCCCTCTCAATGCGGAGGAGCAGCGGATCTACTCCGAGCTCTCCCCAGATGGCAGAGATTTTCACCTTATCTCTAAGGGAGAACCCCGCCACCCGGCAAAGGAATCTCATTTCAGCCGCTTGCATCTGTGATCTTGTTCTTTCGGTCATTACCCAAAGCTCGTGACCATAGGTGAGGGTTGGAACGTAGATCAACTGGTAAATTGAGAGGTTCGCCTTGCGGCTCAGCTCCTTCTTCACCACGACGGACCGGTACAGGCACCGCTTAACAGCAGAGACTGTATGTCGATCTCTTGCTCCATCCTTCCCTCACTTGTAAACAAGACCCCAAGATACTTAAATTCCTCCACTTGGGGCAGGACCTCATTCCCGACCCGGAGGGTGCATTCCACCATTGTCCGACTGAGAACCATGGCCTCGGACTTGGAGGTACTGATCTTCATCCTGGCTGCTTTGCACTCAGCTGCGAATCGCTCCAATGAGAGCTGGAGGGCCCGACTTGATGAAGCCAAAAGGACAACATCATCCGCAAAAAGCAGAGACGATATCCGATGGCCACCAAACCAGAACCCCTCATCGCCTCGACTGCACCTAGAAATTCTGTCCATAAAAATTATGAACAGAATCGGTGACAAAGGACAGCCTTGGCGGACTCCAACTCCCACTGGAAACGAATCTGACCTTCTGTTACCAATATGGACCAAACTCTGGCTCCGGTGATACAGCGACCGAATAGCTCGTAGCAACGGATCCAGAACGCCGTACTCTCGGAGCACGCCCCACAAGATCGTTCGAGGGACATGGTTGAAAGCCTTCTCCAAATCTACAAAGCACATGTGGACAGATTGGGCAAACTCTCATGCCCCCTCCAGAATCCTGTGGAGCGTATAGAGTTGGTCAAGAGTGCTGCGGCCAGGACGAAAACCACATTGTTCCACCTGAATCCGTCGGATCCTCCTCTCTAGTACCCCTGCATAGACTTTCCCAGGTAGGCTGAGGAGGGTAATTCCCCGATAATTGGAACACACCCTCCGGTCCCCCTTCTTAAAAATTGGGACCATCACCCCAGTTTGCCAATCCAGAGGTACAGCCCCTGATGACCACGCGATGTTGCAGAGACGTGTCAACCAAGACAGTCCTACAACATCCAGAGCCCTGAGATATTCCGGGCGGATCTCGTCCAACCCCAGAGCTCGACCACCGAGGAGCTTTTTGACAACCTCAGTGACCTCCACTCTAGTGATGGGCGGACCCTCACCCGAACCCCCAGGGTCTTCCTCTTCCACAGAGGGCATGTTGGTGGGCTTGAGGAGGTCTTCAAAGTATTCCCTCCACCTCTCGACAACATCCCCAGTCAAGGTAAGCAGCTCCCCACCTCCACTGTAAACAGTGTTTGTGAAGAACTGCTTCCCCCTCCTGAGGTGTCGGATGGTGGCCCAGAACCTTTTTGAGGCCAACCGATAATCACTCTCTAGGCCCTCACTGAACTCCAGGTACCAGAGCCCAAGCTATGCGTTGAGATGAGCCTGACTTTTTCTAGTCGGTATCTCTCCACCTCACGCACCAATTCAGGCTCCTTTCCCGCCAGAGAGGTGACATTCCATATCCCGAGGGTAAGTAGCTGAGGATCGGTCCGACAGAACCCATGCCTTTGGCTGCCACCCAACTCACACTGCTCCCGACCCCTAAAACTCCTCCCACGGGTGGTGGGTCCATGGGAGGGCGGACCCATGTCTCCTTTTCGGGCTAGGCCCGGCCAGGCTCCATGGGCATAAGCCCGACCACCAGGCGCTCGCCTTCGAGCCCCTCCCCTGGGCCTGGCTCCAGGAGGGAACCCCAGTGACCCGCGTCCGGGCAAGGGAGACTGCTTCCTGTGCTCTCTCTCAGATGTCATGTGTCATACGGGTTTTTTGAATCGCACTTCATCTGGACCTTCACCCTGGAACTGTTTGCCTTGGGTGACCCTACCAGGGGCATTTGCCCCTGACAACATAGCTCCTAGGATCATTAGGTCACGCAAACCCCTCCACCAAGATAAGGTGGCGATTCAGCGAGGGGCTATTGTTTTTATATAGTTTTATGAGGGTACTTATCGGAAATATGGAAATAAAATACATTTTTAGTGAGTTTTAGTCGATTTCACTTCAGCAAGTGATAGTTGAATGGTTGTTTTAATGGTTTATGCAAAAATCCAAATTTCGATAAAAAAATCACCATTTTTACTTTTTTGGCCATTTTCTCTAAAGTAGTTTGTGCGACAACCGCCTACATTCAATGGAGTGCCTCACATATCAGGCATGCAGACTGCTTCTATAAATATTTGTGAAAGAATAGATCGCTCTCAGGAGCTCAATGAATCCCAGCATGGTACTGTGATAGGATACCACCTGTGCAATAAGTCCAGTCATAGTTTTACTCACTGCTACATATTCCACAGTCAACCATCTGTGGTATTAGAACAAAGTGGAGGTGATTCGGAATAAAAGCCACTCAGCCACGTAGTGGCAGCGACATAAAATGGCACAATGGGATCAGTTGATGCTTAAGTGCACAGAACACAGAGGTCGCCAACTTTCAGCAGAGTCAATCGTTACAGACCTCCAAACTTTACGTGGTCTTCAGATTAGCTCAAGAACAGTGCATAGAGAGCTTCAAGGAATGAGTTTCTATTCCCGAGCAGCTGCATCTGAGTCATACATCACACAAGTGCAATGCAAAGCATTGGATGCCGTGGTGTAAAGCACACTGCCACCAGACTCTAGACTCTGTTCTCTGGAGTGACGAATCACACTTCTCAATCTGGAAAGCTGATGGTCGAGTCTGGGTTGGTGATTGCCAGAGAACGGTACTTCTTTGACTGCATTGTATGAAGTTTGGTCGTGGTGGTGGTGGTGGTGGTGGGGGAGGTGTTACAGTGTGGGGTTGGTTTTCAGGAGCTGGGTGTGGACCATTAGTTCCAGTCATTGGAATTCTGAAGGCTTTAACATACCAAAAGATCCTAGACAATTTTTTGCACCCGACTGAGTGGGAACAATTTGGAAGTGGGCCCTTCCTGTTCCAACATGACTGTGCACCAGTGCACAAAGTAAGGTCCATAAAGACAAAGATGAGCAGGTTTGATGTGGAAGAACTTGATTAGCCTGCACAGAGTTCTGACCTCAATCTGACAGAATACGTTTGGAATGAATTAGAGACTGCAAGCTGGGTTTTGTACTCCAAAAATCAGTGTCTGACCTCATAAATGCACTTCTGGAAGAATGGTCAAAAACTGCCATAAGCACTCTGCTGAACCCTGTGGAAAGTTCACTCAGTAGAACTAAAGCTGGTATAGCTGCAGAAGGTGGGTTGACGTCATATTAATCCCTGTGGATTAAGAATGGGATGCTACTTAAGTTCATATGCATATGAAAGGAGATAAGCAAATACTTTTGGAAGTATAATAGATTTTTCCATGGATATCATTTTTGCCAGGAGTTTTTCTGATAGTAGCATCATGAATACAGACAATACAAACAGGGATGAATATTATTTAACAGCACTGGGTGTCACCATTCATTCTACAAGGGTCAGGGGGAGGATGGAGCCTATCTCAGTCTACTCTAGGTGAAGGCAGGGTACTCCCTATATAGCTTGACAATCAATCATATGGGAAAACACACACACACACACACACACACACACACACACATGAACACACACAAGAACCTAAGGGAAATTTGGAACCTAAATATATAAGTCTTCAGACTGTTGGAGGAAACCAGAGAACCCAGAGGGCTCATGCAAAACACAAGGTGAAAATACAAACTCCACACAGAAACACCTTCACCGAGCATGCGAATCAACCTTGTTTTTTTTTGTTTTTTGTTTTTTTTGTGGTTGTGTTAACCGCTGTATATATCTCACCAAAACATGGAAAAGTAAATCAAATATATTTATTTTATAAATTAGAGGAACATCACACAGAATGTTTACTTCATGAGTTTTTTATGACTAAATTTGGAGGACTGTGACAGATTTCCCAGGCTTCCCAGCATGATATGGCCTGGAGGTAGAAGCCTGAGTTGCACTCATCTCTCAGCTTACACTCTGCAATGAACTCACTGACATCCCCACGACTGTCATGGCTTCAGTCTGCGAGATTGACTTAAGAGCATTAACACTGAACACCATTAAACATACCACATTATGTGTTTGTGTGTGTGTGTGTGTGTGTGTGTGTGTGTGTGTGTGTGCGTGTGTGTGTGTGTGTGTGTGTGGGTGTGTTTGTGTGTGTGTGTGTGTGTGTGTGTGTGTGTATATGTGTGTGTGTGTGTGTGTGTGTATATATGTGTGTGTGCATGTGAGTGTGTGTGTGTGTGTGTGTAGGTGTGTGTGTGTGTGTGTGTGTGTGTGTGTGTGTGTGTGTGTGTGTGTGTGTGTGTGTACATGTGTTTGGGTGCGTATATGTGTTACTTGACAGTCTATCACAGGGCAAACACCCACACACCCATTCACACTCATACCGAGGGTGATTTGGAACAGATAGTTAGTCCATTGTGCATGTCTTTGGACTGTAGGAGCATAAAAGTACATGGAGAAAATGTAACCTCCACATAGGAACACTTTCACTAGCCCAGGACTAGCACCCACAATTTTCTCACTTTTTGAAGGGGACATGCAAACCAGTGCACCACCATGACCCCATCTGTCCATGCAAAATCATTTATCCTTTCAAAAAATTCCCTCCAGAGAAAGTTAACAAGGTAGTTAAAACTGGATCATTCACAATCTTTACACCGAAATTTTAATACAATTGAAAAACCCTCCTCATTAAGTGGATGATGATGATGATGATAATGATGATGACGAAGATGATGATGAAAACCTTATTATTCAAAAATTGGCACCAGATTTTCCCTCCAAATAACCAGATTGCAGCCCTGAGGAAACTCCATAGACAATGTAAAACGAACCCAGGACCTGTGTACGTCTGTTGTTCTATAAACGGGTGTCAGAGTATCAGAGTTCAATCCATGTTCAATGTACATAAATAAACAAGCACTTCGAAAAGGTTCTGCTTATTTGTTCTTGTTTATTTAATCAGGAATCTCCTCCTAGAAGTCAACTCAGGCTCCCAGCTTCAGTCACTTTATCTACATTTAGTTTCAACAGCTTTGGGCTTCCACAATCACCTCATTTCTCTAATAAAACAAACAAACAAACAAACAAACAAACAAAACCCTTGCCATCTCAGCCAACTCTCAGCAAAGGGGGAATACACCCTGAACAGGTCACCAAGCCATCGCAGGGCCATGTAACAGTTAATTTCAACAAGAACGACAATAAAAATTTGTATTTTGAATGTTGATTGGTTGATCTTAAATTGTACTGAATTGAAATTGAATATTTGTATTTAGTTGACGGTTTAATTTAAAGCTATAATTTATTTAAAAGCTGACTTTATTTAATGGTTTTCTTTCAATGCTCTGTTGTCTAAAAGTAAAAATTTTATTTAAGGTTTCTTTAAGAAACTGGATAGTTGTGTTTTTTGAAAGATTAAAAAAAAATCTGGTTTAGTATATAAATTGAATTTTTATTTATTTGTTTAGTAGAGATAAACATGATGTTTATATTTAAATCTTGACTGTTTTGAGAAAAAAATAAATAGTTGTTTTATAATAAACTTTTTCAAATTGAGTTTGTGTTTCATTTTTTTTACTCTAAAACGTCCATCCATCTGTCTGATGTCTGAACCGTTTAATTTTAAGGTCACTGAGAGGCTGACGTCTATTTCAGCCAACTCTGGGTGAGGGCAGAGTACACCCTGTACAGCTCGCTAGGCCATCGCAGGGCAGAAACCACCTGATGGCCAAGCAGCTCCTCTTTGCAAAAGTCAGCAGGGTTTCTTTTATATGAGCCTCACACCACTGACTGTGCTTATATATTTTTTTTAATTACATCTCCCAAATTTACTGCCGTTTGTGTCACATCTTCAATCTTCAAACACACACACACACACACACACATATATATATATATATATATATATATATATATATATATATATATATATATATATATATATATATATATATATATATATATATATATCTTCTTTCTTCTTTTACTTTCGGCTGCTCCCTTCAGGGGTCGCCACAGCAAATCATCCGCCTCCACCTCACCCTGTCCTCCATCTTCTTTTCTGACTCCAACAACCTTCATGTCTTCCTTCACCACATCCATAAATCTCTTCTTCGGTCTTCCTCGAGGCCTTCTGCCTGGTAGTTCCAACCTCAGCATCCTACTGCCAATATACTCACTATCCCTCCTCTGTACATGTCCAAACCATCTCAATCTAGCCTCTCTGACTTTGTCTCCAAAACATCTTACGTGGGCTGTCCCTCTGATATACTCATTTCTGATCCTATCCATCCTCGTTACTCCCAGGGAGAACCTCAACATTTTCATCTCCGCTACCTCCAGCTCTGCCTCCTGCCTTTTCCTCAGCGCCACTGTTTCTAAGCCATACAACATCGCTGGCCTCACCACCATCTTGTACACTTTTCCCTTCATTCTTGCTGACACTCTCCTATCGCACATCACACCGGATACTTTTCTCCAACCATTCCAGCCTGCCTGGCCACGCTTCTTCACCTCTTTTCCACACTCTCCATTTCTCTGGATTGTTGAGCCTAAGTACTTAAAATCCTCCACCTTCGTTATCTCTGCTCCCTGTAACATCACCGTTCCTCCTGGGTCCTTCTCATTCACACACATGTATTCTGATTTTCTGAGGCTAACCTTCATTCCTCTCCTTTCCAGGGCATACCTCCACCTCTCGAGATTTTCCTGCACTTGTTCTCTGCTCTCACTACAGATCACGATGTCATCTGGAAACATCATAGTCCATGGAGATTATTGTCTCACCTCGTCTGTCAGCCTGTCCATCACCATAGCAAACAAGAAGGGGCTGAGAGCTGACCCTTGATGCAGTCCTACCTCCACCTTGAATTCGTCGGTCACACCGACAGCACACCTCACCACTGTCTTACATCTCTCATACATGTCCTGCACCACTCTAACATACTTCTCTGCCACTCCAGACTTCCTCATGCAATACCACAGTTCTTCTCTTGGCACCCTGTCATATACTTTTTCCAGATCCACAAAGGCACAATGTAGCTCCCTCTGACCTTCTCTGTACTTCTCTATTAACATCCTCAAGGCAAACATTGCATCTGTGGTGCTCTTTCTTGGCATGAAACCAAACTGTTGTTCACAAATGCTGACCTCTGCCCTTAGTCTAGCTTCCACTATTCTTTCCCATAACTTCATCGTATGGCTCATCAACTTTATCCCTCTGTAGTTGCTGCAACTCTGCACGTCTCCCTTGTTCTTAAAAATGGGCACCAGCACACTTCTCCTCCACTCCTCCGGCATCTGCTCACTCTCTAGTACCGTGTTGAATGTTCTTGTCAGAAAATCTACTGCTACCTCTCCTAGACACTTCCTTACCTCCACAGGTATATCATCAGGACCAACTGCCTTTCCATTCTTCATCCTCTTCAATGCCCTTCTCACTTCACCCTTACTGATCTTTGCTACATCCTGCCCCTCAATGGTTACCTCTTCTACTCTTTTTTCTCTCTCATTTTCCTCATTCATCAGCTCTTCAAAGTACTCTTTCCATCTTCCCAGCACACTTCTGTCATCAGTCAATAGAGTTCCCTCTCTGTCCTTTATCAATCTAACTTGCTGCACGTCCTTTCCATCTCTATTTCTCTGCTGTGCCAACCTGTATAGATCATTTTCTCCCTCTTTACTATCCAACCTATCATACAAGTCCTCATATGCCCTCTGTTTGGCCTTAGCCACTGCTACTTTCGCCTTACGCTGTGTCTCCCTGTACTCCTGTTTACTCTCTTCGGTCCTCTCAATGTCCCACTTCTTCTTGGCTAACCTCTTCCTTTGTACACACTCCTGCACTTCCTCATTCCACCACCAAGTCTCCTTATCTACTTTCCTTCCAGAGGACACACCAAGTACTCTCCTACCTGTGTCCCTGATCACATTTGCTGTGGTTGTCCAGTCATTTGGAAGCACTTCCTGGCCACCCAAAGCCTGTTTCAACTCCTCCTTGAAGACAACACGACACTCTTCCTTTTTCAGCTTCCACCACCTTGTCTTCTGCTCTGCCTTTGCCTTTTTCACCTTTCTCACCATCAGAGTCATCCTGCACACTACCATCCTATGCTCTTTGGCAACACTTTCACCCACGATGACTTTGCAGTCACTGACTTCCTTCAAATTACATCGCCTACACAAGATGTAGTCTACCTGTGTGCTCCTACCTCCGCTTTCATAAGTCACCCTATGCTCCTGTTTCTTCTCAAAGAAAGTATTCACCACAGCCATTTCCATCCTTTTTGCAAAATCTATCAACATCTGTCCTTCTGCGTGCCTGTCCTGGATACCAAACCTGCCCATCACTTCCTCGTCCCCTCTGTTTCCTGCACCAACATGTCCATTGAAGTCTGCACCAATGACCACTCTTTCACCTCTGGTGGTACTCTGCATCACTTCATCTAAATCACTCCAGAATCTCTCCTTCTCTTCTAGCTCACATCCTGCCTGTGGGGCATAAGCACTAACAACATTGAGCATTACACCTTCAATTTCTAACTTGAGACTCATCACTCTGTCTGACACTCTTTTCACTTTTAGAACATTCCTGACAAACTTCTCCTTCAAGATGACTCCGACTCCATTTCTCTTCCCATCCACACCGTGATAAAATAGCTTAAACCCTGCTCCTAAGCTTTTAGCTTTGCTACCTTTCCACCTGGTCTCCTGAACACACAGTATGTCCACCTTCCTCCTCTGCATCATGTCAACCAGCTCTCTACCTTTTCTGTGCATAGTTCCAACATTCAAAGTCCCCACTCTCAGTCCTAGACTCATGCCTTTCCTCTTCTCTCTCTGCCTCACGGACACGCCTCCCACCTCTCCTTCTTCGACCAACAGTAGTCCAATTTCCATCAGCACCCTGTTGATTGACAGCACTGATGGCGGTCGTTGTTAACCCGGCCTCGACCGATCCGGTATGGAGGTAATACTTTTGATTTGCATTTTAAGTAATTGGCATTGGTTTTACGTCGGATGCCCTTCCTGACACAACCCTCTGCATTTCTCCGGGCTTGGGACCGGCATGAGGGGAGAGACACTGGTTAGTGCCCCCACCTCATGGCTGCATTTTATATATATATATATATATATATATATATATATATATATATATATATATATATATATATATATATATATATACTGTATGTACAAATAAACATTAGTTTCCTCTGCATACTGGATTTGTAATGTTGCATAGCTCCCAAGTTCCAAGCAATCTAATGCTGGTTATAATGAAGCTGTAACAGGCTGCCAAGCAACTGAGCTCTATGCCGTTGAGGGCCGGGGCCCAAGGTGCCTGAAGGGTGTGGAGGGTGTGGGAGGGGAGTAGACTTTTTTTTATTACATAGCTGGGGAATTATGATTTCTAGTGCATTTTGTGAGGCAAAATCATAACGAGCTATATATGTACAGAAATAAACTTTATTCATAAATCTACACAGTTTCAATCAAACAAAATCAAAATAATCTTTTTTTTTTCACAAAAGGAACAAATACTAATATCTTCTGTAATAAAGCTTCTGAGTTTTATTTACATGGTGCAGGGAAACCTTTGTGCAAGTCATAAATGAATACTTTAATAAACCCGTTCTATAAATAATATTTTCAAGCTTTGATCACTTTTATTATTGCACTATACAAGTACACTGATAACCTCCAATGTCTGTTTATGTTTCTGTGTTTATGTGTTTACAAGGATAAACAAAAAGTACACCGGTTATGAATAATACTTTCTAAAACGATTAAAACAAAAGTTGATGATGACAAAAGTTCAGAAACTTAATAATGTACAGTATTAATAATACACACAATTTATAAGTTATAACTATGCTTATTTATTTATTTATTTATTTATTTATTATGTTTGTTTGTTTGTTTGTTTGTTTGTTTATTTGTTTGTTTTGCTTGTGCATGGGTGAACCAGCATGCAGCCTGTTTCAGTTGCCTCTGCCCTTCCTGTACTTTTAACTCTTTTTTTCTTTCTCTCTTACTTTAACTTTTTTAATATATTGATTATTTTATTGTTTATAAGTTGCTGCCTCTCAATTTGTGTTTTGAGAGATTTTGTACTTTTTATCCCTACGGAACTCTCATGGAGAGTGTCAAAAGAGTATTCTGATTGTGATGGTTCAAATTGTGATTAGATTCTGTATACAGCAACGTTAGCCCAGACCTTGGCATTTGGCCAGGAACCGGTATAATCCTAACTGTGCAGTGTGCTGTGTGGTTGGCATTTCACAATCTGAGTGCTGGGAAATGACCGATGGCTGAGACCATTCATATTTTAAACAGGTCTGGAAACCCTTTTTCCGCTTTGGGGTGTTTTGGGATCTCAATCATCTTCACAGACTTCTTCCACATCATATCGGAGTCGAAGTCAAGATTAATAACAGACTTACTTTCGCTTTCTGCGGTATTGTCTCTTAGTTTATCTGACATTGTTGCTGGTTTTCAGTTACCAATGGATCTCATTCATTTTCTGGACCATTCATTTCATTTTTTTGTAACCGCTTAATCCTAATAAGGGTCGCATGGAGGCTGGCGCCCATCCCAGCTGAATCCGGGCGAGGGCAGAGTACACTCTGGACAGTTCGCCAGGCAATTGCAGGGTGGAAACACGCTCATGGCTTTGCAGCTACTCTTGACAAAAGTCAGCAATGGTTATTTTAAACAAACTTCTCACAAAAGAGAGACACAGCCAAAATTTGATAGCCCAGTTAGTGCACTGGGTGGACAGTGACAACCTGCTTGAACCCCCAACCTCCAAGATCAGTGATTCAGCACCTTACCAATGGATCTATTATTAATAATTATCATCATCATCATAATCATCATAATCATTATCATCTTCTTTTTCATCATGACAGACCGGAACAAGCTTCACTTTACAGCAGAGGCTGGAGGGATCTGTCTGTCGATTTCCCACTCTATCCTTTCCGCACTCGTGAACAAGACCCCGAGACATTTGAACTCCTCTACTTGGGGCACGACCTCATTCCCGACCCGGACTGTGCATTCCATCCTTGTCCGACTGAGAATCATGGCCTCGGACTTGGAAGTGCTGATTTTCATCCTGGCCGCTTTGCACTCAACTGTGAATTGCTGCAGTGAGCGCTGGCAGTCCTGGCTTGATGAAGCCAAAAGGACAATGTCATCTGCAAAATGTAGAGATGGGATCCAATGGCTACCATACCAGAACCCCCAATGCCTCGGCTGCGCCAAGAAATTCTGTCCATAAAAATTATGAACAGAATCGGTGACAAAGGACAGCCATGGCTGAGTCCAACCGTCAACAAAAACAAATTCGACCTGCTGTTCACAATAGGATCCAAATTCTGGCTCCAGTGCTACAGCAATTGAATGGCTCGTAGCAATGGATCAGGAACGCCGTACTCCTAGAGCACGCCCCACAAGATAGCCTGAGGGACACTCAGTCAAAAAGCCTTCTCCAAGTGTCAAATTTATGTCAAAAGCCTTCTCCAAATCCACAAAATACATGTGGGCAAATTGGGCAAACTTCCATTTTCCCCTTCAAGATCATTTGGAATGTACAGAGTTGGTCAAGAGTGCCAGAACAAGGACGAAAACCACGTTGTTCTTCCTGAATGAGAGGTTCAGCTATCTGTTGGATCCTTCTCTCCAGTACCCCTATAGAATTTCCCAATTAGGCTGAGGAGTGTGTTTCCATGATAATTGGAACAGACCTTCCCCTTTTTAAAAAGGGGAAATACCACCCCGTTTTGCCAATCCAAAGGTTCGGCCCTCGATGACCATGCGATGTTCCAGAGACATGTCAACCAAGACAGTCCTACAGCATCCAGAGCCCTGAGATATTCAGGGCAAATCTCATTCACCCCCAGAGCTCATCCACTGAGGAGCTTTATGACTACCTCAGTAACCTCAGCTCTAGTGGTGGGCAGACCCCACCCAAAGCCCCAGGGTCCTTGTCCTCCACAGAAGGCATGCTGGTGGGAATGAAAAGGTCCTCGAAGTATTCCTTCCACTTCTCGAAGACATTCCCAGTTGAGGGAAGCAGCTCATCACTTCTACTGTAAACAGTATTTGTGGAGAACTGCTTCCCCCTCCTAAGGTGTAGGATGATGGTCCAGAACTTTTTTGAGGCCAACCAATAATCACTGTCCAGGCCGTCACCGAACTCCTCCCATGCCTGGGATTTTGCATCTGCGTCAGCTTCGGCTGCAGCACGTTTGGCCAGCCAGTACCTGTTTGCTGCCTTGGGAGTCCCACTGTCAGAGTGTACCCAGAGGTAAAATAAGAAGTGAAGTTAGTAAACCAACCATGGAAATTTTTAACAGGGACTGAAAGAGAGGTGGAGAGAGTCGGAGACAGTGAGAGAAACGAAAGTCTCCAGAAATGTAAGTGGAAGAGGTATGATGAAATGGATGCAGCACTCAGCTTCATTGTGCTGCGGTGAGAAACAAGGAAAGACCACTGTATTTACTTCTTCTTTTCCTTTCGGCTGTTCCCTTCAGGGGTCACCACAGCAAATGATCTGCCTCCATCTCTCCCTATTCTCTGCATATTCTACTCTTACTCCAACGACCTTCATGTCCGCCTTCGCCACATCCATAAATCTTCTCTTTGATCTTCCTCTGAGCCTTTTGCCTGGTAGTTCCAACCTCAGCATCCTACTACCAATATACTCACTATCCCTCCTCAGCACATGTTCAAACCATCTCAATCTAGCCTCTCTGACTTTGTCTCCAAAACATCTAACATGGGCTGTCCCTCTGATGAACTCATTTCTGATCCTATCCATCCTCGTTACTCCCAAAGGGAACCTCAACATTTTCATCTCTGCTACCTCCAACTCTGACTCCTGTCTTTTCCCCAGGGCCACTGTCTCTAAACCATACAACATTGCTGGCCTCATCACCGTCTTGTACACTTTTCCCTTCATTCTTGCCGATACTCTCCTATCACACATCACACCGGACACTTTTCTCCATCCATTCCAACCTGCCTGCACATGCTTCTTCACCTCTTTTCCACACTCTCCATTGCTCTGGATTGTTGAGCCTAAGTACTTAAAATCCTCCACCTTCTTTATCTCTGCCCCTTTTAACCTCAACGTTCCTCTTGGCTCCTTGTCGTTCACACACATGTATTCTGTCTTACTGGGACTGACCTTCAATCCCCTCCTTTCCAGGGCATACCTCCACCTCTCTAGATTTTCCTCCACTTGTTCTCTGCTCTCACTACAGATCACGATGTGTAGATGTAGATGTTAGATTAGATGTAGTCCATGGAGATTTTTGTCTCACCTTGTCTGTCAGCCTGTCCATCACTAAAGCAAATAAGTAGGGGCTCAGAGCTGACCCTTGATGCAGTCCTACCTACACTTAAAACTCTTCTGTCACACCAACAGCACACCTCACCACTGTCTTACATCTCTCATACATGTCCTGCACCACTCTAACATAATTCTCTGCCAGTCCAGACTTCCTCATACAATACCACAGTTCTTCTCTTGGCACCAGGTCATATGCTTTCTCCAGATCCACAAAGGCACAATGCAGCTCATTCTGACCTTCTCTGTACTTCTCTATTAACATCCTCAAAGCAAACACTGCATCTGTGGTGCTCTTTCTTGGCATGAAACCAAACTGTTGTTCACAAATGCTGACCTCTGCCCTTAGTCTTGCTTCCACTATTCTTTCCCATAGCTTCATTGTATGGCTCATCAACTTTATCCCTCTGTAGTTGCCACAACTCTGTACATCTCCCTTGTTCATAAAAATGGGCACAAGCACACTTCTCCTCCATTCCTCTGGCATCTGCTCACTTTCTAAGACCTTGTTGAATAGTCTTGTCAGAAAATCTACTGCTACCTCCCCTAGACACTTCCATACCTCAACTGGTATGTCATCAGGGCCAACTGCCTTTCCACTCTTCATCCTCGTCAATGCCCTACTCACTTCTCCCTTACTAATCTTTGCTACTTCCTGCTCCTCAACGGTCACTCCTTCTACTCTTTTTTCTCTCTCATTTTCCTCATTCATCAGCTCTTCAAAGTACTCTTTCGATCTTCCCAGCACACTTCTGTCATCATTTAATACATTTCCCTCTCTGTCCTTTATCACTCTAACTTTCTGCACATCTTTCCCATCTCTATTTTTCTGCTGTGCTAACCTGTATAAATCATTTTCTCCCTCCTTACTCTCCAACCTATCATACAAGTCATCATACGCCCTCTGTTTGGCCTTTGACAACGCTACCTTCGCCTTACGCTGTGTCTCCCTTTACTCCTGTTTACTCTCTTCGGTCCTCTCAATGTCCCACTTCTTCTTGGCTAATCTCTTCCTTTGTACACACTCCTGCACTTCCTCATTCCACCACTAAGTTTCCTTATCTACTTTCCTTCCAGAGGACACACAAAGTACTCTCCTACTGGTCTCCCTGATCACATCGGCTATGGTTGTCCAGTCATCTGGAAGCACTTCCTATCTACCCAAAGCCTGTTTCAACTCCTCCTTGAAGAAAACACGACATTTTTTCTTTTTCAGCTTCCACCACCTTGTCTTCTGCTCTGCCTTCGCCTTTTTCACCTTTCTCACCATCAGTGTCATCCTGCACACCACCATCCTATGCTGTTTGGCAACACTCTCACCCACTACTACTTTGCAGTCACTGACTTCCTTCAAATTACATCGCCTACACAAGATGTAGTCTACCTGTGTGCTCTTACCTGCGCTTTCATAAGTCACCCTATGCTCCTGTTTCTTCTTGAAGAAAGTATTCACCACAGCCATTTCCATCCTTTTTGCAAAATCGATCAACATCTGTCCTTCTGTGTTCCTGTCCTGGATACCAAACCTGCCCATCACTTCCTCGTCCCCTCTGTTGCCTACACCAACATGTCCATTGAAGTCTGCTACAATGACCACGCTTTCACCTCTGGGGTTACTCTGCATCACTTCATCTAACTCACTCCAGAATCTCTCCTTCTCTTCTAGTTTACATCCTGCCTGTGGGGCATAAGCACTAACAACATTGACCATCACGCCTTCAATTTCTAACTTGAGACTCATCACTCTGTCTGACACTCCGTTCACTTCTAGAACATTCCTGACAAACCCCTCCTTCAAGATGACTCCTACTCCATTTCTCTTCCCATCCACACCATTATAAAACAGCTTAAACCCTGCTCCTAAGCTTCTAGCCTTGCTACCTTTCCACCTTCCTCCTCTGCATAATGTCAGCCAGCTCTCTATCTTTTCTTTGCATAGTTCCAACATTCAAAGTCCCTACTCTCAGTCCTAGGCTCACGCATTTCCTCTTCTCTCTCTGCCTACGGACACGCCTCCCGCCTCTCCTTCTTCGACGTCTTCGACCAACAGTAGTCCAATTTCCATCAGCACCCTGTTGGTTGACAGCACTGATGGCGGTCGTTATTAACCCGGGCCTCGACCGATCCGGTATGAATTTTGTTTTGACCATTTGCATTTTGAATGTGGCAGAAGTTTTATGGCGGATGCCCTTCCTGTCACAACCCTCTGCATTTATCCAGGCTTGGGACCGGCATAAAGGGGGAGAGACACTGGTTGGTTTGTCCCCCTTCTCCCCCCCCCCCCCCCCCCGCCTCATGGCTGCATTACCACTGTGTTTACTGTGGCTGAAAATATTGGCAGCAGAGAGCATGAACTCAAATAAATTCAGGCGTCACTTAAAGACATCACATCCCGATCACATGATGAGCCATGTGAGTTTTTTCAGCAAAAACATGCCAGATATTACCAACAACCATCCCGCTTTGTGAATGCTACTCCAGCAAACCAGCGAGCTCTGTTAGCCTCAGATAAGGTGGAGTACTACACTGCTCAGTGCAGAAAACCCCACAGCAGAGGAACTGATCCTACCTGCAGCAGACATGGTCTCGGTCATGCTGGCGCTGTGAAAATTCTTTCTCAAAGCAAGTCCCAGTTCAGCATTGAGCAGTAGCTAAGAGTTCAGTTTAGTGGGGCCGGTGGTGTAGTGGTTAGAGTGCTGGGCTCATGATTGGGAGGTTGTGAGTTCAAATCGCACTGAGACCCTCACTGTGCTAAGACCCCTGGGCAAGGTCTCATCCACAAGTGTGCCTCTGTTCACCCAGCAGTATAAATGGGTACCAGTAAAAATATACTGGGAAGGTAACCTGCGACTAGAGTCCTATCCAGGAGGAGTTCAACTCCTGGTCGCTTTGCGCTACGAAAACCTTGGATAAGCACCAGCCTGATGAGCCACTAGACTCGGGTGTAAAAACCCAACAGACTTACCTTACCTTAAGAGTTCAGTATCATGCTTTAAACCCTGCTTCAAAAAGCTGTGCACTGCGAAATGTGCTCATTATAGCCATTAATCTGGACTTAATCATTTTGACAATAATAATAATAATAATAATAATAATAATAATAATAATAATACAAATTGTCTTATTCATTTTTGTTTTGTAGGTTAAAGTGTTTTATATATTGTGCTCCTGAGTAAATATTGCTCATCAATTTGAATGTATTATTATTATTAATTAATTTTATTTAATTTTATTTCTCAGTATAAAATGGTTCAAATTATTTGTCAAAAATGTTGACAGTTTAAATAAGGATACTTTTTTCTTTCAGGCAAATTGATGCACTTTAAATCTTTTTGTTTAAAGACTAAAAAATCGTTAATAAAGTTATTCTTTGTTGGAAGTTTACCTATAGTTCTTCATTTTTTTGTATCCCACAATGATAATAAGGATTTATTATGTTAATAAGAATGCAGTGTATGCAGAGGATTACTTATAACAATTTTTAGACAAATAACACTATTCATATTGGGGGGGGGGGTCCCCTTCCTTGGGGGGGGGGTGACAGATAGTAATTGAGAAGCACTGACTTATGTTTGAACATGGTTTTCGGGATACACAATCTCTGACATCATTCAGGTTTACACTGGAGAGGCCATACCTACCGACCACACCCTTCCAGTTTATACTATCGTTGCCCACATGGGCGCTGAAGTCTCCAAGGACAATGAGTGAGTCTCCTGGTGGAGCATTTTCCAACTCACACCCCTAAAAACTCCAAGAAGAGTGTGTACTCTGAACTGTCATTTGGTGCATCTTCATCATATCTTATCCCCGTAGAGTAGTGTAGCAATTGGTCTCTTCCAGAGAAGATTAACTGGGACACAGGAATGCTTGCTACTTGTCCCCAGAAACATGCTGACGGCTTTGCAGCCTACTCTTTACGAAAGTCAGCAATGGTTCTTTTACATGCCTCTCACCATAGTCAGTGCGAAACATGGCCCGCCTTTGATAACCCAGTTAGCTGCACTGGGGGATTTGATGCATATGCACAAGTAACAGTCATGGCCTGTCCTCCTCCCGAAAGTGGAGGGAAGCTACCCTTTCATTCACTGGGAAGAACCCCAACGTGTGGGCACCAAGACAGGGGGCAACAAGGATGCCCACATTGACCCATGAGCAACTCCAGAATGGAATAAGGTCCAGCCTCTCTCAAGATGGGTGGTTCCAGAGCCCCAACTATGTGTTGAGGTGAGTCTGACTATATCTAGTCGGTATCTCTCCACCTCACGCACCAGCTCAGGCTCCTTCCCCGACAGACAGGTGACATTCTATGTCTCAAGAGTCAGAGTCAGGAGCTGAGGATCATGCCGACAGAACCCATGCCTTCGACTGACACCCAACTCACTTCACACCTGACCCCTATGGCCCCTCCCACAGTTGGCAGGTCCATGGGAGGGAGGACCTATGTCTTCTTTTCGGGCTGGGCTGGCCCGGCTCTATGGGCAGAAGCCCGATCATCAGGTGCTAGCCTTTAAGCCCGACCCCCAGGTTTGGCTCCAGGGGGGGTGACCTATGTGACCCAAGTCCGGGCAAGGGAAACTGTGTCCTTGTTTCTAGCTTATTCATCATAGAGGTCTTCTGAACTGCATTTCATCTGGACCTTCACCTAGGACCTGTTTGCCTTGGGTGACCCTACTAGAAGCATAATGCCCCCGACAATATAGCTCCTAGGATCATTAGGACATGCAAACCCCTCCACCACGATAAGGTGGTGATTCAAGGAGGTGATTAATAATTAGTATTTATATTATATTATATTATCAGTTCAGTTCAGTTCATTTTCTGTACCCACTTAATCCTAATTTGGGTCATGGGGAGGATGGTGCCCAGCCAACTTTGGGCGAGGGCAGAGTACATCCTGGACAGCTCGCCAGGCCATCGCAGGGCGGAAACACGCTGATGGCTTTGCAGCCTACTCTTGTCAAAAGTCAGCAATGGTTCTCTTACATGCCTCACACCATAGACAGTGAGAGACATGGCCTGCCTTTGATAACCCAGTTAGCTCCATTGGGGGGGACAGTGACAACCTTGCGGAGAGTGGGACTCGAACCCCCAACCTTTGGATCAGCAATCCAGCGCCACTAGACCACCACTGTCCCATTATATTATATTAAATTAAATTATATTATATTATATTATATTAGCAAAAGTACCCTGTAAACAGATTCAGTGAACTTCTTCTTTTCCTTTCGACTTTTCCCTTCAGGGGTCGCCACAGTGAATCATCTGCCTCCATCTCACTGTATCCTCTGCATCTTCTACTCTTACTCCAACTACCTTCATGTCCTCCTTCACCACATCCATGAATCGTCTCTTTGGTCTTCCACTAGGCCTTCTGCCTGGTAGTTCCAACCTCAGCATCCTACTACCATTATACTCACTATCCCTCCTCTGTACATGTTCAAACCATCTCAATCTAGCCTCTCTGACTTTGTCTCCAAAACCTCTTACATGTGCTGCCCCTCTGATGTACTCATTCCTGATCATATTCATCCTCGTTACTCCCAAAGAGAACCTCAACATTTTCATCTGTGCTACTTCCAGCTCTGCCTCCTGTCTTTTCCTCAGTGCCACTGTTTCTAAACCATACAACATCGCTGGCCTCAACACTGTATTGTACACTTTTGCTTTCATTCTTGCTGATACCTTCCTATCACACATCACACCGGACACTTTTCTCCAACCATTCCAACCTGCCTGCACATGCTTCTTCACCTCTTTTCCACACTCTCTACTGCTCTGGATTGCTGAGCCTAAGTACTTAAAATTCTCCACCTTCTTTATCTCTGCTCCCTGTAACCTCACCGTTCCTCTTGATCCCTTGTCGTTCACACACATGTACTCTGTCTTATTGAGGCTAACCTTCATTCCTCTCCTTTCCAGGGCATACCTCCACCTCTCTAGATTTTCCTGCACTTGTTCTCTGCTCTCACTGCAGATCACAATGTCATCTGCAAACATCATAGTCCATGGAGATTTTTGTCTCACCTTGTCTGTCAGCCGGTCCATCACTAAAGCAAATAAGAAGGGGCTCAGAGCTGACCCTTGATGCAGTCCTACCTCCACTTAAAACTCTTCTTTCACACCAACAGCACACCTCACCACTGTCTTACATCTCTCATACGTGTCCTGCACCACTCGAACATACTTCTGTGTCACTCCAGACTACCTCATGCAATACCACAGTTCCTCTCTCGGCACCCTGTCATATGCTTTCTCCAGATCCACAAAAAGGCACAATGCAGCTCCTTCTGACCTTTTCTGTACTTCTCCATTAACATCTTCAAAGCAAACACTGCATCTGTGGTGCTCTTTTTTGGTATGAAACCAAACTGTTGTTCACAAATGCTCGCCTCTGCCTTTAGTGTAGCTTCCACTATTCTTTCCCCTAATGTCATCATATGGCTTATCAACTTTATCCCTCTGTGGTTGCCACAACTCTGCATGTCTCCCATGTTTAAGAACAAGGGAGACATGCAGAGTTGTGGCAACCACAGAGGGATAAAGTTGATAAGCCATACGATGACATTAGGGGAAAGAATAGTGGAAGCTACACTAAAGGCAGAGGCGAGCATTTGTGAGCAACAGTCCTCAAAGAGCATCCTCTCACTCTTTAAGACCTTGTTGAATGTTCTTGTCAGAAAATCTACTGCTACCTCTCCTAGACACTTCCATACCTCCACCAGTATGTCATCAGGACCAACTGCCTTTCCACTCTTCATCCTCTTCAATGCCCTCATCACTTCCTGGTCCTCAACAGTCACCTCTTCTACTCTTTTTCCTTTCTCATTTTTCTCATTCATCAGCTCTTCAAAGTACTCTTTCCATCTTCCCAACACACTTCTGTCTTCAGTCAATACATTTCCCACTCTGTCCTTAATCATTCTA
Organism: Plotosus lineatus; assembly: GCA_024760905.1. Taxonomy (NCBI): domain Eukaryota; kingdom Metazoa; phylum Chordata; class Actinopteri; order Siluriformes; family Plotosidae; genus Plotosus; species Plotosus lineatus. The sequence goes on along the minus strand of CM045734.1, from coordinate 3,093,313 downwards.
ACAAGCTGCACATCCTTCCCATCTCTATTTCTCTGCTGTGCCAACCTGTATAAATCATTTTCTTCCTCCTAACTGTCCAGCCTATCATACAAGTCATCACACGCCCTCTGTTTGGCCTTTGACACTGCTACCTTTACCTTACGCTGTGTCTCCCTGTACTCCTGTTTACTCTCTTCGGTCCTCTCTATGTCCTATTTCATCTTAGCTAATCTCTTCCTTTGTACACACTCCTGCACTTCCTCATTCCACCACCAAGTCTCCTTATCTACTGTCCTTCCAGAGGACACACCAAGAACTCTCCTACCTGAGTCCCTGATCACATTAGCTGTAGTTGTCCAGTCATCTGGAAGCACTTCCTGACCATCTAAAGCCTGTTTCAACTCCTCCTTGAAGATAAGATGACACTCTTCCTTTTTTAGCTTCCACCACTTTGTCTTCTGCTCTGCCTTTGCTTTTTTTTTTACCTTTCTCACCATCAGCATCATTCTGCACACCAGCATCCTATGCTGTCTGGCAACACTCTCACCCACTATTACTTTGCAGTCACTGACTTCCTTCAAATTACATCGCCTACACAAGATGTAGTCTACCTGTGTGCTCTTACCTCTGCTTTTATAAGTCACACTATGCTCCTGTCTCTTCTGGAAGAAAGTATTTACCACAGCCATTTCCATCTTTTTTGCAAAATCTATCAACATCTGTCCTTTTGTGTTCCTGTCCTGGATACCAAACCTGCCCATCACTTCCTCGTCCCCTCTGTTTCCTGCATTCCATTGAAGTCTGAAACAGATTCAGTGAACATTGGAAAATAATGTGATTTAAAAAGCAGCACTTGAACATGTGTTGAAACTGAATTAAATAGCAATGTGTTTCCACCAGATCCAGGTTTTTAAAAAAAAAAATTCTGGTTGTTCTTAACTTTGTACCTCAAGTACATTAACAAATCAACATGTGGGACACAAACATACTAGTTTAAACAGCTGCTGACATCATCAGGGCCGTGTGTTTCATCCAGTTAATAGTAATCCATGTGGTGAAAAACCTCGGAAACATGTAAGCACCATACAACTGCTTTTTTTGTAAGAACTGACATTTTTAGACATCCTCAGGCAGGCTGGTGGGTCAGCAGGTTCTGTAGTCAACCTACTCTGCTAGATGCAGGTCACTTGAGAGGGATTCGTTGGTGTGATGTCAATCATCCTTAAAATCAGTCTCAAAAAATTTGAGGGGGTGGGGACTGGGGGTGTTGGGTTATATTTATGTTTATGCTTATTAGGGTGGCTTTTTATTTTTAAAGTTTTTTATTTGTGAGCTCTCACCCCTACATTTTGTTCCATTTAATAAGAAGCCACTTTGTGCAAAAATTTATGAAGATTGAATCTTTTTAGGCTATGCTCAAAAACAATGAAATGTTTAGGTATAATCCTATTCAAACAAAAAAACAGTTTTGAGTTTGAAATGTGAGGTTCTTTCAGTTTTGTAGCAATGAACAATTTTCTCTTTTCTGGCATCAGGGAATCTGTTCCTGTGGTCCTGAATGATCTGAAAGAGGAACTGATGTTGTTCATCTTAGATAGAAGGCCACTGTATTCCTGTACAAGGGCAACACCGCGTTCTGCCGTTTCATTCACAACACGCAGTTCAGACACAACTTTCAAAGCTTTGTTGAAATCCGAATCTTCTTCCCAGGTTTGTGGGTCCTTCTGCAAGAAACTATCAGGAAGATCTAGTATTTTGATGGAATTGAGTGTCCTTTGGGATACAAAGTCACTCATCCCAGGTATAGCTGGAGTCTTCAAGGAGACCCTGCTTGGTGAATTGGGCAATCCTTCCTGATCAAGTGCCCCAGCTATTGTCTGCTTCTCAGTAGAATTAATATCTTAATCGAAGAATGCCAATGCAACCAATTCTTCACTGCGGTACCAAAGCTGACCTAAAAGTTTTTTAAGGCACCATGGCATCTGGTAAGCTGGTATGTTGCTTTCTCTGAAAGATTTGAGTAAAGCCAAATATCCAGCAGGAGATTTCACAGCGAAGCAAGACAAAAACCAAGACTTCACATAAAATTTATCATGCTTTCTTGAATGTCCTTTCACTAGGTACACATAATGCTGCAGAGTATCTGTAATTGTCGGTAGTTTACAACCTCCTATTTCTGCGTTTGCTGTTTGTAATAAATAGATCTGATTCTTTGATCTCAAATTGCTTGCCATTTCACCTGTATAAAATGATAAGAGAGGTGAACAACACTTCGCATATCTTATACTATATATGTATAATACTTATACGATGATGCTTTAACATTGAGCAATGAAAGAGGTGGCTTGAGCATAGACTAAACTTTGTTTTATATCCAGAATATTTTATATGACACACTTTTAAACCAAAAGGATCAAATTTATGGAGTGAGACAGTTTAATTTCTCTTTTATTTATTTTTTTTTTGCTACATATAAGGGCCACCCTGATGTCTATGAATGAAACTGATGAACACATTCACACATCTGTGATCAGAGAGTTGTGTGTTTCAGGGTGGTGGGTTGGTTTCCAGGGTGACCACCAGGCATGTACTGCCTCAAGCTCTCTCTCTCTCTCTCTCTCACACACACACACACACACACACACACACACACACACACACACAAAAGCCCCTGCTTGGGGGCACACAGCTCCACCAGGTCTCAACATTCCACTACTGTTGCTACGACAACTTCCATACCAACAGATCATTGGCTATTTAACCCTTCGGTGACCTTCCAGCATAAAAAAAAAATTCTCTCTCTCTCTCTCTCTCTCTGTCTGTCTCTCACGCGCACACACTCACACAGGGACATGTGAACATGCACGTATACACCAACACAAACACTTCAAGTGATTGATCTGATAAAGAAATGTACACTTGAAAAGTAAATTTGAAGTAAAGTTCAAACAGTTCAAGGTGTCAAAGTTAAAAATCCCATTTAAAGATTTAGAAGAAAGAAGCTCAGATCCACATTCACACTGTGCCCACTTTAAATCTCTACATTCATGAGTGAAGATCCTGTCTGTGTTTTATTTTCAACTATCAGTTTTTTCTGGATTAATATAAAGGTTACCTGATTAAAACAGCGGAGTTCACAAACTTAGTGTCTTTTACTCACCTGCTCTACATCTCGTTTGAGTTCTGTATGATTACAGAAACAATAACGTGACGGTGTGACTGGAGGAATGATCTTGTGTGCATGTGATAACATGGTAGCACAACAATAATTCATAGAAAGTGTAAAAGTTTGTGATCGAGTGATAAAAACAGAAGAAGGAAAACGATTTCAAGAGAAATAATAAAGATTGTGATGTTATTATCATGACAGCTGGTGTAGAGCTCATTAAAGTGTACCTGTGATGAATGAGCGTTGCTTGCCATTTAAAATGATCACATGCAACATCAGCGGTTCCTTCTGTTAACATCAGTCATTGCCCAATTCAAAATGCTTGTGAGTGTAAAGACTCGAGGCATGCTCAGAGACATGTTGCCTTTCTGATTGGTTGTTGCAGCCTGGTAGTGACACAGACTCATTGAATTTGCTGGGCTACATAACTGACCCCTGCATCATATCATATATCACAACAAGCTGTTGCAGACCTGCACAAACAACAAGCTTAGAACTTATGGAAAACATTTATTTTTGTTCCAAAACCAATTGACGACAGGAAAGCCGAGTTCGCAAAATGTTTGCTGTCACATGAATCACTAGAATGTGACATCCCACTGTCTCCGCAACTGACATTAAAACCCACCTGTGTTGAGGCCACTTCCAAGAAGAACTGCTAGCTCCTGCTAGTAAACCACAAAATAAAATGACCAATTTTATTGATTTTATTGTCATTTGTGGTAAAATAAGCATCTGCATCACTTAAAGATATTCCATATAACAAATTATGCTGAAAGCATGAAAAACACCAGTACACTTTATCTCTCATATATATGAGTAAACAAATAGTTTTAGAAATACATTGTATGACTGGGGCAGTGGTGGTCTAGTGGTATAGGGCACTGGATCGCTGATCCAAATGTTGGGGGTTCGAGTACCACTCTCCACAAGGTTGTCACTGTCCCCCCCAGTGTGGCTAACTGGGTTATCAAAGGCGGGCCATGTCTCTCACTGTCTATGGTGAGAGGCATGTAAAAGAACCATTGCTGACTTTCGTAAAGAGTAGCTGCAAAGTCGTCAGTGTGTTTCTGTCCCTTGCTAAAAAGGGTTGTGACAGGAAGGGCATCCGACGTAAAAACCTCTGCCAAATCAAACGTGCGAATCAGATGATTCGCTGTGGCGACTCCCGAGTAAAAGGGAAAAGGCCGAAAGGAAGACAGACAGATTGTATGACTGTATTGATAACACTGTACTTCATCTTTATTTACTATACCTGGGAACTAAATGGGAACCTCGAAGAGGAACCTGCTCCGAGTTTCCCGTTTTTCCCAGGCATATTTCATAAAGATGTAATACAGTGGTATCTCTTGGAAATAAAATGTAATCGGATCTGCAATGTCTTCCTGAAACCATTTGTTTTTTGTTTTTTTGTTTTCTCCTGTACGCGAGTGTCAATTAGCCCTGCACCAGGTGCAATGATGTAGTCCACGTGAAAATAACGTGCACATCATTTCAAGAGGAGAGTTCAGAACCATAATCAAAACATCACACAGACATGAGTAATAGAAGCAGTAAAAAAGTGGTGACTTTCAACACAACAGATGCTCTCTCTCTCTGTCTCTCTCTCTCTATGTAAGTATGTGTGTTGAATGCTGTAAACTGAATGTGGAACAACAAAGTATAATCATTTGATGATTTTTTTTGACAGAATTGCATAGGACACAAAAGACAGAGATCACGTGTGTGTGTGTGTGTGTGTGTGTGTGTGTGTGTGTGTGTGTGTTCGTTCACAGGGATTTGATAGTAAACAGTTAGATTTGAATGACAGGTAGTCACATGACTGATATGAGTTGCCACCTCTTTTAAAAATTCAAATGAAGCACAAGCCGCAGTATTTTTGACAAATCTGTTTATCGTACTCATTACACCTCAACCCCACTTCATCTTTAATTTAGAAATTATTAACACGTTCTATGAAATCCATGTTTGTAGACAATTATATGTATAGTTCATATTTATTGTCTGTCTTCCTTTCGGCTTTTTCCCTTTTACTCGGGAGTCGCCACAGCGAATTATCTGATTCGCACGTTTTGATTTGGCAGAGGTTTTTACGTCGGATGCATTTCCTGTCACAACCCTTTAACAAGGGACAGAAACACGCTGATGGCTTTGCAACCTACTCTTTACGAAAGTCAGCAATGGTTCTTTTACATGAACCTTTCACCATAGACAGTGAGAGACATGGCCCGCCTTTGATATTTAGAAAAATATTTATATGATTATACACTATAAACTGATAATATAGACAGTAAAGGATCAAATGCGTCCAAATTCAAGTTTCAAATAATTTCATTTATTTTTTTATATTACTTTTTGTACTGCTTTTTTTAAAATCAGATTCACAGGGAAGCAGGAGCCAATTCAAGCTGAGTTTAGGTGATAGGGGGGGGCGTAACATACATGTTTTTGGACTGTATGAGAAAACCAGAGTACCTGGAGGAAACTTAAACGAGCACAAGGAGAATATACACTTAAGAATCAAACTTAAAGTAAACTAATATTATTGTAAAAAGTAATGAAAGGGGAAATGCACCCATGAGGCGGGGGGGGGGGGGGCACTAACCAGTGTCTCTCCCCCTCATGCCGGTACCAAGCCCGGAGAAATGCAGAGGGTTGTGTCAGGAAGGGCATCCGACGTAAAACCAATGCCAAACTTTTATGATGCAAATCAGAAGTATTACCCCCATACCGGATCGGTCGAGGCCCGGGTTAACAACGACCGCCATCAGTGCTGTCAATCAAAAGGGTGCTGATGGAAATTGGACTACTGTTGGTCGAAGACGTCGAAGAAGGAGAGGTGGGAGGCGTGTCCGTAGGCAGAGAGAGAAGAGGAAAGGCATGAGTCTAGGACTGAGAGTGGGGACTTTGAATGTTGTAACTATGCAAAGAAAAGGTAGAGAGCTGGCTGACATGACGCAGAGGAGGAAGGTGGACATACTGTGTGTTCAGGAGACCAGGTGGAAAGGTAGCAAAGCTAAAAGCTTAGGAGCAGGGTTTAAGCTATTTTATCATGGTGTGAATAGGAAGAGAAATGGAGTAGGAGTCACCTTGAAGGAGGGGTTTGTCAGGAATGTTCTAGAAGTGAAAAGAGTGTCAGACAGAGTGATGAGTCTCAAGTTAGAAATTGAAGGTGTAATGCTCAATGTTGTTAGTGCTTATGCCCCACAGGCAGGATGTGAGCTAGAAGAGAAGGAGAGATTCTGGAGTGACTTAGATGAAGTGATGTAGAGTACCCCCAGAGGTGAAAGAGTGGTCATTGGTGCAGACTTCAATGGACATGTTGGTGCAGGCAACAGAGGGGACGAGGAAGTGATGGGCAGGTTTGGTATCCAGGACAGGAACGCAGAAGGACTGATGTTGATAGATTTTGCAAAAAGGATGGAAATGGCTGTGGTGAATACTTTCTTCCAGAAGAAACAGGAGCATAGGGTGACTTATAAAAGCGGAGGTAGGAGCACACAGGTAGACTACATCTTGTGTAGGCGATGTAATTTGAAGGAAGTCAGTGACTGCAAAGTAGTAATGGGTGAGAGTGTTGCCAAACAGCATAGGATGGTGGTATGCAGGATGACGCTGATGGTCAGGAAGGTGAAGAAGGCAAAGGCAGAGCAGAAGACAAAGTGGTGCAAGTTGAAAAAGGAAGAGTGTCGTGTTGTCTTCAAAGAGGAGTTGAAACAGGCTTTGGGTGGCCAGGAAGTGCTTCCAAATGACTGGACAACCACAGCAAATGTGATCAGGGACACAGGTAGGAGAGTACTTGGTGTGTCCTTTGGAAGGAAAGTAAATAAGGAGACTTGGTGGTGGAATGAGGAAGTGCAGGAGTGTGTACAAAGGAAGAGATTAGCTAAGAAGAAGTGGGACATAGAGAGGACCGAAGAGAGTAAACAGGAGTACAGGGAGACACAGCGTAAGGCGAAAGTAGCGGTGGCTTAGGCTAAACAGAGGGCGTATGATGACTTGTATGATAGGTTGCACAGTAAAGAGGGAGAAAATGATCTATACTGGTTGGCACAGCAGAGAAATAGAGATGGGAAGGACGTGCAGCAAGTTAGATTGATAAAGGACAGAGAGGGAAATGTATTGACTGATGACAGAAGTGTGCTGGGAAGATGGAAAGAGTACTTTGAAGAGCTGATGAATGAGGAAAATGAGAGAGAAAAAAGAGTAGAAGAGGTGACCATTGAGGAGCAGGATGTAGCAAAGATCAGTAATGGTGAAGTGAGAAGGGCATTGAAGAGGATGAAGAATGGAAAGGCAGTTGGTCCTGATGATATACCTGTGGAGGTATGGAAGTGGTTAGGAGAGGTAGCAGTAGATTTTCTAACAAGAATATTCAACAAGGTCCTGGAGAGTGAGCAGATGCCGGAGGAGTGGAGAAGAAGTGTGCTGGTGCCCATTTTGAAGAACAAGGGAGACTTGCAGAGTTGCGGCAACTACAGAGGGATAAAGTTGATGAGCCATGCGATGAAGTTATGGGAAATAAAAGTGGAAGCTAGACTAAGGGCAGAGGTCAGCATTTGTGAACAACAGTTTGGTTTCATGCCAAGAAAGCACCACAGATGCAGTGTTTGCTTTGAGGATGTTCATAGAAAAGTACAGAGAAGGTCAGCGGGAACTACATTGTGCCTTTGTGGATCTGGAAAAAGCATATGACAGGGTGCCAAGAGAAGAACTGTGGTATTGTATGAGGAAGTCTGGACTGGCAGAGAATTATGTTAGAGTGGTGCAGGACATGTATGAGAGATGTAAGACAGTGGTGAGGTGTGTTGTTGGTGTGACCAACGAATTCAAGGTGGAGGTGGGACTGCATCAAGGGTCAGCTCTGAGCCCCTTCTTGTTTGCTATGGTGATGGACAGGCCGACAGATGAGGTGAGACAAGAATCTCCATGGACTATGATGTTTGCAGATGACATTGTGATCTGTAGTGAGAGCAGAGAACAAGTGCGGGAAAATCTAGAGAGGTGGAGGTATGCCCTGGAAAGGAGAGGAATGAAGGTCAGCCTCAGAAAATCAGAATACATGTGTGTGAATGAGAAGGACCCAGGAGGAACGGTGATGTTACAGGGAGCAGAGATAACGAAGGTGGAGGATTTTAAGTACTTAGGCTCAACAATCCAGAGCAATGGAGAGTGTGGAAAAGAGGTGAAGAAGCGTGTGCAGGCAGGCTGGAATGGTTAGAGAAAAGTGTCCGGTGTGATGTGCGATAGGAGAGTGTCAGCAAGAATGAAGGTAAAAGTGTACAAGACGGTGGTGAGGCCAGCGATGTTGTATGGATTAGAAACAGTGGCGCTGAGGAAAAGGCAGGAGGCAGAGCTGGAGGTAGTGGAGATGAAAATGTTGAGGTTCTCTCTGGGAGTAACGAGGATGGATAGGATCAGAAATGAGTATATCAGCGGGACAGCCCATGTAAGATGTTTTGGAGACAAAGTTAGAGAGGCTAGATTGAGATGGTTTGGACATGTACAGAGGAGGGATAGTGAGTATATTGGCAGTAGGATGCTGAGGTTGGAACTACCAGGCAGACGGCCTCGAGGAAGACCAAAGAAGAGATTTATGGATGTGGTGAAGGAAGACATGAAGGTCGTTGGAGTCAGAAAAGAAGATGCAGAGCATAGGGTGAGATGGAGGAGGATGATTTGCTGTGGCGACCCCTGAAGGGAGCAGCCGAAAGTAAAAGAAGAAGAAGAAAAGTAATGCAAAGGGGTGGGGTTGAAGTGAGATTAAAGAAATCTATTTGTCTCATAAACATTCTGTATTTTTTTAAAATAAGTAATGATTGTTTCTATAACCACATTTCCCAAATTTCAAAATTAGAAATAAAGGGGCTAACTAATCGACTTCTTGTGCATTGATTCCAGATGTTGAACAGCTGTGACAGCCATCATGGCTCTTTCCTAAATGTTATCTCTCTTTCAATGAACTTGAAAAAAGTAATAATTTAGTATAGAAAATACTAACAACTAAATGTGAGCCTCTCTGTTTATACACACGTCCACACTTTCAACTCCAAACACACACTTGCACGAGCGAAGCTGATTTCATGTATATATTGTAGTCATGGTACCTAAAAACACAGCAATACACATAACAATCTGTAGACACAACAGAGCATTTTAAGCTTGCGAACAGCAATATATCACAGCTGGAAACAGTCTGCTGCACATCTGCATAATCGTAAACACGCACACACACACACACACACACACACACACACACACACACACACACACACACACACTCACACACACACACAGATCTGAAGCTAGGATTTTAACCATATCTCTCCATCAGATCAACACAAATGTTATTTCAGGATGAGTTCAGACTGGAGACTTTCTGTCTGTAACCATATAGGATGTTTATATTATTCTGAAAGTCACATGGCGAACCTTCAATTAGTTCTGGATTCACCTTGTTTCAACATTTACAGGTTTATTAGTGACCAGGAGCTATAGGAATGGGTTCCACCCCTCCGTCTGTCTGTGCCTCACACTTAAGTTTCCGGACTTTTATCTGATACACACTGAACTTTTAAACTTGGTATGTTTACTACTGTGAGTGCTCGGATGACTTTGTGTGTGAGTGACCTTGACCTGCTTTTCAAGGTCACAGAGGAAGAGCTGTATACTGTAGTAGGTTTCCGGACATTTACTTGCCCTGCCCTGAAGCTAGGGTTCATCATCATCATCATCATCATCTTCCACTAAGTCCAGGGTGATGGGGGCAGAAACCTAAGCAAAGAGATCCAGACGTCCCTTTCCCCAGCCACTTCGTCCAAAACTTCCAGGAGACACCAAGGCAGTCCCAGACAAGCCGAGAGACATTTCTAGCTCGGCCCCGGGGTCTTTTCCTGGTTGGACATCCCCAAAACACCACACCAGGGAGGCGTCCGGGAGGCATTCTGACCAGATGCCCGAGCCACCTAAACTGGCCCCTCTCAATGCAGCGGATCTACTCCGAGATCCCCCCGGATGGTAGAGCTTCTCACCTTATCGCTAAAGGAGGACCCTGCCACCCGGCGAAGGAAGCTTCTTTCAACCACTTGTATCCACGATCTTGTTCTTTCGGTCACTACCCAAAACTCGTGACAATAGGTGAGGGTTGGAACGTAGATCGACTGGTAAATTGAGCGCGTCAATTGAGAGCGTCACCTTGCGGTGCAGCTTCTTCTTCACCATGACGGACCAGTACAGGCTCCATTTAACAGCAGAGGCTGCAGCAATCCATCTATCAATCTCCCGCTCCATCCTTTCCTCACTCGTAAACAAGACCCCAAGATACTTAAACTCCTCCAATTGGGGCAGGACCTCATTCCTGATCCGGAGGGTGCATCTTGTCCCTTGTCCAACTGAGAACCACGGCCTCGGACTTGGAGGTACTTTTCATCCCGCCTGCTTCACACTCGACTGTGAACTGTTCCAATGAGAGCTGCAGGTCCCGACTTGATGAAGCCAAAAGGACAAGATCGTCCGCAAAACGCAGAGACAAGATCCAATGGCTATCAAACCAGAACCCCTCCACCCCTCAGCTGTGCCTAGAAATTCTGTCCATAAAAATTATGAACAGAATCAGTGACAAAGGACAGCCTTTACGTACTCCAACTCCTAATAGAAATAAATTCAAGTTGTTGATAACAATACGGACCAAACTCTGGCTCTGGTGATACAGTGATCGAATGGCCCATAGCAACAGGTCTGGAACACCGTACTCCCGGAGCACGCCTCACAAAATTGTTCGAGGGACACAGTCGAAAGCCTTCTCCAAATCCTCAAAACACATGTGGACAGATTGGGCAAACTCCAAGGCCCCCTCCAAGATCCTGTGGAGTGGAGCGTATAGAGTTGGTCAGGAGTGCTACAGCCAGGACGAAAACCACATTGTTACTCCTGAATCCAAGGTTCGACTATCGGTCGGACCCTCCTCTCCAGTACCTCTGTATAGACTACTCCGTGTAGGCTGAGGAGTGTAATTCCCCGATAATTGGAACACACCATAATTTCCCCCTTCTTAAAAATCAGGACCACCACCCCGGTTTGCCATTCCAGAGGTACAGCCCTCGATGACCACGCGATGTTGCAGAGACATGTCAACCAAGACAGTCCTACAGCATCCAGAGCCCTGAGATATTCAGGGAGGATCTCATCCAATCCCGCAGCTCGACCACTGAGGAGCTTTTTGACAACTTCAGTGACCTCCTCTCCAGTGATGAGCAGACCCTCACCCAAACCTCAGGGGTCTTCCTCCTCCACAGAGGGCAAGTCGGTGGGATTGAAGAGATCCTCAAAGTATTCCCTCCACCTCTCGACGACATCCCCAGTCGAGGTAAGCACTCCCCACACCCACTGTAAACAGTGTTTGTGGAGAACTGCTTCCCCCCTCCTGAGGTGTTGGATGGTGGTCCAGAACCTTTTTGAGGCCACCCAATAATCACTCTCCAGGCCCTCACCAACTCCTCCCACGCCCGAGATTTTGCATTGGTGACAGCCTCTGCTGCTGCACGTTTGGCCTGCCGGTACCTGTCCAATGCCTTGGGAGTCCCACAAGCTAATAAAACCTAATAGGCCTCCTTTTTCGACTGGATAGCCCCCTTTACCACAGATGTCCACCACCGGGTTTGGCGGTTACCACCACGACAAGCACCGACGACCTTCCGGCCACAACTATGGACTGCCACCTCAGCAATGGAGGCACAAAACATGGCCCATTCAGATTCTATGTCACCCGCCTCCACAACCAGCCAACAGTGGTGTGAAGGCAGGGTAAATCCTGAATAGTTCACCAGACCATTGCAGTGCCACAAAGAAACCCCACACAGAAATGACCGAGCCTGGGACTTGAACACAGCAGTTGTGAGGTGGACGTGCTAATCACTGTCACCATACTGTCCTAAGGCTGTTCACCTTTTGATATATACTTACATCTATTCCGTTCAATTACTGATTGATTTGTTTAGATTTGCTTTGTTCTCTGACTCTTACACTTGTTGGCTTTTCATATTAATCAGAGGAGGTTTGAATATTTATGTAGTAACAACCTTTAAAACAAACCGAATAACACAGATGAAATGTTTGCAAAGTTCACGATGGGGAGAAAACTTGATGCAAGTCTTCCTACTCAACCTCCGGAGGACCCTTCACAGTGCATACCAAACCTTCCTGCCTCTGTCGTGTCCCAGCGATTTAATCCAGAGTTATTTTGGTAGTCTGGAATGTTAGCAAACACCTTGTTCCACACTCACAAAACTGTCGGTACAGAGGTTCATGCTAATGCCGAACATTCTGTGATCTCTAATCCAAGTTACACACTTTAAAGTGAATTAGCTTCAATGCTAGCACAGCTCCTGATGGGCTCTGAGTGACTGGGGAATATATTTTTTAATATTTTCTAGCACAATCATGGCAATAAAATATAGAATAAGTGTTCCCTTGTCCCTACTCTTGATAAATTTGGAAGCAACAGAATGAAGCATGAAAGGCTATTAGAGATGTGATGAAAAAAAAAGGTCCTCCATAAAGATTGCTTCAGTTAACACTGTGAAGGTGAAGAGAGAATTTTGAATGGTGTCTTTGCTGATATGAATGGCCATTGATTCCTTGTGATTTTACGTGAGACTTTAAGCAAATTCTCCCACTGATATACACCTAACAAAAAATGCTGTGTTAAATTGAGCAATAAAAAAATGTGTGCTTTCTCATGTTTCTCATGATCATCATCTTCTTCTGCTTAATCTGTTGTGTTGCTGGGGCAGCAGCAGGCAGCAATGACATCCCTCTCCCTACTTCCTCCAGCTCTTCTGGGGGACACCAAGGCATTCCCAGATCAGCCGAAAAGCCCAAGCTCTCCTGGTTGGCTGGACATGTCTGAAACATCACATCAAGGAGGTGTTTGGGAGGCCACCTCAACTGGCTTCTCTCAACATAGAAGAGCAGCGATAGCTGAGGTTCTGTATTTCTGAGGGAGAGACCCTGTAAAGAAAGCTCATTTCCCATCAGCTGGTTAAGAAGGGTTTTTGGGATGTTCTGGATCAGTGGGTGAGACAACGTGTTCCGGTTCCAGAAACCGTGACCCAACTCCGAGTTGTGAAAACATCTCAGAGTCCACGATTGATCACCTAGTTAACTCTATACATCAGAGATGTAGTTCTCGAAGTGATGCGGATGGTGGATATACTCAATACTGAGTGCTGTGAACACTGCTCACTGTCCCCTGGTTGGTTCAGGTCACAATTGATCATGAATTGTGAATGAAAAATTGTTAGTCATGTTTTTTTTTTTTTTTATTCAATTTTCCAGATTGTCTAAAAATATTGATTAAAAAATGTGTGTTTATATTTTTATTCAGTGTATTTAAGAAGGAAACACCAGGAAAGCTTTGTGAGGTAAACCTGTGAAAAGAACTTCCTCCCAGCTGCAACAGAAGCTCAGAATTTGGGTCATTTTGCTGATTTCTTTTGACTATATACCATCGACCATATGCCTACAATGCCAAGATGGCACATTTTAATTCCTCGCTTTTTGTCTGTTCATTTTAGGGTCAGCGGAGGACACATCTGTGCAGCATTATCCCCCAGACATGAGTAGTACGTCTTCATCATATATATACACCGTAACACACACACGCACGCACGCACGCACAAACATACTTACATATATAAACACACACACTCACACTCTCTCTCACACACACACACACACACACACACACACACACACACACACACACACACACACACATACATAGAAAAACACACACACACACACACACATCCATGGACACACTCACACACTCTTACACACACACACACACTCTCTCACACACACTCACACGCACAAACACACAAACACACACACACACACACACAAACTCACACACACACACTCACATGCAGACACACTGTCTCTCTCTCTCTCTCACATTCACATACACACAAAAACCCACACATTCACACACACTTACACACACACACTCATACAGATTCACACACATACACTCACACATGTGCACACATACACATAAACACCCACATACAAACACTCACACTCACTCACACACACACACACACAAACAAACACGCACATACTCACACACACACACACAAGCCACAAAGCCTCCCCCACACACACACACACAATCACACGATACTCACACATACCCAAGCCACAAACTCCCACACACACAAAAACACACTCAAACACACAGTCACACACACACTCAAACACCCACATACAAACACTCACACTCACACACACACACACAAATAAACACGCACACACAAATAAACACACACATACTCACACACACACACACACACACACACACACACAAGCCACAAAGCCACACACAGAGACATACACACTCACACACACGCACTCCACTCATACACACTCGCACACACTCACACAGTCATACTCACACACACATACTCACACACTCACACAGACATACAAATTCACACACACTCACACATATACAAACACACACACACACTCAAGTGCTCTCTCTCTCTCTCTCTCACACACACACAGACACACACACAAAGTCACATACATGCAAATACTCTCACAAACACAAAGTCACACACACTCACATACACTTGAACACATACAAATACACACACACACACACACACACACACACACACACACTCACATACATCCATGGACACACACACTCTCTCACACTCACAAAGACACGCTCACAAGTGCACACACACACACACACACACACACACACACACACATACACTCACACGCTGCACTCACACACATCCATGCACGCACACACATTCACACACACACATTCACACACACACACACACACACACACACACACACACTCAAGTACTCTCTCCTCTCAGACACACTGTGACAAACACACTCACACATACCCTCACATACACACACACTCACACAAACACACTGTCTCTCTCTCTCTCACACACACACACAATCTCACACATACACACACACAGTCACACAAACACACACTCACTCACACACACGCACACTCAAACATACACAAACACACAATCACACAAACTCTCACACACACAAACCTCCACACACACTCAAACACACAAACAGAAACACATCCAACACACACACAACCCACTCAAAAACACACACTCACACACAAAAACACAATATCATACACATACTTAAAGACAAACACATAGACCTACACACACTCTCACACACTCACACACCAACACACTCAGTCAGACATGCACTCACACACATTCACAGTTACACTCACAAACAGACACAGACACTCACACCCACACTCACATACAAACAAAAAAATCACACAAAGACACACACACATACTTATATGCACTCACACACATAGTCACAAACAATCACACACAAAAACACTCTCAAGCACACACACACATACACACAAAACACACACACACTTACTGTACACAGACTCTCACAGATAAACTCACAAACACACAATCACACACGCACACACCTACTCTAACATACTCACACACTCTCAAACACCCACACTTACTCACACACACACTCACAAACACACACACACACACACACACTCAGACAGAGACACACACACACAGTCTCTCGAACACACACATATACACTCACACACACACACAAACTCACATACACTCACACACATACACACACAAACACTTTCACAGACTCACACACTGACACACTCACAAATACACAGACACACAATCACACACACAGACAAAAACACGTATTCTCACATAATCACAAAAACAAACACCCAAACACACATTCTCTGTCTCTCTCTCTCAAACACACACACACACACACACACACACACACACACACAGATCAAAACACTCAGACACACAGACTCACACACACACACACACACACACACACAAACAGACACACAGACACACTCTCTCACACACTCACTCACACACACACAATCATGCACACACACTCAGACAGACTTACAGACCTACTCTCACATAGTCACACACACAAACAAACACACATACACACACACAATCAAACACAGTTTCTCTGTCTCTCGCACACACAGACAGAGTCTAACATACTCAGACACACACAAACCCCCAAACAAAAACACATTCAAACACACACTCACACACACAAACACACACACACACACACACACACACACACACACACACACACACACACACACACACACCCTCTCTCACACAAACACACTCTGTCTCTCTCTCACACACACACACACACACTCTCACAGACTCTCTCTCTCACACACACACACACACTCACAAACACATACTCACACAGACCTACTCTCACATAGTCACACGCACAAACACACACACACACATTCTCACACACACACACACACACACACACACAAACAGAGACACACAC
>CM045734.1:3066746-3069246 GCA_024760905.1 Plotosus lineatus | reverse complement strand
CACACTGTCACATATATACAAACACACTTACTCACTAACGCACTCACAAACACACAAACATACATTACACAGACACACACACCTACGCTTACATACTCACATACTCACAAACACCCACTTTTACTCACACACATACTCACACACAAACACACACACACTCAAGAACCCACAAAAACACACTCAGACACACTTCACAAAGATACACACACCCTTGCATACACAAAAACTCATACAAACACACATTCTGTCTCATACACACAAAGTCACACAAACAAAAACTCATTCAAACACAAACACACTCAAAAACACACACACATGCTCACTTACACACACACACACATAGTCAGACAGACAGACACACACACACACACACACTGTCTTTCATACACACACATACACACTCACAAATACACAAACATTCAATCACACACACACAGACAAAAACACGAACTCTCACATAATCACAAAAACAAACACCCACACACACACACACACACACACACACAGATCAAAACACCCAGACACACAGACTCACACACACAAACACACACTGCGTTCTCACACTCTTAAATACTTACAGACACACAGATATAAACACACATACTCAGACACACACATACACACACAGACACACTCTCTCACACACTCACTCAAACACACCCAATCATGCCCACACACTCAGACAGACTTACAGACCTACTCTCACATAGTCACACACACACAAACACACTCATACACACACAGACACACACACACTCACATACACACTCAAAAACACACAAAACGCACTCAGACACACTGTCACAAACATACTCACACACAGATACACAAAAATACACTCAGACACAGACACACACACCGTCTCTCTCTCTCTCACATACACTCACACACACTCAAGCACACACACACACACACACACACACACACACACACACACACACACAAACAGTCTCACAAACACACACACACACACACACACACAGATCAAAACACTCAGACACACAGACTCACACACACAAAAACACACATGTTCTCACACACTCTTAAATACTTACAGAAACACAGATATACACACACACATACTCAGACACACACACATACACACACAGACACCTTCTCAAAGACACTCACACACACACACACACACACACACTCAAAAACACACAAAACGCACTCAGACACACTGTCACAAACACACTCACACACAGATACACAAAAATACACTCAGACACAGACACACACACCGTCTCTCTCTCTCTCTCTCTCACATACACTCGCACACACTCAAGCACACACACACTCACACACACACACACACACACACACACACACACACAGATCAAAACACTCAGACACACAGTCTCACACACAAAAACACACACGTTCTCACACACTCTTAAATATCACATTTATTTACTTAAATATACACTTACAGACACACAGATATACACACACACACATACTTAGACACACATATACACACACAGACACCTTCTCAAAGACACTCACACACACACACACACACACACACACACACACACACAAACAGACACACAGACACACTCTCTCACACACTCACTCACACACACACACAATCATGCACACACACTCAGACAGACTTACAGACCTACTCTCACATAGTCACACACACAAGCACACTCATACACACACAGACACACACACACACACACACACACACACACACACACACACACACTCACATACACACTCAAAAACACACTGTCACAAACATACTCACACACAGATACACAAAAATACACTCAGACACAGACACACACACACCGTCTCTCTCTCTCTCTCTCTCTCTCTCTCTCTCTCACATACACACACACACACTCAAGCACACACACACACACACACACACACACACACACACACACACACACAAACAGTCTCACACAAACACACTCTGTCTCTCTCACACACACTCACACACACACACACACTCACATACAATCACACACACACACACACACACACACAAACACACTCTCACAGACTCTCTCTCTCACACACACACACACTCACAAACACATACTCACACAGACCTACTCTCACATAGTCACACACACAAACACACACACATTCTCACACACACACACACAAACAGAGACACACACACTGTCACATATATACAAACACACTTACTCACTAACGCACTCACAAACACACAAACATACATTACACAGACACACACACCTACGCTTACATACTCACATACTCACAAACACCCACTTTTACTCACACACACACTCACACACAAACACACACACACACTCAAGAACCCACAAAACACACTCAGACACACTTCACAAAGATACACACGCCGTTGCATACACAAAAACTCACACAAACACACATTCTGTCTCACACACACAAAGTCACACAAACACACACACACACTCTCTCTCTCACACACACACACGCAAACACACAATCACACACACACACACACATTCTCACATACACACACAAAACT
>CM045734.1:3019246-3061746 GCA_024760905.1 Plotosus lineatus | reverse complement strand
ATTCACTCAAACTCACAACTAGGGGCAATTTGGAAAAAAGTAACAAGTTTAATGTGCATCTGTTTGGACTGCGGGAGGAAACCAGAATACCTGATGGAAACCCACAGGTGCAAATGCGCTGAATACCTCATGGCTTGTGAGATGCAAGATTGCAGCTTTCACATAAAAGGACCGAGTACTGCCACTCGATTTAACAGTACGGCTCGAAAAGATCCAATACTTAGGGTTCAGGTTAATCTGCCTATTACATTTTATGCTAATTAGCCCTGTATCAGCCTGGGGGTAAATTATGCATATGCAGTACGGTTTGTACATCATTTGTTCAATGCTCATGTTCCAGTCATTCATTTGTTTACACACTTTCTCTAGAAGAAAAGAAAAAGAACAAAAAGTTCCACTCATCCAATGTGTTATTATTTAATTTTATTTTTTTTAAGAATACCATATATACAGTGGAAGACAGGTTAGGATGTAAATTGGCCATAGACAACAACCCGGTTCTAAAGAAACATGAAGGATCTCAGAGCAGGTTCAAACCCTGTGCCCTCCTAAAAAACGGACAGATTATAATCATTACAGGTTTAAAACAAACACTTAAGATAAGAAGGCATTTCCAAATCCCATGTTGACGTTATATCAAGGCACAAGTCCAAAAAAAGTTAAATACACAAAATACACAAATTATTACAAGTGGCTTATTTATATTCAATAATTTACAGATTTCTCTCGGTCTCGTTTTCTCTGATCAGCAGCAACTGTGACACTTTAAAACCTTTGTTTTTCTTTCTTTAAGTTCCTGTATAGAACATTGAGTGTGCCACAGGAAAAAAAGGAGAAATAAAAAAATAAATAAGAATTTATTTCAAATTGCAAACACGTGTACTGTACTGGCTTTTCAGGTTTCAGAGTGACACATCGGAAATCAGAGCCTGGCGTCGAACAGATCTACTGCAAGTACAGCTGATGACAAAGCTCGGAGTCACCCGTGTGTTAGTTCACAAATTTATAAAAGGACGAGACTGTGAAATGTATTCCAGAAAAAAAAAAAAAAAATACACTTTTACAAAAATAAAACAGCGCCAATGCTTTCCTGCCATTACACCAACAGTCATTACATCATATTTACACCCCTCCCCAAAAACCACAGGGGTGTCCAATCTAATCCACAAAGGACCCAGTGTAGGTGCAGGTTTTCACTTCAACCAAGCAGTGGGCCCACCTTCTACCTGTTCCAAAGTAAAAAAAGAAAAAAAAAACCCTGCACATTAGTGTTTCCATTTTGAAGCTGTGTGACAGTCATCTTGGTGAGACCACTTTATTGTTGAACGTTATACTCAAATAGCATGAAAAAAATGGAAAATGGAAATAATTACATTCAAGATGTACATTTCATTTTGAAACTTTTTTTGCCAAATCTCAGCTATGTAGAGCTTTTATTTGTTTATATTGATTAAGTAGAAATATTACTGAGATTATTGGTAACATTTTATAAAATAGATACTCTGACTGTCAGCATTAAAATTTTCAGAACTTTCAATGGTTCCATTTTGAGATGCAAAAAGATGGTGTTACAAAAAAGTGTGCGATCTTGTCTTACTTGAAACGGGTAGAATGTGTGGTTAACACTAGGTTGAAGGGAAAACCAGCACCCACACCAATACTTTGTACATAAGACTGGACACCTCTTTTGGCGTCCTGGTATTCCTGTACACAATGGCATTTTGCCTGCTCCTGATACACTTCCTGTTTAGATGCCTGTAGAACCTGTGCAAGACATGGGGTTCACTGAAATCCCAAAACCTGGAAAATCGATCTCCAACGATTTGTCACTAGCGTTTCCTGCTTTGTTTACAAACCTTTAACTACTTTTCATACCACTTTAAACGTCGTGGTGCCACCTAAATAATTCAATAGTACTGTAGTGTATAATTACAGGGTGACACACACAACCTTGCTTGTGACATCTTTATGCAAATAATACAAGCATAAAGTTCAGACAATACTCAAGAGCTGTTGAAAGGGGTACGAGACAAATGTGTGATCTGATTGGCTACAACTCTATCTAATTACTTTATGCCATCTTTTTTGTGCGTTTTTATGAAGGGAAATTGCACATGGCTTTTAGTTTACGCCATCATGCCCTAATGTTATATAGCAGCGATTGTCAAGGTAGTTGTGGTTGACAGAGGTCCTGAAGGTATAACAGGGAAACCATTTTGACCTGAGGCGGATCAACGGGATCAGCCATATGGTAGTACCAAAAACAAAGGCAACTCCAAGAGGCCTGAAAGAAAGGAGGCAGCACTAGAGGATCACAGTGTGGATGGGTGTTGGCAATATGCTTGACTCATCGCGTCACAGTGTATAAACGGTAGACAAATCAGTAGAGTTTGCATTTTCATAGGATTCGCAACTCACATAAACATTTTCTGTCATGCTGATTTTCTTAACTGACGTACCTGTGGTGCTCATTGCCAAAAACCAAAAGTACCAAATGTGCTCATGGCATGGTTGATTTGAATTCAGTCACAAATGGCAGTGACTCTAAACTCCTTCCAGGAATGCAGCTCAGCCACTGCAGTGACTCCAGACAGTCACAAGTTGTAATCTGTAGAATTATGTTCAGGTCATTCACTGATACATAAAACTGCAGCCAAGATTGTTGTTCCTTTCAAACTCACGAACTTGAGTTATTCCATGACTTCTAATTGTACATGAACGCAAAGCAAGTTGTTAGCCTACATGGCTATTAGTCATATATGGAGTGAGGAAAATAATATTCTATCCACTGGATTGTGAGAAATAAAGCACTTTTATTTAATTAAGTTTTCAAATTGATTAATCCTACTAGGGTAGCAGCAAGCCTGGAGCCTATATGAGCCAAACAGCTCACCAGTCATCCTCTCTCACACACACACACACACATTTTGGGGTAATTTGGAACCACCAATTCACCTAATGTGCATATCTTTGGACTGTGAAGGGAACCAGAGAACCCAGAGGAAACCCACAAATATACAGGGAGAACATGCAAGCTCCACACGAAAATACCCTTGCCAAGCCCGAGGCTTGAATCCAGACCCTACTTGTAGCTAGGTGGATGGTCCACTCTTATTTTATTCAAATTCAAGAAAATGGATGCTAACCAACTTGTCACATTTCTGGGTTCAACACACTGCTTACAATGGCCTGTACCAAGAGTGACTGGGCTCAGGCGACGATGAGACCTGGAGGTCTGTCCCTTGTTGTTTTGTGCAAAAAACATTGAATTGTTATTAAAAATAAACAAATGAAAAATTCTTTATCAAATTTTGTTGTTTTTCATAGAACAAGTCTAGAGCTGGCTGGCTGACATTAGCTTTGCACTATTTGCAACTGGCCCCGTCCCCAGTGTTGCTAGTATATGCAATGATATCCTGGGGGTAGATTAGCCAATCAGAATGCATGATTGCTCATATCCAGTGGGTACAGCGAGAATAATTATGGTTATATGGTGAAGTCAGTCATTTTATATACTTCTGTATATTCGAAAACTTTATCATAAATATGAACAAAATTAACACCCGTTTCTTCACTTCGTTATCCAAAACTTCAAATTTGGAATTTCAGGAATTACAAATTTTAAATTAAGGATTCTAAATTCAAATCCTTTTGTGACTGGACTGAAAACAGATCAAGTTTTAGCTTTAAATATTAAAAGATAAATTAGAACAAAAATTCATCTGAATAGTTGTTGAAATACCACTCGATAATAAATTCACAGTTGTTTCGTATCCTTGTTTCTCGTGCAACACCAGAAATGTGATTTCTCATAGCTCATCTTTCATCCCATGACATCTGATGGAAACGCCTGCGTGAGGGTCAGAGTGTTCTGCAATTCCACCCTCATGTCACAGTTCGACTATAGTTTCCATGAAATGACTCGTTCACGTGGAAAAAGAAAGAACAAATTCAACAGCTGTGGAAAAACTTGTTTTTTTTTTTTGCTGAACTGAATTTTCCTGAATGGCATTCTAGATTTTCTTGTGAGCAATTTACAGTACGTTCAACATGATCCATTATTAGAAGTAATAAAGATTATACTCAGACACACGTGCCTGCATTAATGCACTCGACTGTCAACCTCTCTTACCTTACCTTATTAGCTTCCACTTATGCTAGCTGTTTAACTTTGTGCAGAGCTGAGCAGCAGTCTTGGGCATTTACATGTTTGGCATACTGATAGTGAAGTCAAGATTTGTCAACCTGTGATGTATGTTATTGGTATCGAGTAAAATTAAAAAAAAAAAGTTCTGGAAGAAAACGATAGACAATTAGCATCAGGAGAAACCACGTACCACTAATGATAAGCGTTGTATCAGTTATATGCAATTAAGTGTTCACATCTCTGCACCTGTATTTACTAACAACTGTACCATAAATACTATCAAGTACATTATTATTATTAATGGTTTGAAAAAGTAAAAGCACCATTGGGAAAAAAAAAAACATCCTGTACTGTTGTTTACTGGAAGTACTTTGTACCATTTCGTAGCATAAACACTAAATACTGCAGAACAACATGAGAAGAGCATGAGGACGCCTGAATGGCGATGCCAGAAAGAGTAAAATCTCAAGCAAGATGAGCTTAAGTGGCCACAGAAGCCCACAGCGCTGATGGATTCTTGAATCTGATTGACCAGAAAGTGTTGATTTGCATATAAAACTGATGATAAAAAACTTAAACAGATTAAACGGATTGTTGCGTAGCATTTCATTGCAGATACAATGAAATCTTTCACTTTCCATGAAGACGGTTAACATTTCTTGGAAGGAGTACTTTTTCTGGTTCAAGGAGTAATGACTTTCCATGGAGTTAAGTACCAGCACAAAAAGAGAGGAAGATGAGGAAAGTATGTTTATCACTTCTGTAACATAACGGTCATCAGCACACGTTCCACATGACTATAAATAAACAGGCATAAAGTACAACGAGTTCGCCAACACACTGCAACCTGTAATCACTGCTGTGGTGGAAGAGGTTTAAAAACATCACACCATGGTCTTATTCCATATTCGTTAAGCTATGTGATGGCAACGAGCTGATTCCTGATTGGTACGTTCATACTGAGGTTTAATTCATGTGAACCCAGGCCCTGAGGACTCCAGGATTCATGAGAACTGCAGATCAGAGGAGGCCAGCATTCTGGAAAGTCGAAGTGAGGTCGAATATGAGGTCCGGGATAGATGAGAAGAAGCTGAGGTCTGGTGTAGTCAAGATGAAGGACTACTGGGGGATTCTGGTGGTGCGGTTTATCTCGTGTGGAGGGAGCCTCTTGACAAGTTGTGAGATTTAATGGCTTATGTCATTCTGTGGATGAAAAACAAAAGGAATGAGTGATCAGTCACTGATAAACACAGAACGCTGAAAATTCACCAGGATTCAAAATGTATGGAAATGAACCATCTACAATCCACAGTGCCCCCGAACTGCCTGCATGTGTATTACACTAAAAACTATTGCAATTTTTAGATGCATCTGCTATAGTAAATCACTAACACTGGACACATCAACACCACATCATTACAAACCTTTCTACAAGATGGGAATTTATTCTTGTTATAGTCAATGTTTTTATATTTGCTTGTATGGTTTTGAACAAAATCCATGCAGGGATTATCACCACACTTGGTGGGGACATTACCTTCCCAGAGTTCTAGAGATGACTGATTCTTGAATGTTAAGGTCAAAAGTAAACCTCAGAGCAAGGTCTCAAGCTTTTTCGCAGACGGTCAATTCCCATGTTAAAACTGAAATTATTTATATCTCAGAAAAAGTTGCATAAACCAGCAGATACAGTGAGGAACAAAACAAAAAAAAAAACATACAGTAGGGCCTCGTTATTTGCAGGGGTTCAGTTCCGGCCCCTCCCGCGAAACAATATAATCCGTGAGTTCTGTACCCGGAAGTAAAACCCCATGTATCATATTACATGCGCGAATGATCAACCAGAAGTAAAATACTATGTATATATTACATGCGCTAAAATATGCTTATTAAACACATTCTATAGACAGTCTTACTCATTAATACAGTATTAAAATGTAGTAATGATGAAGAAAAACATTTTAATTTTGTACTGTGATATTTATTAATAAACTATATAAACATTATATAGACATGGAACAACTTCAACCCGCAGACCAGCTGATTGCCAAAATTTGGGACGCACTTCCTGTCACATAAACACTGCAGCGTGCGAGTCCAATAAAATTTGAGTTTCAAGGTATCGGACCGACCCACACACAGAAAGGATTGGCTCTCCGCTCCGTGCCACAGTGACGTGGCATTGAAAGTAGATGAATAGATTTGCTCTGAGCTCTGAGCAGTTAGAAAGTGAAGCTGCATCATCTCCTGCTTGGCCTTTTAAAATGCTGGCGCTGCCGGCAACGCAAACAACTGTCGTATGCAACACTCGCACTGCACTGCCATGAATCATGGTTCACGACTTTTGCGGTCGTAAAGTTGATCAGACGTAACTCACATAGGTCGTAAGTCGACGACTCGTTGTACAGGGATCCCTTGCTACTTCGCGTTTCAATTTATACGGCTTCAGTGCATCATGTTTTTTTTTAAATATTCATTGAAATAAAAAATTAGGAAATTAAGGAAGAAAAAGGGAAAGGGTTAGGGAAAATGCCACAAAAACAAGGCCAATTATGCAAAAAATAAAAAAACCCCGAAACAAACAAAACAAAAAAACAACCCAAAATCTCCCATCAAAACTACATTTTTGTTTGGTGCGCATCTGCGTGCGTGCGCCTTTGTGTGTGTGTTTATATTTTATTTACATCTTATGAATTATTTTTTATTGTTTAACTGTTATTGTAAGCATTTATAGCATTGAATATGTATTTATTGGTATTATATACACATATACATGTATGTATACGTCTGTGCTGGGATGGGGGGGGGTGTTGATCCTACTTCGCGGATTTCAGTTATCGCGGGGGGATCTCGGTCCCAATTAACAGTGGAAAGTGAGGGATCCCTGTATGTATGCGGTATGCGTGTGTCTATACACCCCCCCCCCCACACACACACACGCACGCACACACCGTAATAAGCACCCTGCTAAAAAAGCCCCCCCAAGTGTTTTTTTTTTTTGTCTTACGTCTAATACTACCCGTGTGTACTGGGAGCAAAACGGTAGATCAAACTTACCATTTTTATTCAATCAGTCTCTGTAACGGTAAAATGAAGCAGTCACTGCCTGTAAAAGTGAATTTATACGGTATTTAAAGACTTCCTGCCACTGGGGAATGTCTACAATGTTCATCAGTTACAACACATTTGATTGTTTCGCTGTGCTTTAAAAAAACAGGAAAATATTTTGCTGTGTTCTCTTGGTAAATGGCCAACAAAATGAACCATTAGAAACTATACAGCAAAACTATGGGATGCTCTGAACGAATGGAGCAATGAACCAGATATGGACTTATCTAAGACTTATCTAAGTCTAAACGAGCTATTAACCTAATCATCTGAATCAACCAATTAACTCTAAACACTTGCAAAAGATTCCTGAGGCTTTTAAAACTCCCAGCCTGGTTCATTACTCAAAACCGCAATCATGGGTAAGACTGCCGACCTGACTGCTGTCCAGAAGGCCATCACTGACACCCTCAAGCAAGAGGGTAAGACACAGAAAGAAATCTCTGAGCGAATAGGCTGTTCCCAGAGTGCTGTATCAAGGCACCTCAGTGGGACGTCTGTGGGAAGGAAAAAGTGTGGCAGAAAACGCTGCACAACCAGAAGAGGTGACCGGACCCTGAGGAAAACTGTGGAGAAGGGCCGATTCCAGACCTTGGGGGACCTGTGGAAGCAGTGGACTGGGCTACATGTGCTGCATTCCCCAGGTCAAGCCACTTTTGAACCAAAAATAGCGGCAGAAGCACCTGACCTGGGCTACAGAGAAGAAGCACTGGACTGTTGCTCAGTGGTTCAAAGTACCAATGTCAAGTACCCACAGTCAGTGATGGTCTCGGGTGCCATGTCAGCTGCTGGTGTTGGTCCACTGTGTTTTATCAAGGGCAGGGTCAATGCAGCAAGCTATCAGGAGATTTTGGAGCACTTCATGCTTCCATCTGCTGAAAAGCTTTATGGAGATGAAAATTTTCATTTTTCGGCACGACCTGGCACCTGCTCACAGTGCCAAACCACTGCTAAATGGTTTCCTGACCATGGTATTACTGTGCTCAATTGGTCTGCCAACTCTTCTGACCTGAACCCCATAGAGAATCTGTGGGATATTGTGAAGAGAGTGTTGAGAGACACCAGACCCAACACTGTGGATGAACTTAAGGCCTCTATCGAAGCATCCTGGGCCTCCATAACACCTCAGAAGTGCCACAGGCTGATTGCCTCCATGCCATGCCGCATTGAAGCAGTCATTTCTGCAAAAGGATTCCTGACCAAGTATTGAGTACATAACTGAATATAATTATTTGAAGGTTGACTTTTTTTTGGAATAAAACAACTTTTTTATTGGTCGGATGAAATATGCAAATTTTTTGAGATAGGGATTTTTGGTTTTTCTTTACTTTTTTGGCAAAATTATCAATATTAAAACAATAAAAGGCTTGAACTACTTCAGTTGTGTGTAATGAATATAAAATATTTGAAAGTCTAATGTTAATCAGTAAATTACAGAAAACAATGAACTTTATCACAATATGCAAATTTTTTGAGAACGACTATATGTGTGTGTGTGTGTATATATATATATTTATATATGTATAGAAACACACACACACATGCACACACACACACACACACACACACACACAGTATGTATATATTTTCATTTTGTATGTATATATTATCCAGTTAAGCGCTATGATACCACTCAAATGCCGGCTGAGTGCCAGAAAAAGGTAATGACGTTGGATGTCTCTTTTGAATAAATAAGACTTTCTCCTGAAGAAACGACAGTTTCCTCTGAAGTGCCTGAAGAGGAATAATCATCTGAACTGTTGTAAAGCTGTCGTAATAAAGTTGAGTGCTGTGCACTTGCTCACTTGAAAGATTGGAAGTCCAGATAAGCCGCGCTTTGTCTCACAAGCAACAAATCTCTCACATTCAAAGGGGAAGGACTTAAGCAGCGCACTTTAATTGAGGTAAGTGTGCAGTTTGTGTTTATAGGGAGTAGATGAGAGGCCTTAATTCAGGTGTGAACTGCATTCAGCCCAAGCAGTTCAGCCACGCCCCTCAGCTGGAGATGGGAAAAAACATTCTAAACACTAACTTGGGTACTGTACTGTAATAACTATTGAAAAATACTTTAATACTACAGCTTTACAACAGTTCAGATGATTATTCCTCTTCAGGCACTTCAGAGAAAACTGCCGTTTCTTCAGGAGAAAGTCTTATTTCTTCAGAAGAGACATCCGTCATTACCCTTTTCTGGCACTTATCCGGTGTTTGAGTGGCATCATAGAGCTTAACTGGTAATTAAAACACACTAAAAAAGGCTCATTGACAACTTGTGCGCGAATGAGGAAAAGGGGGTGTATATATCATCTCAACCAATCAGCAGGAAGGAGGACAGCCATTGACTAAATTTGAATCACGTGACAGTTGCTTAGCAATCTGCGAATAGTCAAGGGCCTACTGTAAACAGTTTCAAATGACATTTAAGTTATCTTGAAAGGAAAAAAAAAAATGAAAAATAAAATAGAAATCAGGGTCACAGGATTGCATGCTTGTAACTGATAGACACTGACAGATTGGAAGGCCAAATCCCATTCATCTCAATCATTTACACAGTAAAAAAAATTTTGATAGCTTGGCTCGTGCACATAAATCATAGTGAGACTCAAGCTCATGGAGTAATTAAAAGCAGTACTATGTAGGGCCTGTTTATTATATTATCCATGCTTCATGGTCAGGAACCTTTCAATATATGAGTGACCTCTGGTTTAAGAAAAAAAGAAATGTGTGCTGATTTCAACAGTTCTGAAGTATTTCTTCATACAATGTTGTGACTGATGAGTTATATAAGGGAGAGCCCCGCCATCCGGCCAAAGAAGCTCATTTCAGTCGCAGTTGTACCCGCAATCTTGTTCTTTCAGTCACTACCCAAAGATCATGACCATAGCTGAGGTTTGGTACATGGATCAACTGGTAAATTGAGAGCTTTGCCTTGTGGCTCAACTCCTTCACCACGACAGACCAGGAGAGGCTCCACTTTACAGCAGAAATTGCAGCGATCCATCCTTCCCTCACTCATGAACAAGACCCCAAGATACTTGAACTCCTCCACTTGGGGCAGAACCTCATTCCGGACCCAGAGGATGCATTCTACCCTTTTCCATCTGAGAGCCATGGCCCGAAACTTGGTGGTGCTGATTTTCATCCTGGTTGTTTGACACTTGGCTGTGAATTGCTCCAATAAGAGCTGGGGGTCACAGATTGATGAAGCCAAAAGTACGACATCATCTGCAAAAAGCAGAGATGAGACCTGAGGGCCACCAAACCAGAACCCCTCAATGTTGCGGCTGTGCCTAGAAATTCTGGAGTATCTGTAACAAAGGACAGCCTTGGCAAACTCTAACTCTCACCGGAAACAAATTTGACCTGTTATTCCGTTCTGGTGATATAGCGATCGAATGGCCCATAGCAATGGGTCTGGAACGCTGTACTCCAGGAATACACCCCACAAGATAGCCCGAGGGACACGGTCGAAAGCCTTTTCGAAATAAACAAAACACATGTGGACAGATTGGGCAAACTCCCATCGCCCCCTCTAGATAGAACCTGTAGAGTTGGTTGAGTGCTGTGGCAGGATGAAAACCACATTGTTCCTCCTGAATCTGAGGTTCAACTACTACACTTTAACGGGTGGGCTGAGGAGTGTGATTGCACAATAATTGGAACACACCCTCCTGTCTCCCTTTTTAAAAAGGGGGAAATACCACCCCGGTTTGCCAATCCAGAGGTACAGCCCCAGATGACCATGTGATGTTGTAGAAACGTGTCAACCAAGACAGTCCTACAACATCCAGAGCCCTTGAGATTTCAGGGCAGATCTCATCCACCAATGGAATCCGACCACCGAGGAGCTTTTTTGACTACCTCAGTGACCTCAGCTCCAGTGACTGGTGGACCCTCATCCAAACTCCCAGGGTCTTCCTCCTCCATGGAGGGCTTGTTGGAGGTTTTGAAGACGTCCTCGAAGTATTCCTTCCACCTTCCGACAACATCCCTAGTTGAGCAGATTGAAAATGCTTGAAAATTGAGTAGGAGGAGCTGGCTTTTTTTTTTTTTTTTTTTACATCTTAGCTTTCTAACTCATCAGGCAAGAGCTTATCCCATTTTCTGTAGCATGAAGCAAGTAAGAATTCAACTCCTCCTGGATATTATCATAGTCCAACCAAAACTCCCCATCCAATTATTTACTGGTATACATTTATACAGCGAGGTGGAGAGATACCAGAGACACCTAGCACGGTGAGGGTTTGAACTCATCCTCTCGATCATGAACCCTGCACCAGAACCATTACAAAATCTGCCCCACGGGTTGTAAAGAGTGCTAGAGTTTATTTATTGCTCACACCTGAATATATATTTTTTGCCTAATTTTCTCTGGTGGATCCGTTACATTCAACAAGTGGTACGATGATCAACACAGTGATGTGGACGATATGGATGTGCATGTGATCTGTTTGAACAGTAAGGAAAAGAAACCAAGAAGCTGAACAGCCAAAAGCACCACCACAACACTCATTAAGATTGGGATGAACCCTCATTAGTCCTGCTAGGAGTTAACAGCGTTGCGAATACAAAAGGCCCTCGATATTCGCAAGGGTTCGGTTCCGGCCCCCCATGCGAATGAAGATAATCCGCGATTTATGTACCCGGAAGTAAAACCCTATTTATCATATTACATGCGCGAATGAGCAACCGGAAGTTAAATACTATGTATCTATTACATGCGCTAAAATATGCTTCTTAAACACATTCTATAGACAGTCTTACTCCATAATACAGTATTAAAATGTAGTGTGAGTGCAAACTGTGAGTGCAAACCGCGATGAGTCAAGGGGCTACTGTAATGTTGTACATTTACCAAATATATATATATATATATATTCTTTTACTTTCAGGGACTTTCTTTCCATCTTCCCAGCACACTTCTGTCATCAGTCAATACATTTCCCTCTCTGTCCTTTATCAATCTAACTTGCTGCACGTCCTTCCCATCTCTATTTCTCTGCTGTGCCAACCTGTATAGATCATTTTCTCCCTCTTTACTGTCCAACCTATCATACAAGTCATCATACGCCCTCTGTTTGGCCTTAGCCACTGCTACTTTCGCCTTATGCTGTGTCTCCCTGTACTCCTGTTTACTCTCTTCGTTCCTCTCTATGTCCCACTTTTTCTTCGCTAACCTCTTCCTTTGTACACACTCCTGCACTTCCTCATTCCACCACCAGGTCTCCTTATCTACTTTCCTTCCAGAGGACACACCAAGTACTCTCCTACCTGCGTCCTTGATCACATTTGCTGTGGTTGTCCAGTCATTTGGAAGCACTTCCTAGCCACCCAAAGCCTGTTTCAACTTCTCTTTGAAGACAACACGACACTCTTCCTTTTTCAACTTGCACCACTTTGCCTTTGCCTTCTTCACCTTCCTCACCATCAGAGTCATCCTGCATACCACCATCCTATGCTGTTTGGCAACACTCTCACCCACTACTACTTTGCACTCACTGACTTCCTTCAAATTACATCGCCTACACAAGATGGAGTCTACCTGTGTGCTTCTACCTCCGCTTTTATAAGTCACCCTATGCTCCTGTTTCTTCTGGAAGAAAGTATTCACCACAGCCATTTCCATCCTTTTTGCAAAATCTATCAACATCTGTCCTTCTGCATTCCTGTCCTGGATACCAAACCTGCCCATCACTTCCTCGCCCCCTCTGTTGCCTGCACCAACATGTCCGTTGAAGTCTGCACCAATGACCACTCTTTCATCCCTTGGGGTACTCTGCATCACTTCATCTAACTCACTCCAGAATCTCTCATCCTGCCTGTGGGGCATAAGCACTAACAACATTGACCATCACGCCTTCAATTTCTAACTTGGGACTCATCACTCTGCCTGACACTCTTTTCACTTCTAGAACATTCCTGCCAAAATCCTCCTTCAAGATGACTCCTACTCATTTCTACCTACCTACATTTCTCTTCCCATCCACACCATGATAAAACAGCTTAAACCCTGCTCCTAAGCTTTTAGTTTTGCTACCTTTCCACCTGGTCTCCTGAACACACAGTATGTCCATCATGTCAGCCAGCTCTCTACCTTTTCTTTGCATAGTTCCAACATTCAAAGTCCCTACTCTCAGTCCGAGACTCATGCCTCCTCTTCTCTCTCTGCCGACTGACACGCCTCCCACCTCTCCTTCTTCGACGTCTTCGACCAACAGTAGTCCAATTTCCATCAGCACCCTGTTGATTGACAGCACTGATGGCGGCCGTTGTTAACCCAGGCCTCGACCGATCCGGTATGGGGGTAATACTTTTGATTTGCATCATAAAAGTTTGGCATTGGTTTTACATCAGATGCCCTTCCTGACACAACCCTTTGCATTCTTCCGGGCTTGGGACCGGCATAAGGGGGAGAGACACTGGTTAGTGCCCCCCGCCTCATGGCTGCATTTTCTTCTTCTTCTTCTTTTACTTTCGGCTGCTCCCTTCAGGGGTCGCCACAGCAAATCATCCGCCTCCACCTCACCCTGTCCTCCGCATCTTCTTTTCTGACTCCAACGACCTTCATGTCTTCCTTCACCACATCCATAAATCTCTTCTTTGGTCTTCCTCGAGGCCTTCTGCCTGGTAGTTCCAACCTTAGCATCCTACTGCCAATATACTCACTATCCCTCCTCTGTACATGTCCAAACCATCTCAATCTAGCCTCTCTGACTTTGTCTCCAAAACATCTTATGTGGGCTGTCCCTCTGATATACTCATTTCTGATCCTAGCCATACTCGTTACTCCCAGAGAGAACCTCAACATTTTCATCTCCGCGACCTCCAGCTCTGCCTCCTGCCTTTTCCTCAGTGCCACTGTTTCTAAGCCATACAACATCGCTGGCCTCACCACCGTCTTGTACACTTTTCCTTTCATTCTTGCTGACACTCTCCTATCGCACATCACAGCGGACACTTTTCTCCAACCATTCCAGCCTGCCTGCACATGCTTCTTCACCTCTTTTCCACACTCTCCATTGCGTTGGATTGTTGAGCCTAAGTACTTAAAATCCTCCACCTTCGTTATCTCTGCTCCCTGTAACATCACCGTTCCTCCTGGGTCCTTCTCATTCATACACATGTATTCTGATTTTCTGAGGCTAACCTTCATTCCTCTCCTTTCCAGGGCATACCTCCACCTCTCTAGATTTTCCTGCACTTGTTCTCTGCTCTCAATACAGATCACAATGTCATCTGCAAACATCATAGTCCATGGAGATTCTTGTCTCACCTCGTCTGTCAGCCTGTCCATCACCATAGCAAACAAGAAGGGGCTGAGAGCTGACCCTTGATGCAGTCCCACCTCCACCTTGAATTCGTCGGTCAGACCGACAACACACCTCACCACTGTCTTACATCTCTCATACATGTCCTGCACCACTCGAACATACTTCTCTGCCACTCCAGACTTCCTCATGCAACACCACAGTTCTTCTCTTGGCACCCTGTCATATGCTTTTTCCAGATCCACAAAGGCACAATGTAGCTCCCTCTGACCTTCTCTGTACTTCTCTATTAACATCCTCAAAGCAAACATTGCATCTGTGGTGCTCTTTCTTGGCATGAAACCAAACTGTTGTTCACAAATGCTGACCTCTGCTCTTAGTCTAGCTTCCACTATTCTTTCCCATAACTTCATCGTATGGCTCATCAACTTTATCCCTCTGTAGTTGCTGCAACTCTGCACGTCTCCCTTGTTCTTAAAAATGGGCACCAGCACACTTCTCCTCCACTCCTCCGGTATCTGCTCACTCTCTAGTACCTTGTTGAATGTTCTTGTCAGAAAATCTACTGCTACCTCTCCTAGACACTTCCATACCTCCACAGGTATATCATCAGGACCAACTGCCTTTCCATTCTTCATCCTCTTCAATGCCCTTCTCACTTCACCCTTACTGATCTTTGCTACATCCTGCTCCTCAATGGTCACCTCTTCTACTCTTTTTTCTCTCTCATTTTCCTCATTCATCAGCTCTTCAAAGTACTCTTTCCATCTTCCCAGCACACTTCTGTCATCAGTCAATACATTTCCCTCTCTGTCCTTTATCAATCTAACTTGCTGCACGTCCTTCCCATCTCTATTTCTCTGCTGTGCCAACCTGTACAGATCATTTTCTCCCTCTTTACTATCCAACCTATCATACAAGTCATCATACGCCCTCTGTTTGGCCTTAGCCACTGATACTTTCGCCTTATGCTGTGTCTCCCTGTACTCCTGTTTACTCTCTTCGGTCCTCTCAATGTCCCACTTTTTCTTAGCTAACCTCTTCCTTTGTACACACTCCTGCACTTCCTCATTCCACCACCAAGTCTCCTTATCTACTTTCCTTCCAGAGGACACACCAAGTACTCTCCTACCTGTCTCCCTGATCACATTTGCTGTGGTTGTCCAGTCATTTGGAAACACTTCCTGGCCACCCAAAGCCTGTTTTAACTCGTTCTTGAAGACCACACGACACTCTTCCTTTTTTAGCTTCCACCACTTTGTCTTCTGCTCTGCTTTTGCTTTTTTCAACTTTCTCACCATCAGAGTCATCCTGCACACCATCATCCTATGCTGTTTGGCAACACTCTCACCCACTATGACTTTGCTGTCGCTGACTTCCTTCAAATTACATCGCCTACACAAGATGTAGTCTACCTGTGTGCTCCTACCTCCGCTTTTATAAGTCACCCTATGCTCCTGTTTCTTCTGGAAGAAAGTATTCACCACAGCCATTTCCATCATGGCTGCATTTTATTATATATATATATATATATATATATATATATATATATATATATATATATATATATATATGTGTGTGTGTGTGTGTGTGTATATATACACACACACACACACACACACACACTCTCAAAAAAATTTGCATATTGTGATAAAGTTGATTATTTTCTGTAATGTATTGATAAAAAAATAAACTTTCATATCTTTAATATTCATTGCACACCAACTGAAATATTTCAGGTCTTTTATTGTTTTAATACTGCCACAGGCTGAATGCCTCCATGCCATGCCGCATTGAAGCAGTTATTTCTACAAAAGGATTCCCGACCAAGTATTGAGTGAATAACTGCACATAATTATTTGAAGGTTGACTTTTTTTGGAATAAAAACACTTTTTTATTGGTCGAATGAAATATGCTAATTTTTTGAGATAGGGATTTTTGGTTTTCATGAGCTGCATGCCAAAATCACCAGTATTAAAACAATAAAAGACCTGAAATATTTCCGTTGGTGTGCAATGAATCTAAAATATGAAAGTTTATTTTTTATCAATACATTACAGAAAATAATCAACTTTATCACAATATGCAAATTTTTTTGAGAGAGTGTGTGTGTGTGTATATATTTTTTGCACTATGCTCATCTATGATCGGTCGACCCTACTACAGCTATGAGCAGCTTCAGCTTCGGCAACTAAGCACGCAGCAACTCCTATCGTGAGCTGCTATGCTATGCTATGCTATCACTAAGCCCAGGCAGAGTTCTCAGATTCTCCGGCGCTTGGTTAGCACTTCCGGCCATACTGCTTTAAAATGTTCAGTCCCTGCGAAACAAGATGGACAAGCTTCATGCGCAGATTGCAACGCAGAGGGATCTACAGGACTGTTTCTGTGAAACATGGCTCGAGGAGAGTACACCCGATAAGATGAACAAACAAAACACAAATAAAACAAATTAAAATTAACAATAGCATGCTAGCTCTGTTAATAGCATGCTAGCTCTGCTTAGTTATATACGCCCGAAGATACTCCGATCTTATCGCTGTAGTACAGTCGACCGGTCGTAGACGAGCATAGTGCAAAACATGAACAAACAAAACAACAAATAAAATGAACAAAGAAACAATTTGACTCTGAGAACTCCGCGACGTCGCCCTCTGGGCAGCGCCATCTTGGAGACGTCACTCCAACTTCAATGTCAAAGGACATGAAGAGTACTGTAATAAAGTTTATCCTTTTGATATCGTTTGTTAAACATGCTACAAAACATAAAATCTCACGCATAAACATGAACTTAGGTACAGTACTGTACTGGAATAATCATTGAAAAAGATTTTAATACAACAGTTCAGAGAAAACCGTCGTTTCTCAGGAGAAAGTCTTATTTCTTCAGAAGAGACATCCAGCGTTTTCTATCGCTTAGCCAGAGAAGACGCACAGCGTTTGAGTGGTATCATAGAGCTTAACTGGTAATTAAAACACACACAAAAAAGAGGCTCATTGACAACTTGTGTGCGAGTGAGGAAAAAGTGGCGGAACATCAGCTCAGCCAATCAGGAGAAAGGAGGGCAGCCATTGGTTGCTCGGCAGTCGGCGAATACTCAAATCGTGGGTGCAAAACCACGAATAGTCAAGGGCCTACTGTACTACACTCATCCCTTGCCACTTCGCGGTCTTGGTGCACCGCGGCTTTTTAATAAAAAATTAAACAATTAAAATTATTCATAAAAAATTCGCGCTGAAACTTGCATGTACGCAATCGGAAGGCAGGGACCCAAGGCAGGCTGCGTCCATTGTTTACAAACGACAGACTGAAGTGCCCCTCCTTCCCAGTTCAGGCAAGGACCGCCCACTCAACTCAATCTCGCAAGCTGAATGTTGTAGCCTCGCACATTCCCGCGGGAATTTTTGTGATCGTCCTGCACCATTTAAGGCATCCAATGAACCAAAGAAAAAGCGAAATATGATGACAGTGACCCAAAAAGTGAAGTTGCTAGATATGCTGAAGGCGGGCAATACGTATGCCCATGTAGCACGCCATTACGGAATAAATTAATCTACCGTGCGTTACATCAAAAAAGACGAAGAGTAAGATCAAGCGGAGAAGAGCTATTGTCAGAGGTGAGCACAGTATTGTACTTAAAAGTATTTATATATAAATTCTATTTAAATATTAATACATTACAGTATTTACAAATAACTGTGTAACATATAACTGTGTAACGTTTAATATACACTTCTTGATATTGTATAGACGCGAAAACATATAGACATGAGACAACATGGTCGAAATGAGAGGGGTGATTCGAATATCGCGGCCAGGTCTAGTCTACATTATCCGCGATATTCAAGGAATGACTGTACTCCTAGAAATAATAAGGCTCTTAACACTCTTGATGTTAATTGCACAGGTTACCTATGCAGTATGTACATTTTGTCTATGATTGTATTTTTTCTGTCAAATGTCCCTCAACATGATCAAGTGATCAAGTGTCACAAACTTCACGAGTCACAAATCTCCCTCTAACTGCTGGAAATCAAAACGAAACAAACAAACCCCCACAAAGTACCTGTATTGAGAAAGAGTTGCACTTTCAGCTGTGACACACTGGAGGAAAGAGAGATGTGGGGCCCATAGTGGTGGTGGTGGAGGTATCATTAGTGATCACTAGGGCCTAAAAGGAAGTTTGTTTGTTTATCCTGGTTGAAATACAGCTGGAATGGGCCCCAGCATGGAGAAAAACAGCCTCATCTCTGAAATGGAGCATTAAGGGAAACCCACACGGCGCAGTTCAGCAAACTAGAATATTATAGGGGCTCTAACGGGGTGTGTTTCCATAAAGGGTGGAAATAGAAGGGGGCGAGCACGAATTTAGCCCAGTCCTGTGGTATTCATTATCTGTTTGTCAGGAAACCCAAGTGATGAAGTTGAAAGTTAACGCAAAAAAAGTTAACACAGAGCCAGCTAGGAAAGCCCATGAAGGTCAAGTGTACCCTTAAATAATAATACAAATAAATAAATAACTTTTTATTTTTAAGCACTAATAATTTCTGCCTGTGCTGCTCTAACAGCCTCCAATCTTCTGGAAACGATTTCCAATAGATTTTGGGGCATGGCTAGGAGGATTTTGGAGCATGGCTGAGGGGGATATGTTTTTGTTCAACAGCAAAATCACAAGAGTTGTGTTCATGAAAGTCTGGCACAAAGGCTTGGTTTAAAAAAAGAAAAGAAAAAAGAAAAGAAAAAAAAAGCTGTTTCCTTTAACTTGACTTACCTGACAAAATTATGCTGACCCAAAACATTTGTTGGCATACAAAAAAATTTGAACCAAACCAACCGACCTCAATTTTGTGATAAATCAGATTTTTATGTGTGTTGAGCCACCTTCCCAGCTGGTTATATTGTTTATGTGGAACTGAACTACGGAGTCAGTGTGAGTGATTCACACTGTATTTGTTCGTGACCTTCAGCATCAGCCAATGAGAACGTATTTTACTGTGCAGCCAGTTGCAATACTGTATTCTATTGGATAACTTTGTTTGGACTAACGAAGTGGAAAATAATAAAGATTGTGTGCTACCCACTCCCTTATGGGTAACTGGTTTTAACCGATAGAGATGACAACCAGCTTAAGGAAGTACAGACAGGTCTGTACAGCACATAGTGTTGTACCCTTTCTTTTCTTGAGCTTGTTCGGGGAAATAGTATTTTCCTAAATTTTCGTGCTCTTTTTACGAAAACAACCTTTTTTTTACGAAAAGTGCCAAACACGCCATTCAAAAATTCAAACGCACCACTCCCAAATTCAAACAATCTGTGAGTTGCTCTCTCATTGGCTGTCTCCCAACATCCCGTCCCGCTGGCCTTCCACTGGCTAGGAGGTAGCTGAACTGTACCCATACTTCCTGTTTGTCACATGCGTGAAGGACAGTAGAACAGGAATGTTGGCTTGTGAGGTTTTTTTTTTTGAGATTGATACGAGCTTCGATCTCACTAAAAATCTGCCAATGCCAATGGGCAAATTTTTGATTTATGCGCTTTGCTGGGGAAATGGCTTTTCCGGGCCGATTAACCTTGTATTCTATGTGCATTCCTCCCTCACTTTGTGCAGTGCTTTTCAATTATTTTCTGTGACGTCCCCTATAGGAAGAAAAAAACAAACAAACAAAAATAAAAACACCCCCCTCAATAATTATTCTCATAGGAAATAACAGAAAACCAATTAATCCGTTCCAACCCCTTCCAAACTTATGTAACCTAAAACAAACACGTATATTTCATCGAATATATTAAAGATAAACATGTAAAAACAATGAATATTTCCTAATAATAATAATAATAATAATAATAATAATAATAAATGTACATTAACGTTAACAATAATTAATAATAAAACAGAAAAACAATAAGCCAACTTAACCCTTCTGATCATTGACTGCAAAAAGATGTCATGTGGGCAGGCATGAGGTGGTGTGCAACAGAGGGAGGAGGAGGAGAATTTTGTGCATGTGCACGATACAAATGCCAATGGAGAAAGTGTAATTGCGCATCCTCTACAGTAGGTGGCAGTGGTGCTCTCACAGTGTTCCCTACACCAAGGGGGGAACGCCCCACTATTTGAAAAGCAATGGCCTTGTGGGAGCTCACCACGAGCATTTCCTTGCTGGCATTTGTAGCATGCACATGCAAAAAATTCTCCTCCTCCTCCGTTATGCACCATCTCATGCCTGCCCGCGTGAGATCTTTGCGTCCACATGACATCTTCGAGCAGTCGATAATCGGACAGGTTAGTTTACTTGTTTATTCTTATTTTATTATTTATTATTCATTATTATTAATGTTAATTTACATGTACTATTATTATTATTACATATTTATTGTTTTCACATGTTTATCGTTAATATATTAGGTCAAATATACATGTTTGTGTCAGGTTATACGAGTTTGGGAGGGGGTTGGAATAGATTAATTGGCGTGCTCTTATTTTTCTATGGGAATTTGTGTTTGATCGAATGAACATTTTGACTTACGAGTTCGCCCTCAAAACGGATTCATTTCATAAGTGTATATGTACAGTGGGGCCAATAAGTATTGGGCAACGTAAAAATGTGCAAGTTGACCCATTTAAAAAGATAAGAGAGGTTTGTAATTTCCATCATAGGTACACATCAAGCTTGAGAGACAGAATGTAAAAAAAAAAAAAAAAAAAAAAAAAATCCAGGAAATCATATTGTATGATTTTTAAACAATTTATTTGTGAAAGTGGCAGGCCAATAAGTATTGGGCAGCCAGCAAACGTTACTTTTAATACTTTGTAATGTAGCCTTGGTTGGCAATGACAGAGGTCAAACGGTTCCTGTAGTTCTTGACCAGGTCTACACACACTTTAGTTGGTATTTTGGCCCACTCCTCTGCACAGATCTTCTCTAGAGCTGTGATGTTTGAGGGCTGTCGCTTGGCAACTCGAAGTTTTAACTCCCTCCACAGGTTTTCGATTGGGTTGAGGTCTGGAGACTGGCTAGGCCACTCCAGAACCTTGATATGCTTTTTACGGAGCGACTCCTTGGTTTTGTTGGCTGTGTGCTTTGGATCATATCATGCTGGAAGACCCAGCCATGTTCATTCTTTAATGCTCTGACTGATGAAAGGAGGTTTTTACCCAAAATGTCACAATACATGGCCCCATTCATGTTGCCATTGATACGGTGCAGTCTTCCTGTCCCTTTTGCAGAAAAGCATCCCCAAAGCATGACGTGTCCACCCCCAGGCTTCACAGTAGGTATGGTGTTCTTGGGATGAAAGTCGGCATTCTTCTTCCTCCAAAGACGGCGAGTGCTGTTTAAACCAAAAAGTTCAATTTTGGTCTCATCTGACCACATCACATTCTCCCACTCCTCCTCTGGATTGTCCAGATGGTCTTTAGCATATTTCAGACGGGCCTTTCCATGTTTTTTGTTTAGTAGGGGAACATTTTGGATAATGCAGGATTTCATCTCATGACGACGTGGTGTGTTAGTTATTGTCATATTTGTGATGGTGGTTCCTGCCGTATTCAAATCATTGACCAGTTCCTGCCGTGTAGTTCTGGGCTGATTACTCACTGTTCTCAGGATCCATTGAACCCCACGAGGTGAGATCTTCAATTGAGCGCCACTCCTATGGAGGTTGTCAGTGATGTAATACTTCTTCCATTTTCTAATAATGTTTCCAACTGTTGATCGTTTCTCACAAAGTTCTTTACCAATTGCAGTTTGACTCATCCCAGCTTTGTGCAGTTGTACAATTTTTATCTCTGGTGTCTTTGGGAAGCTCTCTGGTTTTGGTCATGGTGAAGACTGCAGTCTGACAGTTTGAAGGTGTGTGCAGGTTTGAAGGTGTCTCTTATGCATCTAATCAGTTCAAACAGGTGTCATTCATACTGTTAACGAGTGGGCACCAAAATAATGTTTGTTTACTAGCTGCCCAATACTTATTGGCCTCCCATTTTCACAAATAAATTGTTTAAAAATCATATAATGAGATTTCCTGGATTTTTTTTTACATTCTGTCTCTCAAGCTTGATGTGCACCTATGATGAAAATTACAAACCTCTCTTATCTTTTTAAATGGGTCAACTTGCACATTTTTACATTGCCCAATACTTATTGGCCCCATTGTGTGTGTGTGTGTGTGTGTACTAGTCCTTCTCAAAAAATTAGCATATTGTGATAAAGTTAATTATTTTCTGTAATGTACTGATAAAAATTAAACTTTGATATATTTTAGATTCATTGCACACCAACTGAAATATTTCAGGTCTTTCATTGTTTTAATACTGATGATTTTGTCATACAGCTCATGAAAACCCAAAATTCATATCTCAAAAAATTAGCATATCATGAAAAGGTACTCTAAAAGATGATGTGGTCAGATGAGACCAAAATTGAACTTTTTGGCTTAAACAGTACTCGCCGTGTTTGGAGGAAGAAGAATGCTGAGTTGCATCCCAAGAACACCATACCTACTGTGAAGCATGGGGTGGACACATGCTTTGGGGATGCTTTTCTGCAAAAGGGACAGGAAGACTACACCGTATCAATGGCAACATGAATGGGGCCATGTATTGTGACATTTTGGGTAAAAACCTACTTCCCTTAGTCAGAGCATTAAAGATGAAACATGGTATAAAATCAGTTATATAGCGTGTTAAAACGTCATCTCTGTGATCCTTGTGTTAACACTGTTTTACGGACTTTTGTAACCCAAAGCAAATATGGTTGGTTAGAAGCGTATGCCGACGAGCAGGGGTGCAAGTGTCATCCACAGAGATGAATTAACTATCTGCTCGGATTGGCGCAAACTACCATGCATACTCAGTTAAACAAAGAGAGTTGTAAAATGAAGGAAAACCCAAGAAAGAGAACTCTCTGCTCTGCTGGTGATTCACATCAAGGCAGGCTGAATACTAAACAAATTAAATGGGGCCCTTGCGAAAGACCGAAGTCCGTATAACCCGCGCAAGCAAGTAAACTACTTTCAGCAAGTGCACTACTTTCGGTATTGAGTGCATTGTGATCTGCAGTGAGAGCAGAGAACAAGTGCAGGAAAATCTAGAGAGGTGGAGTTATGCCCTGAAAAGGAGGGGAATGAAGGTTAGCCTCAGTAAGACAGAATACATGTGTATGAATGCCAAGGACCCAATAGGAACGGTGAGGTTACAGGGAGCAGAGATAAGGAAGGTGGAGGATTTTAAGTGCACTGCTCAACAATCCAGAGCAAAGGAGAGTGTGGAAAAGAGGTGAAGAAGTGTGTGCAGGCTGGTTGGAATGGTTGGAGAAAAGTGTCCGGGATCATGTGTGATAGGAAGGTATCGGCAAGAATGAAGGGAAAAGTGTACAAGACGGTGATGAGGCCAGCGATGTTGTATGGTTTAGAAACAGTGGCCCTGGGGAAAAGACAGGAGGCAGAGCTGGAAGTTGCAGAGATGAAAATGTTGAGGTTCTCTTTGGGAGTAACGAGGATGGATAGGATCAGGAATGAGCACATCAGAGGGACAGCACATGTAAGACGTTTTGGAGACAAAGTCAGAGAGGCCAGATTGAGATGGTCTGGACATGTACAGAGGAGGGATAGTGAGTATATTGGTCGTAGGATGCTGAGGTTGGAACTACCAGGCAGAAGGCCTAGAGCAGGGGTGCTCAATCCTGCTCCTGTAGATCTACCTTCCAGAAGACATTCGCTCCAATCCTAATCACGCCCACCTAACCATCCAATCACCTCATGAAGATCTGACTGGGTGTTACATGTCACATGGGCCACATTAGGGTTGGAAATGAAGTCATCTGGAAGGTAGATCTCCAGGAGCAGGATTGAACACCCCTGGCCTAGAGGAAGACCAAAGAGACGATTCATGGACGTGGTGAAAGAGGACATGAAGGCAGTTGGTATCAGAGAAGATGCAGAGGATAGGGTGAGATGGAGGCAGATGATTCGCTGTGGCGACCCCTGAAGGGAAAAGCCGAAAGGAAAAGAAGAATTTGAAATTATTTTGTTTGAATTTATTTTAAATTAATGTTGATATTATTTGATATATTTCATATTATTTTACAATGTTATGTTTATAATAATTGATTTAGGGGTGTTTTATGAGATACGGTAATGGTATTTATGGA
This sequence comes from Plotosus lineatus, assembly GCA_024760905.1. Taxonomy (NCBI): domain Eukaryota; kingdom Metazoa; phylum Chordata; class Actinopteri; order Siluriformes; family Plotosidae; genus Plotosus; species Plotosus lineatus. The sequence goes on along the minus strand of CM045734.1, from coordinate 3,037,073 downwards.
TGTATAGTACAGTGTGAGTGTCATTCGTCACAAGTCATACATCACTGTAACAACTTACGTTCACTTTCAACTTGCGTTCGGCTGTCCGGAACCAATTAAAAATGTAAGTCGGGGAGCATCTGTACTGCAGTGAAGAAAACAAACAAACAAAAAAAAAACTAAATGCGAGCTAAAAGCTAGATGGCCATAGCTTGAGGAACAAGCTTGCACATGGCTGCTTGAGCAATGTGCTGCAGGGAGATGCTTGTCAACAGTCCAGTTGCGTCTCCACATCCAGGTAGTGAAACTATTATTATATAATTCTGTTCGCCATAATAATAACAAACATAATTTAACATGCTTTTTTTTTATATTCACAACCGCAAGACGGGCGGAAACCGTAAGGGCAGAAAAGTGGAGATTATATTACTGCAATGAAGAAAACAAAAAAAAAAACCCTAACTGCAGGCTAAAAACTAGATGGTCACAGCTAGAAGAACAAGTTTGCACATGGGTGTTGAGCAACATGCATCAGGGCGGGGCTTGTCAACAGTGCAGTTGCGTCTCCAGTAGTTGTCAAGGAGATGACTAGAAATGACTTTGCGTGAAGACTTTTAGTGTTACTGCTTCATGCAACGCAACCGGCTCTCTATCAGAGCGAAGACCACGTCACAGAAACCGCCAGCAGATTTCCAAGACAAGGTAGACAGTTTCCATGAGTTTGTAACTTATAGTCCAGTGTGACTGAAATATATATTTTTTTCTTTACTATGCATTTTTTTGGACAATGCGATTTGTACTCCGGAGCAACATATAGTTCGGAACATACAGTATATATATATATATATTATATACAGACGCTCCCCGACTTATGTTCTTAATTGGTTCCAGATGGTCGAACGCAAGTTGAAAGTGAACGTAAGTTGTTACAGTGATGTATGACGTGTGACGTATGACGCTCATACTGTACTGTCTGTCTTCCTTTTGGCTTTTTCCCTTTTCCTCGGGAGTTGCCACAGCGAATCATTTGATTCACACATTTGATACTGTACTATACATCCATAAATACCATTACTGTATCTCATAAAACAACCATAAATCAATTATTATAAACATAACATTGTTAAATAATATCAAATATATCAAATAATATCAACATTAATTTCAAATAAGTCACTTATTTATACCAAATAACTTTACATTCAGCTTAAAACAGCCAATCAAGCTTAGAATATGTGAAACGCTCAATACCGAAAGTAGTGTAGTCATCCCTTGAAGACCACGACAGTCGAAAAACCGCGAAGTAGGAACGCCCCCCCCCATTTCTACCACATTGTCTCATTTCTATACGTTTTCGCGTCTATACAATATCAAGAAGTGTCTATTAAACGTTACACAGTTATATGCATATGTAAATACTGTAATGTATTAATAGTTAAATAGAATTTATATATAAATACTTTAAGTAGTGTACTCAGCTCTGACAATAGCTCTTCTCCGCGGTGCAGGACGTTCACAAACACTATACAGTCTGTCTTCCTTACAGCTTTTTTCCCTTTTACTCGGGAGTCGCCACAGTGAATTATCTGATTCGCACGTTTGATTTGGCAGAGGTTTTTACATCGGATGCCCTTCCTGTCACAACCCTTTTAGCAAGGGACAGAAACACGCCGACGGCTTTGCAGCCTACTCTTTACGAAAGTCAGCAATGGTTCTTTTACATGCCTCTCACCATAGACAGTGACAGACATGGCCGCCTTTGACAACCTAGTTAGCTGCACTGGGGGGGACAGTGACAACCTTGTGGAGAGTGGGACTCAAACCCCCAACATTTGGATCAGCGATCCAGCGCCCTATACCATTAGACCACCACTGCCCCTTACAAACACTATACAGTAAGATCACAAAATCACAAAAAATCCCGCGGGAATGTGCGAGGCAACAGCGTCACGCGTATAAGCCAATCAGCTTGTGAGATTGAGTTGAGTGGGCGGTCCCTTCCTGAACTGGGAAGGAGGGGCACTTCAGTCTGTCGTTTTGAAACAATGGACGCAGCCTGCCTTGGGTCCCTGCCTTTCGCTTGCTTACATGCGAGTTTCAGCGTAAAGTTTGAATTTTTTATGAATATATATATATATATATATATATATATATATATATATATATATATATATATATATATATTTTTTTTTTTTTTAATTAAAATACCGTGCTGTACCAAGACCGTGATTCTCAAATCGCGACGTGGCAAGAGATGACTGTACTTGCAAAAGTAGCATACTTGCTGTGGGTCATATGGACTTCCGGTCTTTCAAGTGCGCAAGGGTGCCATTGAGCTCGTTTAGAACACAGCCTGCACTGATGTGGAGCCAGCAGAGCAGAGAGCTCTTTCCTGGATTCAGATTTTCATTCATTTTACAACTCTCTTTGCATAAACTGAGCATGCATGTTAGATCGCGCCAATCAGAGCAGATAGTTAACTCATCTCTGTGTATGAGACTTGCACCCATGCTCGTAGGCTTAGGCTTCTGACCAACCATATTTGCTTAGGGTTACAAAAGTCCACAAAACAGTGTAAACACAGATCACAGAGATGACGTCTTAACACAAGGGTAACACGCTATATATCTGATAGTACCCGGAAGTAAAACCCCATGTATCATATTACATGCGCGAATGATCGACTAAAAGTAAAATACTTTGGATTCTTTACATGTGCTAAAATTTGCTTCTTAAACACATTCTATAGACAGTCTTACTCATTAATACAGTATTAATGTAGTAAATGTAGTAATCATTAAAAAAAAAAAAATTTACTGTGATATTTCCAGGGATCCCTCACTTTCCGTGGTTAATTGGGACTGAGATCCCCACGCGACCATCGAAATCCACGAAGTAGGATCACCTCCCACCCCCCACCTGACGTATACATGCATGTATGTGTATATAATATTAATAAATATATTCAATATTATAAATGCTTATAATAACAATAAAACATTTAAAAAAATAACATGATATAAATAAAATATAAATACTGACACTACCCAACTTTACAAACATTTATTTTGCAAACATCTGGAGATACCAACATGTCCAAGGTCGAAAGTGAAAGTGAAATGAAATTGAAGAACAAGTAGAAATAGAAATGGAATAAAATCTACAGAAAGATAGATCATAAATAAAAGTATGAAATATGATGAAACATTATCCTGAGGTACACTTAATACTAGGCTCTGGCAGAGGGGGGCGTGGCTGGGAAGAAAAGCAGAACGATACATTTTTAAACTCCTTCCAACACTTTCAAAGAAGAAACAAATTGACTCCAGTATTATAATGAACTGGATAAGAGTGAAACTCTCTGTAAATCTGATCAGATCCGTTGTGCTGTGCTTGAGGAACCAGGAGTTTAAACATGGGACATAATGATACTGATAATGTACAGATGATTATGGAGAGAAATTGTATAAAGTACAAACTCGTATAGGTTACTGATACAAGGTTTAAACATACGTTCCCCTCTAAAGAATGCCCTGTAACAACTTACAAAAAAATTCATCCAAGAATGGCCAACTCGTTAGTAAGCTGTGGAGCATCTGTACACACACATACAGATGGTATTGCATGAGAAAAAGACGGCACACATACATACACGCGAAGATGCACTTGCACACATAGATGCAATAATGTATCCAGTTTTGATGGGAGATTAGGGTTGTTTTTGTTGTGTGTTTGTTTAGGGTTTGTTTGTTTTTTTTCCGCAGAATTGGCCTTGTTTTTGTGACATTTTCCATAACTTTTCCACCTATTCTTCCTTAATTTATGGGTTTTTTTTTTTAATTCGATGAATATTTATTTATTTATTTTTAAAAAACCGAGATTAATTGCGAGCTGCATTAATAGAAGTGCGAAGTAGCAAGGGATCCCCCCTGTGTGTATGTATATATACATACACACATACACACACACACACACACACACACAGTATATCTAAAATAATGGTTCTTAACCTTGTTGGTGGTACACAACCCCACCAGTTTCATATGCTTAGTCACCGAACCCTCCTTTATTGAAAAATAAAAGATGATTTTTTTTTCAAATTAAAGACATGGGTATATGTTTTTACAGGGGCACCAAAATGAACCGTGCATTAACATCACCGTGTTCAAAGAACAAAACCAATACAATGCATGTACTCCCCCCATCACAACTACTTACATTTTTATGTGAGGTGCGCATCTGAGTGCATGCCCGCACATCTGTGTGTGCACGTGCACGCGTCTGTATGTGTGTATGTTTTATTTACATCTTATGCATTATTTTTGAATGTTTAACCATTATTATAAGCATTTATAATATTGAATATGTATTTATTGATATTGTGGACACATACATGTACGTATACGTCAGTCAGCGGGGGTTGATCCTACTTCACAAATCATGCAGATAGGACGCTGACTAGCATCACGTTCCGTTATATATGTGAATCCATGTTGTACATATTCATCCGACCGGTTTCTTTTTTTGCCCAACATAGTATGGATTAAAACATTAAGAAAGAAATCACACGACGTACCATCACAACGGTCACAAGTCGACTACTGAGCACACCAAATTTCATGCAGCACAGACTGGCCAAGCAATGTAGCATGATCACCTGCAGCCAGTGAGGGCCCAGCGGGGCGTGTCGTCATGAATATGAGTCGGGTGTGTGTCTTGACCTCCGCCGAACCCCTGAGACTGACTCACCAAACCCCTAGGGTTCGATCGAACCCAGGTTAAGAACCACTGATCTAAAAGAACACTAACTGAGTATTAATCCATTTTATTCAACATACAGCAGTGAAGTTTTCAAAAATGCCAACTAGAGGGAGGTATTGCATTGCATTATATCAGGGGACGGTAAATCGTGGCTCAACTGCAAAAAAAGAAAATGCCGTTTATTTACTCACATCGGAAGCACTCTGGGCTTCCATTGGTAGTTAAACCAGCTTTTACCTGGATGATGGGAGAATCTGCCTAAGGCAGAGTCCTGCAACGGTTGGGTACCCACAGGTACCCAGTGGGTACCTTTTCAAAAATGCTCTTTTTGGGTTGAAAATTACATAGAGGAAAATTAACAGTCACAGGTGTGGGCGGATATTTATTTGGTGCGGGTGGGGTGATTTTGTTTGTGTGTTTTTGATCTATTGTTTTGGTGGCATTCCAAATTCTTGAGCTCATGGCAAGGAGTGCTCTCACCATCAGCCAGCAGCAGAGCAGCGAGCGAGAAATATTTTTCCACCGCCGGGGATTGTAATCCAGGAACAGATATCACAACAGATATCCGGACTTCCAATCTTTCAAGTGAGCAAGTGCGCGTTGAATACTTGTTTAGTACACGTGGCTGCAGCCTGCCGCTCGCTTCGTGGGATAGATATGCTTTTTCTTTATAAAAATACAAGAAGGACTTGAACACATTCATTCATTATCTGAACGCTTAATTCTAATTAGGGTTGCGGGGAGGCTAGCGTTTTTGTTTTTTTTAATCTAAATGTTTTTGTTGCAAGCAGAATTGTAATTTAATTGTCTCTGCAGTCGTTTAAATCAATGCAACATGTTGTTGTTTTATATTAACATGAAAGAAAAAGTGGAAAAACATATTCAGTGTTATTTGATTTTAAATGTCAAAAAAGAATTTGTGGCTCCCAGTGTTTTCTTTAACGCGATTATACGTTGGTTTTAAAAAAAATGCCGTATTTGACATGATAAAAAATTGGAGTGGTTGGACGCTTATCAAAATGTTACCAGCGGAGTGGAACTGTAAGTGCATATTACCATAGAGGTGGAAAACATGAATAATAACAGAACAATTAAAGAGTTTTACTGGTATTTGTGTTATTCATTTAGTGGTATCAAGCAAATGACTTGTGTGAGAGCTGAAAATAAACAGAAAACAGCATAATTTATTAAAAAAAAAAAAAAAAAAAAAAAAGACCCTTTAATTTTCCCTCCCGGTGTTGTTCCTTTAAATATTTTCCCCCTATGTAAAATCGAGCCAATCAACATGAATGTCTACTTTAGCACACCAATCAACACAAAGGTCAACTTTAGCACATGGCATGAAAAGCACATGGCCAGAGCCTTTAAATGTATAAAGTTAGTGAGCAGGAGAATCTGGTGAAAAATACTTGTCATCACTTTCTGATAAGTCCATATCTGGCTCATCGCTTCATTCATTCAGAGCATCCCATAGATTTGCTGTAGCAGTTTCTAATGGTTCATCCTGTTGGACATTTACCAAGAAAACACAGCAAAATATTTTCCTGTTTTTTTTAAAGCACAGCGGAACGATCAAATGTGTTGTTCCTGATGAACCTCATAGACATTCCTCAGTGGCAGGAGGTCTTGAAATACTGTGTAAACTCACTTTTACAGGCAGTGAATGCCTCATTTTACCGTTACAGAGACTGATTGAATAAAAATGGTAAATTTTATCTACCATTTTGATCCCATTATACATGAACGGTTATAAAATGTAAGATCAAAAACACGGGGGGGGGGTTATTGGACCAGAGCGCTTATTACGTCGGATACAGTATATGGAAATTTTTTAATAAAGTTCATGTCATTATAATCATATCTTCTTCTTCTTCTTCTTTTCCTTTCGGCTTTTCCATTCAGGGGTCGCCACAGCGAATCATCTGCCTCCATCTCACCCTATCCTTTGCATCTTCTTCTCTTACACCAACGACCTTCATGTCCTCCTTTACCACATCCATGAATCGTCTCTTTGGTCTTCCTCTAGGCCTTTTGCCTGGTAGTTCCAGCCTCAGCATCCTATTACCAATATACTCACTATCCCTCCTCTGTACATGTCCAAACCATCTCAATCTAGCCTCTCTGACTTTGTCTCCAAAACATCTTACATGTGCTGTCCCTCTGACGTGCTCATTCCTAATCCTATCCATCCTCGTTACTCCCAAAGAGAACCTCAACATTTTCATCTCTGCTACCTCCAACTCTGCCTCCTGTCTTTTCCCCAGGGCCACTGTTTCTAACCCATACAGCATCGTTGGCCTCAACACCGTTTGTACACTTTTCCTTTCATTTTTGCCGATACCCTCCTATCACACATCACACCGGACACTTTTCTCCAACCATTCCAACCTGCCTGCACACGCTTCTTGACCTCTTTTCCACACTCTCCATTGCTCTGGATTGTTGAGCCTAAGTACTTAAAATCCTCCACCTTTCTTATCTCTGCTCCCTGTAATCTCACCGTTCCTCTTTGGTCTTTGGCATTCATACACATGTATTCTGTCTTACTGAGGCTAATCTTCATTCCCCTCCTTTCCAGGGCATACCTCCACCTCTCTAGATTTTCCTGCACTTGTTCTCTGCTCTCACTACAGATTACAATGTCATCTGCAAACATCATAGTCCATGGGGAATCTTGTCTAACCTCGTCTGTCAGCCTGTCCATCACCATAGCGAACAAGAAGGGGCTGAGAGCTGACCCTTGATGCAGTCCCACCTCCACCTTGAACTCTTCTGTCACACCGACAGCACACCTCACCACTGTCTTACATCTCTCATACATGTCCTGCACCACTCTAACATACTTCTCTGCCACTCCAGACTTCCTCATGCAATACCACAGTTCTTCTCTCGGCACCCTGTCATATGCTTTCTCCAGATCCACAAAGGCACAATGCAGCTCCGTCTGACCTTCTCTGTACTTCTCCATTAACATCCTCAAGTCAAACACTGCATCTGTGGTGCTCTTTCTGGGCATGAAACCAAACTGTTGTTCACAAATGCTGACTTCTGCCCTTAGTCTAGCTTCCACTATTCTTTCCCATAACTTCATCGTATGGCTCATCAACTTTATCCCTCTGTAGTTGCCACAACTCTGCACGTCTCCCTTGTTCTTAAAAATGGGCACCAGCACACTTCTCCTCCATTCCTCTGGCATCCTCTCACTCTCTAAGACCTTGTTAAATGTTCTTGTCAGAAAATCTACTGCTACATCTCCTAGACACTTCCATACCTCCACCGGTATGTCATCAGGACCAACTGCCTTTCCATTCTTCATCCTCTTCAATGCCCTCCTCACTTCACCCTTACTAATCTTTGCTACTTCCTGGTCCTCAACAGTCACCTCTTCTACTCTTTTTTCTCTCTCATTTTCCTCATTCATCAGCTCTTCAAAGTACTCTTTCCATCTTCCCAGCACACTTCTGTCATCAGTCAATACATTTCCCTCCCTGTCCTTTATCAATCTAACTTGCTGCACGTCCTTCCCATCTCTATTTCTCTGCTGTGCCAACCTGTATAAATCATTTTCTCCCTCCTTACTTTCCAGCCGAGCATACAAGTCATCAAACGCACTCTGTTTGGTCTTTGACACTGCTACCTTTGCCTTACGCTGTGTCTCCCTGTACTCCTGTTTACTCTCTTCGTTTTTGTCAATGTCCCACTTCTTCTTAGCTAATCTCTTCCTTTGTACACACTCCTGCACTTCCTCATTCCACCACCAAGTCTCCTAATCTACTTTCCTTCCAGATGACACACCAAGTATTCTCCTACCTGTCTCCCTGATCACATTCGCTGTAGTTGTCCAGTCATCTGGAAGCACTTCCTGACCACCCAAAGCCTGTTTCAACTCCTCCTTGAAGACAACCCGACACTCTTCCATTTTCAACTTCCACCACTTTGTCTTCTGCTCTGCCTTTGCCTTCTTCACCTTCCTCACCATCAGCATCATCCTGCACACCACCATCCTATGCTGTTTGGCAACACTCTCACCCGCTACTACTTTGCAGTCACTGACTTCCTTTAAATTACATCGCCTGCACAAGATGTAGTCTACCTGTGTGCTCCTACCTCCACTTTTATAAGTCACCCTATGCTCCTCTCTCTTCTGGAAGAAAGTATTCACCACAGCCATTTCCATCCTTTTTGCAAAATCTACCAACATCTGTCCTTCTGCGTTCCTGTCCTGGATACCAAACCTACCCATCACTTCCTCGTCCCCTCTGTTTCCTGCACCAACATGTCCATTGAAGTCTGCCCCAATGACCACTCTATCACCTCTGGGGTACTCTGCATCACTTCATCTAACTCCCTCCAGAATCTCTCCTTCTCTTCTCGCTCACATCCTGTCTGTGGGGCATAAGCACTAACAACATTGACCATCACACCTTTAATTTCTAACTTGAGACTCATCACTCTGTCTGACACTCTTTTCACTTCTAGAACATTCCTGGCAAACTCCTCCTTCAAGATGACTCCGACTCCATTTCTCTTCCCATCCACACCGTGATAAAACAGCTTAAACCCTGCTCCTATGCTTCTAGCCTTGCGACCTTTCCACCTGGTCTCCTGAACACACAGTATGTCCACCTTCCTCCTCTGCATCATGTCAGCCAGCTCTCTACCTTTTCCTGTCATAGTTCCAATATTCAAAGTCCCTACTTTCAGTCCTAGACTCATGCCTTTCCTCTTCTCTCTCTGGCAACGGACACGCCTCCCGCCTCTCCTTCTTCGACGTCTTCGACCAACAGTAGTCCAATTTCCATCAGCACCCTGTTGGTTGACGGCACTGATGGCGGTCGTTGTTAACCCGGGCCTCGACCGATCCGGTATGTCATTCTTTCTTGTGATTCGCATAGTTTATTTGGCATTTGTTTTACGCCGGATGCCCTTCCTGACGCAACCCTCTGCATTTATCCGGGCTTGGGACCGGCGTGAGGGAGAGACACTGGTTTGTGCCCCCCCCCCTCACGGCTGCATTGTCATTATAATCATATATTATATATAAATTTAGTACGCATATTGAATATTATGTATACGTGTGTGTATGTGTGTGTATACATTATATATATATATATATATATATATATATATATATATATATAGATAGATAGATAGATAGAGGATGAAGTTTGTATTTGGGGACCAGGCTGTACGTTCTCCTCAGTTCAAAGCACAGCTTGAGCAACTGGGGAAAGTGGATTAGGCCTCATTCAAGAGCGAGTGCAGTAGTGGGTTCAGTGAAACCTCATCTATAAATATAACGGCGTAACGAGGCACCCCTGGTGCGGAAAAACATGAAAGTCTACCTCACATCCTCGTGGCGAGTGCTTTTATAGGAGCCACCATCTTTAGAGGCACCCTCCTCTTTACTTAGAAAACCAGCAAGCTGGAGGAAATTGCAGAGGATAAAATTAAAAGCTGCCGCTCGCTGGCCCATGAGGGAAGGGAAAGGTTGTTGAGATGACTGCTCCGCCTCCAAATGCAAACTTGGGATGATCCAAAGAAGACGAACAGAATTCTCATTAGAACAAATCTACTGGTTAAAATCATCCTGAACCCTCGCAGGCTGCTTCAGTACGGTCAACTGTTTGGTGTTGGTTCTTCTCGTTACCATGCAACTTCAATGTTAACATCGTCTAAAATAAAGTGGGCGGGTTAGCATTACATCAGTAATACAGTCCCCACCCCTGAATCAGAGTCTATTGCTAATTTTCAGATGGATTCTGATATACACTGAAGACTACATTCCAGGCTCAGGTGGACAAATTAATAAGCTGCCTATGTTGGATTTCTGATTCTCTGGTCCAGTAAAAATAAAAATGCATACAAATTAAACCAAAAGATTTGATTCCCAAACCAGCAAGAAAAATGTGGTGCACTGGGGAGGAGCTTAACTTAAAACAAAACAGAACAAAACAAAACAAAACAAAAAACACCAGGAAAACATATTTCACTCACACGTGGACAAGAAAAAAACACAGTTTTGTTTCTTTTTCCTTTCTTTTTTAAAAGCATCAGTTGTGCTGTCAAGCATTCCAGTTCTCCCAGACCAGCCGGCTAATCCTCACTAGATCTGGGTCAGGTCAGATGTGCGGCTCATAGGGAATTTCTGCTCAAATGGAATAATTATGGGCCCGACACAATTATTTTTAGTAGCAAGAAAACAAATTATGATATGGTTACATATATGATATGATATGGTTACAGTACAGCTCTACTATCCTGGCTAAAGGTCCAAAAAGTCAGTGGATCGATTCCCAAACCAGCAGGAAATGTGTGTGGCTTGGGGTGGTTACATCTATTCCTTTTTTCATGATCATGGCTTAAGTGCCCTTGAGCAAGGCACCTAACCTCCAACTTCTCTACAGGTGCCACAATGTGCGTGACAGCCCACTGTTTACCTCTGTGCGTGTGTTGGTGCACGTGTGTCACTTTGGATGGGTTAAATGCAGAGGCAACAAGTTCCTTTATTATAAATATTATACCCTGCCAAAAATTATACAATCATTATAATTTTGCTTTATGAAACAAACCTTTAAAAAATTACCTTAGAGGAAGAAAGTCATGAGTTTGAGTCCCAGGCCTGGTAATGGTGTTTCTGTGTGGAGTTTGCATGTTCTCCTTGTACTTGTTTCGGTTTCCGCAGGCATTCTGGTTTCCTCCCACAGTAAAAATACATTCACATTAGGCCAATTAGCTTTTCCCTAAATGCCCCCATGTGTGGGTGTTGCCCTGAGATGGTGTGGCAAGCCATGGGCGTACCCATGGAAGAGTTACAAGGCAGTAATGAGTCTTGCCTTGATATTTTTTTGTCAACAGTGGCTTTCACCTCAGAACTCTTCCATGGATGCCATTTTTGCCTCGTGTCTTTCTGATGGTGGAGTCATGAACATTGACATTAACTGAGGCAAGTGAGGCTTGTAGTTGTTTACAGGTGTTTTTAGGATCCTTTGTGACTTCTCCAGTTAGTCTGCGCTGTGCTCTTGGAGTAATTCCTGTTCCTGGAAAGAGTCACCACTGTGCCATGCCTTCTCCAATTATGGATCATGGCTCTGACTGGTTCGCTGGAGTCCCAAAGATTTACCAATGACTTTGTATCCTTTCTCAGACTTGGACAACTCTATAATCTTCTTTCTTGTTTGCTCTTGAAGCTCACTGGATCACGGCGTGATGATGCGTGTTCAGTATGGCCCACCTCATCTTGTCAGACAGGTTGTTAGGGATGTTAGGGATCTCCTGATTGGAAATGTCTGGCAGCAATCAGGCCTGGGTGTGGCCATGACATTGAACTCAGTTTTCCCTAATAATGGGATTAATCACAATTAACTCAACTTTTAAAAAGTTAGCAATTACTGTTTCACAATGGTTCATGTAGGCTTGGATAGGATTTTTCTCTTAACATATAAAATCAGAACAGGAAAACTGCATTTTTTGAATACTTGGGTTATCTTTGTGTAATCTTTAAATTTGTTTTGTAAAAAAAATCAGCAAGGGGAGAAACATTTTGCACAACACAATATATATATATATATATATATATATATATATATATATATATATATATATATATATACAAACACATACATATACTTTCAGAGCAATATGGCCATAACTGGAAAACCTAAAGTCAACCTAGACCACTGGTCCCCAAACTACGGCCCACCTCCATATTTGGCCTGGCTCCCTGAACAATACCAGCGACGTATTATGATTACTTTTTTTTAGTTTGGCCACGCAATCAAAACTAATACAGACGCTCCCCAACTTACTTTCATCCGTTTTACGTTTTTTCGATTTTACGCCCCCCCCCCCCCCCTCCCCTCCAAAAAAAGTCAAATTTTGAGTTTAGACGTACCTACGTAGTATGCTGACGTAATGACGCTGCATTCATTGTTTCCAAACTACAGACTGAGTGTGTGTGTATATATATATATATATATATATATATATATATATATATATATATACATACACACACACACACACACACACTATATCTCAGTTATATAGTGTGTTACCCTTGGGTTAAGACATCGTCTCTGTGATCTTTGTGTTTACACTGTTTTGTGGACTTTTGTAACCCTAAGCAAATCTGGTTGGTCAGAAGTGTAAGCCTACTAGCATGGGTGCAAGTCTCATACACAGAGATGAATTAACTATCTGCTCAGATCGGCACAATCTAATGCATACTCAGTTAAGCAAAGAGAATTGTAAAATGAAAACCCGAATCCACAAATTACAGAACAATTACAGATATTTATTATCTTTTAGCAGAATCCTAAGAGTGTATACTTATTTTTATATTAATATTCATTAGGATTTGTACTTGTTCTTTGTATGCACCTCTTGAATCAAGTTTACTTACTTACTTACACAAAAGAAAGAGCTCTCTGCTTTGCTGACTTTGCTCCACTTTGAATCAGTGCAGATTGTGTTCTAAACGAGTTCAACAGCACCCTTGTGCACTTGAAACACCGAAAGTCTGTATAACCCACAGCAAGTACACTACTTTTGCAAGTACACTACTTTTCGGTATTGAGCGCTTCACATATTGTAAGCGTTCACTGACTGTTTTAGGCTTCATGTAAAGTAACTCGGTATAATTCAAAGAATACAATCTGCGCCGACACTCTGAATCCCGTCACAAAGACGAGTATGATCGTTTGCAAGGCCAAATGCAAGTAAACAAACTCTCAAAGCTAAAAAGTGGACTGTTAGCTCAGGAGAATACATTTGTACGCAAGGCTCAGCTGAACCAGTCGTCTGTTCGGACAGCTTTCAGTTGCTCAACTGATAGCAAGCAGCGTCCGTCCCCCCCGGACTTTTTTCTGTGAAGATCCCAGAAAGGGTTACTAATATTTGGTTATGCGTGGCTTATTGGAAAACAATATGTGTTTACGTTTAGGCAGCCTTGTGATCGTCACACTTTTTCTGTTACAAACTGACCTCGGGGCCCCCCCATGAGAAAAGGGAAAAGTTATGTGACCCTCGCAGGAAAAAGTTTGGGGACCCCTGACGTAGACGATTTGATGACCAAGACTGAAGAATTCCAGCTGAAGCTTCAGAATCGCTTTGAGGTGCTAACAACAAAAGATACTGAAGAGACGGCAGAAAAGATCACAGAAACCACTGTGCGCACTGGAAACAGCAGAAAAAGATGTAAAACATGGAAAAGAAAAGCTAAAGCCAAAAACCCAAGGGTTACTGCAGAAGAGAAGACAAATGGCTGGGAAAGACAAGACTACAAGGCAGAAAATTGAGTACACTGAGCGACGTAAAACCATCAGGAAGCTAATGAAAGACGACATCAGAGAACACAACACTATGAGAATTAAGGGAGGCTATTGAGAAGGGAAGAGGCCTGAAAAGAGCCACCAACAGTAGAGAAGGTTGCAAGATTCTAATACCATCACTGAGAGAACAAGACGGAATCATTACCACAAACAGAGAGAGAGAATTCTTGAAAGAGGTGTGGAATTTTATGAAAATCTCTTCATTAGTAACAACACATTTGACTGTTCAACCGTGCTTCAAAAAACAGGAAAATATTTTGCTGTGTTCTCTTGGTAAATGCCCAACAACCGATGAAACTGCTACAGCAAAACTATGGGATGCTCTGAATAAATGGAGTGATAAGCCAGATATGGATCTATCAGAAAGTGATGAGTATTTTTCACCCGATTCTCCTACTCACTGAGATGAGATTTCCTTTCAGCTTTTTCCCGTTATCAGGGGTCACCACAGCAAATGATTCACACGTTTGATTTGGCATAGGTTTTTACATCAGATACCCTTCCTGACACAACCCTTTTAACAAGGGACAGAAACATGCTGACTGCTTTGCAGCCTGCTCTTTTACAAAAGTCAGCTATGGTTCTTTTACATGCCTCTCACCAGAGACAGTGAGAGACATAGCCGGCCTTTGTTAACCACTATCTTGATAAATTTAAAGACGTTCCTGGCCATGTGCTTGTTTGTGTTCATTGGTTCAACATGTGCTAAAGTTCACATTCATGTTGATTGGCTCGATTTTACATCTGGGGGAAAATATTTAAAGGAACAACACCGGGAGAGAAAATTAAAGGGTCTTTTTTTTATTTAATTATGCCGTTTTCTGTTTATTTTCAGCTTTCGTCTAAGTAATTTGGTCGATACCACAAAATGAATAACACAAATACCAGTAAAACTCTTTTATTGTTCATGTTTTTCACCTCGATGCTAATAAGCACATACGGTTCCACTCCGTTGTTAAGATTTTAATAAGCACCCACCCGCTCCAATTTTTTAAGTGCCCTGGACACTTATCACGTTGAATTAAGTGAGTATATTATATATATATATATATATATATATATATATATATATATATACATACACACACACACACACATATATATATATATATATAAAATATATACACACACACACATACACTCATATACATACTCATATATATATATATATATATATATATATATATATATATATATGAGTATGTATATGTGTGTATATATTAAAAAAAAAATATATATATATATATATGTGTGTGTGTGTGTGTATATATGAACACTGCTGTTTAATATTCACTGAAGGGTTAAAAATATAATTGCTAATCAGAATAAAATAGCATTTTTCAACTTAAACATTGCTCTTACATCTGAGATGATTAGCTGTACTGTACAGTGTTTGCCTCATGATTAACCTTAAACCACAGGACGAAGATTTTTCACACTGGTCAAAGTTAATACAGTGGTCGCTCACGTTACTAAAGTCCTAACACACCGAAAAATCCAGCTTACGAAACGCATTTACCTAAATTTTCCGTCTCTGGATACAAAACAAATTCACGTTACGAAAGCCCCATCTCAAAAATTCAAACAATACACAAGTTGCTTTCCCATTGGCTATCTCCCAACATCCCGCCCTGCTGGCCTCCCATTGGCTATCTCCCAACATCCCGACCCGCTGGCCTCCCATTGGCTGGGAGGGATGATACAGCTCCCTGCCATTGGCTATTATAGAGCTGCATCTCCATAATACCATGATGCTTTTCATGTAAAGGACAGAGTTACTGTTGTTTCGTGAGTTTTTCGTGTGTGCTCATTGCAACTTTATTTTTTGGCTCAGAAAGTGTACAAGATGGTGGTGAGGCCAGCGATGTTGTATGGCTTAGAAACAGTGGCGCTGAGGAAAAGGCAGGAGGCAGAGCTGGAGGTAGCGGAGATGAAAATGTTGAGGTTCTCCCTGGGAGTAACGAGGATGGATAGGATCAGAAATGAGTATATCAGAGGGACAGCCCACGTAAGATGTTTTGGAGACAAAGTCAGAGAGGCGAGATTGAGATGGTTTGGACATGTACAGAGGAGGGATAGTGAGTATATTGGCAGTAGGATGCTGAGGTTGGAACTACCAGGCAGAAGGCCTCGAGGAAGACCGAAGAAGAGATTTATGGATGTGGTGAAGGAAGATATGAAGGTCGTTGGAGTCAGAAAAGAAGATGCGGAGGACAGGGTGAGGTGGAGGCGGATGATTTGCTGTGGCGACCCCTGAAGGGAGCAGCCGAAAGTAAAAGAAGAAGAAGAAGACTTTTAACCTTGCATAAACATTTGTAAGATTATACCTCTGCTAAGAAGACATGGTCAACACACACGTGCGCACACACATTCTCGGTGCAAGTGAAAAGAAGCGGGCTCGTGGCATGCGGTTGAGTGATATTGCAAAGGAATATGGTCAAACCCGTCTACCTTCGGTACGATATAGAAGCAGAAGGAGGCCTTAAAAGGTATACTTTTATAATTTTTAGAGGGTAGTATTGGGGGTCTTGGAACAAATCAGGCCTTTTACATGTAAAATGCGGTTCAACTTACGAAAAACCCCGGTTACGAAACCACTTCTGGAACAGATTAATTTCATAAGGTGAGGTACCACTGTACAGTTGTGAGTCATTACATGGAAGTGGTTATACACAGTCCGTGTGTGTGTGTGTGTGTGTGTATAGACACACACGCCGAGTGGACCACACACTTTAAAGGAGTGATATTTCCCTACTTGTAGACAGTAGTGGTCCCCACCACTTTACAGTGACTCCTTATATGGGCATGAAAGAGGGGTGGTACTCATCCTCTAAGAGCTCAATGAACAAACGTCATTCAGCTAAGCAAGCATTCATCACACACACACACACACACACACACACACACACACACAGAGAGAGAGAGGGTTTGAGTATATGAGGACAATTTTAGCTTGATCACACACTCGTACGCACTCAGTGGGGGATACGGTTACAGATGTGTGACCAGAGTGCGCTCTCACTGACGTCAAAACGCAGGTCAGATTCACACACATGGAAAGTTTACACATACATTGAATCTGTAATTGGTCATGTGGAAGATTCTTTGTGCATGCATGCCCCCCCCCCCCCCACACACACACACACACACACACAGTAATACAGTGAGTGTACTAAACATTTTGAAGTTATGTTGCAAAAGAGGACTTCACAGAGCACTGCTGAAAAATTCTGAAACCTCAGAGCACACAGGCACGCACACACACAATCATATGTAAAAGAAATCAGAAATGAAAAAATAAGCCAACAATAAGGACACCTCATTTCAGGAGCTTGTGAAAAACAAAGCCTCGGTATTCAAGCACTCTTTGTGTGTGTGTGTGTGTGTGGTGGGAGAGAGCCTTTGTGCCACATACCATTCCCTTTAGCAAAGGAAAAACTTCCATCTACCCCCACCACACAGACACACACACACATACACACACACACACACACCAGATGTTTAGCCTACTTCAGCAAGTTGAGACAGATGCGCGCACACGCACGCGCACACACACACACACACACACACACACACACACACACATCCTCTCTTCTGCAACTTCAAACAAAACAATACAGCAACATAGACAGTGCTAAAGGGCTGAGTTGAGGGATCACACACACACACACACACACTCCACAAAAAGACAAAGCGCTGGAACATACAACAGAACGATGCCGCGTATTGGTGGGAGGACAAAAAAAAATGAGTGA
>CM045734.1:2856746-3014246 GCA_024760905.1 Plotosus lineatus | reverse complement strand
TCATTCAACATATTAGCATGCTTGCTTCATTTACAGCCCTGACACGTCTCTCCTTTTCTCCAGTAAGACAGATTGGAATAGGTGGAGCCAGTCATCATATCCTGACCCAACCCACTAAGGAACGCCATCACTTCACCCAACCCATCTACTGGACCAATCGGTGTACGACTTTTGAGTTGTTCTCAGCGACTCACTTTCACGGCCCCTTAATATACTGTGACATTAAAAAAAAATAAAAAAAAAAAAAAATCTGCGAGCTCTGTGGTGTGGCGACAATGTAACCATGGAGACTGGCATCGAGGGCAAGCAGCTGCAATGTAGCATGCACCTATAATTAAAGCCAAAATATTCAAATACACACACATGCACACTAAAAATAAAGGACAATAATTTGTCTGACCACATACACTTATCAGATGGAAAAAAAATGTATTTCTTACAAGTTTTATATCATACTGCAAACATATTCTGCCTGTATGCACATGTGTGTGTGCTAGAGAGAGGGAGCGATAAGAAAAATGATACTTGGAAAGGGTGGGACATTCACTCATCTTACCCTGACTTGGCCCACCAATGAACTGGTTCACCTCAGAGAGAAAGAGAGAGAGAGAGAGAGAGAGAGAGCTGCATGAGGAGAGAATCATGTTTAGTGTGGCCATGTAATGAACACCTCCCTGCTCCTGTTGCTGTTGTGGCCCCTCAGAGGCAGGGGACCCATTAAGGATTCTCACTCTCTCATACACACGATTCACTCCTACTATAGAGTCCCAGGATGGTGACTGCATCTGAATCTCTGGATCACAAATCATTGGACTTTCTGCTTATTGCTGCTCAATCACTTAAAACAATACAATCACATACACTCAACGCTGCACTGTATAACTTATTCATACTTGGCGTTAAAGACAAAATGAATCTGGACAGAGCCTCATATCCATAATCTCTGTTCACTTCGTACATATTTGTTTGAATTCGTCTTCTTTGGGATTGTGCATACGTATTGAAATGAGCTCTACCTCCAGGAATCGTAGGGGCACTGTAGGCAATAGCTGTCACAACAAAGAAATTGTAATAATTCTGGAACTTCTGGAAGAGATGTTTATGTGAGTTTGTTCGAAGTTATAAACATCTGTATGGTGTTGCTCTTGTCGGGTACAGGAACAAAATGTTTGATACAGAACAGTTGGAGGAATACTGGAAGGTGTCAGTGGAAAATGAGGGATCGCACGTGAAATCTTTTTTTTTTTTTTTTTTTTTTTTTGTGGCCAAAACAGGCAGAAATGTTTTTAACAGTCTCACAGACTACCTCAGTCTACAAACACTGCTTGCTTTTTCATGAATTTTCACTGTAATTTAATTGTAGCCAGCATAGTATTGCCATCACATACAACCACCACCAACCATGAAGAGGTGCCTGATTCGCTATCCACACCTTTTGTATGAATAATCTCACAGGAACTCAGCTCCTGCAAGAGCACAGCCAAATCAGACTGATCGGACATGAACTTGGCTTCAACCTCGATAAGGACCTACAAAAGTTGATAGTCGCACGCCCTGCCAACGCGCCACTCGTGAGCCCACACTGGCTGCTTCTTAATATATTACATTATTACGATGTCCTCCACCATTGCATGGACTGCTTACTATGTAGATGGTGTCGAGTTTCAAATAGACATTTTTATCTTTGTACCTAGAGTAGCTCATAAATTAGCTGTGATATGATGACAAAAATGTCTAGTTTCATTTGTTGCATTGTTAGTTACATCATTCATTCATTTTTTAAGCTGCTTAATCTTAATTACGTTCACGGGGAGGCTGGTGCCCACCTCAGTCAACTGAGCGAGGAACACCCTGGACAGTTCATCAGGCCATCGCAGTGTCTATATAATTGTATTCCAAATTATACTCTTTATGGCAACATTTTCCATCATTCAGGTGGTTTATGCTGCATGACTGGCTGAATGAAGCTGTCTCTCTCCAAGCCACCTCCCCATATGAAAAATAAGTTTGTTTGTTTATTCATGGATACTTTAAATGGCCAAATGTACTATATCATTATCGAGATATAAAATGAGCAATATCATGACATAATTTTAGCTGTGTCATTCAGCCGTGATTATAACTATAGTTTAACCATCACCAAAATATCTGAAAATCAGCCAGGGGTGTGGGGTGCGTAGGCCCTGGTGGGGAGACAGGAGGGCAAAGACCCCCCCCCCCCCGGAAGCGCCTAGGTTTTAAGAATTTCAGAGGGGGGAAAGGCTATTTCATGACACTGAAAGAGCTCTAGAAATTTTAATTTCTAATCTCCATATACATACTGTACCTCAACTTGTGGAATTATCATGTGGGATTCCAACACTAATCAAAGTGTCACAGTCACAAATCAAATAGTCACTCTTATAGATATGTCCTGCCTCACAACACTATTATCAAGACAATCTTTAAACACAATCAGGAAACAAACTATACACATGACATGCTATACATGACATACGTTTTTTGAATTGATGTTTCTTTGTCTTTAGTGCTTTAGCATGGTACTTTCATGCTTCATTTTGTGCAGCCTGGACTGTCCTTCTGGACGCTGCCTTAGAAAGTTTGTTGTCCTTCTGGATGCTGAGGTGTTTCGGTTGAGGTTCAGATTCATAGTTTTACATTTCCAATATTAATGGGATAATTACACGAGCACACACTCCCGCTGCTGTTTAGAAACACTGAATAACAATGCCTATTTACATAAGTTAATTATGAAAAAGTGGTGAGTTAATGCGGCAATAATTTATATATTCTAACAGCAGAAAAATGGTTCAGTGACCATAGAGTCGGCTCATTTGATTCAGTTCCCGGAATAAACACATGAACGTCCTACGCCTAAAACACGCATGCATTCACAATAATTTGAAAAATATAATCGGAAACTAGACAACAAAATTCTCAAACATACCTCAAAATTAACTAATCGATCGGCGACAGGTACTGGTTGTTTCACTGGGTCTTTTCTTTGCACGGAAATTTCTGGTCGAATGGCAAGCAAAGGGTTCAGTCTGTAGGGGTCTGGAATCTTTGCTTGAACACCAAATATTCTGCCAATTGAATGCTACTGTTCCTTTTTCCATCCATTGTCACCTAAACTTGTTTTTCACGACTTTGTCTCTTTCTTTGATTCGAGCAGAAACTTTTCTCTCGATCACCAACATGCTTTCGATAGCTGAACAGATCGAAAGTGGCGCGAATGTCTACGTACATGTTTCAACATCAGCGATTGGCTATTAGAAAGCCATCAGCCAATCAGCAGTAACGTTTCAAGAGAGGTCATTTTATGCAAAACTCGGAACAGAATAAAAGCGGAAAAGGTTATGACATATTCGGCATGAAAAAAAAAATAAATATATATATATATATTTTTTTTTTTTTTTTTTTTAACTGGGTCAATGAAAAAAATTGGAATTCCGAGAATTCGTGGAAAAATCACATGCCTGGAATTAGTAAAGAATTGTTACTCCGTTTTGGACTAAAAATTACTTTTAGAGCCAAACCCCACAATGAAAAATAAACATCTCTACTCGTTTAACTATTTTTTTTGTTTACAGATAATATTTTTGCTTATGTTGAGGATAATCATCTTATTATTTTATATTATTTTTCTTAGGGGTCGCTACAGTGAAGCAACGCATGTTTGATTTGTCATAGGTTTTTACGTCGGATGCCCTTCCTGACGCAACCCAAGGAACACAAGCAAGGGGTGGAAACACGCTGACGGCTATGCAGCCTACTCTGCAAAAGTCAGCAATGGTTCTTTTACATGCCTCTCACCATAGACAGTGAGAGACATGACCAGCCTTTGATAACCCAGTTGGCTGCACTGGGGGGACAGTGACAACATTGTGGAGAGTGGGACTTGAACCCCCAACCTTAAGATCAGCGAACCAGCACCTTTAACCACGAGGCCACCACTGCCCCTTATGTTGACGATAATATTAGTATGAAATTTGAAGCTTTGATTGCTGAGGTGAGGGGAGACAGTTTAACAGAGTGGCAGCATAGCTCTTTTTTTTTCTTTACAGACTTTGTAAAGAATTCAAATTAAGTCATTTCAGAAACAATGTTTCTAGCAAAATTAAAGAGATGTAAAATGAACGTACAAGCTATACCTCATTACATGGGTTATGTGACATCATGGTTATAGATTGAACAAGCTAATACGTGTTATTTACATAAAGCAAATACTCAAATAAAAAACTCCCATCAAAGTCAAAACTGTGCAGTCACATCGCAGAATGTTTGCATTAAGGGTGTGCTTTTGAGTTGGATTTGAGTTGGAAATTTCAAGCGATGAGTTCAGTTCACTTATCAATGGCATTGTGGGCAAGTCAGACATGAAACCAAAATGCAAGTGAAAGAATTGTTCAGTATTAATAAATAGAAATGTGATGAACTCAAAGATTTATTTAAAACTCTTTCGAGAGCAGATTTGCTTTCTCTTGAGAGAGATCACACACAGAGCTCTCTCCCTGGCAAGAAGGTCGATATAAATCAGCTGCTGTACGAGCACAACTGCGTCAACACTGACTCTTGAATCAACCGCTGACTAAACCGCTCATGCCATGGAGGACCAACAGCGGCACAAAAATGAACTTCAGACGCTCAATGGACAAAAATCTCATTACTGCATTTAAAGTTAAACAGGTTCATTTCACACCCACAAGTATTCATTAGTCTGTCACCTTGTGAGGGCATCCGAATTGTCACCATACCCCTCCATTGAGCAGGTATGAAGGGATTTTCTGCTAAAAGCCTCAACTCCACAAGTATACTATTTTCTAACATGACATGCACATTCCCCTTTTTGAATGCCGTGATCTCTCACACACAGAAAACAAAGTTTACATGCCTTAAATCTGATAAAGTAAAGTGACACACGCATTACCTTCTCTATAAGTGAGGTTTCCTCTAGTGTCATCTACTTTCTGAAAGTTTATACTGGCATAGGCACTCAGTTCCTCCGCTGCTCCTGTCACCCCAAGGTCCACCTGCCGAGACTGGAAGCTCGAGCCCCAATCCTGCACAAACTTCTCTCGATTTTGAGCCAGATCCAGATCAATGTAGTTGAGGCCATTTTGGCTCTGATGGTCGATATTGGATGCTGATCCGGGAGCAGGGGAAGCAGTGGCATTGGAAGCTTCGATGGGTTTTAGCCAGACGTTCTCAAATGAAGCAGAACTGTGACGTTTGACATCTGACTTAAAACCTGTTGCAGTACTGAGAGCACCTTTGGTGGTTGTTGAGGCAAAAGTTTCCGAGCTGTGTCGTCTCCTGCCTTGCGGATCCACCCGGATCACTTTGGCACCTTGGTTTCTCGTGTGACTCGGGTTTACCCGGGAGAAAGTACTGAGATCTGTTAAAGGACCAACAAGCTGAGGCCTTCCTGGGGTTTCATCCAATGTTGAAATGTCATCATTGGGGGACTTGGAGCAGAGCAGGACTTCCGAGTCTTGCAAAGATGAGTTTACGAGCATTGTCTGTGAACCTGGGTAGACTGCAGAGTAAGAGCCCAGTTGCATACTCATGTAGTCACATTCTTGACTTGGTGAGGTGTCCACGTTTTCTGAGGGTTTCACAATGCTGTAGTCTGGGGAATTGGACGTTGACTTTCTATCTGGGGAGAGCACGCTGTGTGAAAATAGCTGCATATTCATGTAGTTAGAATAAGTCAACTGGATATCAGTTCTATGGCTACCGATCACTGGTGAAAACAGTGATGCTATGCTTGCTGAAAATGCTTTATCATTAAACTCAATGTTGACATACTCTCCTGGACTTTTTGGCTCACTTGGAAAAGGGCTTTCACGCATTCGAGGGAGAGTGTTAGCTCTGGTAGCATCCAGTGATAGCCTTGTTGGCCGTGAAAGCTTTGAGGTGACCTCTGACTGTTTGGACCTAACAGAAGGTTGTTGTGAATTAGACTGACCACCCAAACTGTCACTGCTAGCTGAGGACGAGGAAGAATCAGCAAAAACCAAGCGACCACTACCAAGTGGCAGCCGAAAAGGGCTCTGGTCCTGCTTCCTGTTGGCATGTTTGAAGGAACGGGGTAAAGAGTAGTAGGAGTATGCTGGTCTGGACGCTTCATCTCCAGGGTTGAAGTAGCAGTCAGGCGGAGTACCGGTGGTTGAGGTGCTTACAGGAGACATGTTTATGTAGTCTCCGCGTGAGGATGTTTTCCCCTCTGTGCTCTCAATGGACAACATAGGGTTCATGCTGTTGATCCAGATCTTTCTGTAGTTTGAAGAAACATCTGGGGAACAGCTACCACTCGGTGACATCATCATGTAGCCATTGGAGTCTACTCGCGAGTGCTGCCGTGGATTAATAATCTGTTGTGGGGCTGAGACGCTTTTTGGACTCATAGGCATGTAGTCTCCACTGGTTCCCATTACCATCGCAGGGGCTACACCTGGTGACATTGGCATGTAGCCGTCATCCTTTTGACTGGACCCGCTGCCTCCTTCTCTCGTTGGCACATCCAAGCATTCTTCAGGATACGAATGTGTGGACAAGTTCCTGAATGCTGATGGTGACAATGATACAGATTGGCTGTGATTATGTACTGGTGTCATGACTGTATATTCATCCAGAGACACAGCAGTTGACTGTGAAGGTGTTGGTTGGTGGCTTGTGGCTGAAGGTGACAAGACGCAAGAAGAATGAGTACTTTTTCCAAAACATTTCTCCAATTCTGGCTCATCCATATGAGACGGTGTTCCTCTGGACTGACTCCCAGTACTAGTTAGTGAACCAGACTTGCTCATGCATATGTAATTATTCAAATCCTCTTCCTTGGCAGGAGGGGTGTGTCCAAGGGAGTCAGGGGTCATACTACGGAAAGAGCTTCGGAAATCACATGGACTTGAACCGTATTCATCGGAAGAAATGAAACCTCCATCACTGGGTGACCCAGATATAGAAGCACTGGAGCGTCTGGGGAAAAGACCATCAGAAGTTGACCCATGGCCACTCGTGCTGCTGGAGGACAGACTTACAGGACTGATAGCTGATGGTGAGTATCGTGAACATGGTGTAGGGATGGACCTGCTATGATTTAATGGTGGATGCAGTCTGGATCTTCCCCTGTGCCTTTGGGACTGTTGCCTTGAAGATCTTGGACTACAAGGGCTCCCATCTACAGACGCTGGCCTCGACATGGTTCCTTCACCGTCGCTGGAAGCCCTTACCCTGAATGAATGGCTGTGTCGACCTGGGCCGGCTGGAGATGTAGCAGTTACACTTTCAGCCCTCAAACGCCTTCCCAATCCAACCTGACTGGGAGGAGGGTTGTTGTGATGATGCCTTGTCCTCACTGGCACAGAAATAGGGTTTGAGCAATTGGACGATGATTGGCTTTTACTACGTGGTCGGAATTCTTCACTCATGGCTTTCATAGCCTCCAAGATAGTTTCATGCATGTTCTGAGCCACAACCGAGTCATCAACTTGCATCCAAAATTCACCAGGCCCAGTCACCGCAGACCTCCCGACTTCGATGAAAAAAAAATTTTCAGAGTGACCGCACCTGCGGATGTTCATTAGCTGTAAAACAACAGCGGCAGCATCAGAGTTCAGCTTCACAAAACCCAAAGTCTTATTTGTGAGACAAAGTCTATAAATGCCAATCAAATTTTTTGTCTGCCCGAGTCCCTTTGGTTTCAGTATAACTTGCCATACCTCTTTAAAGGCAGGCCCAGGTGTCATCTCTCCATAATTATTATTTTCTCCTCCAATACTTTTACTCCGGGCACTTTCGTGGACCTTCTCGTGGTTATGCAGGTCGACGAGGGCCTGAAACCACACATCCTGCTCCAGCTCGTTGTCTGCTGCGATTGCAAAATATTCGTCCTTGGTGTAAAGAGCAACAAGGTGTTTGTTTTTGGAATCTGCCCTTTTGTTAATATTGAAGCAGCTCTCAAGTGGGATTGACCTTTTCGGAGCCCCAGACTTCTGTCTCCATTTTTTCTCATTCTCGTAGTACTCCAACCTGGAAGGTCCGGTATCACTTGCAGCCCGCAGAACAAAAAACCTTTTGTGCATGCTTTTGGGTTTCCTTAAATAACCCACCTTTCTCACATCTGCAAAACAAACCTTCTCTGTAGATGGACTTTCCATTTTATGAGAAAAAATATAAAACTTTTTTTTGTTTGTTTTTCGTATTGGTGAATTTCTTTAAAAGGATTGAAGGGTCATTAAAAAGTCTATTTTTCCACTGGGAAACTGGGTGTAAAAACACCAAATCAACAAAAATAAAAACAAAAATAAAAACCCTGTATACATGCAGGTGCTCACTGTTTCAGGAAAGTTATTTTTATTTATTGCGCCACAAAGCTAAGCTAGCTTAGCGCCCCATACCAAAACAAGCAGTCAGAAGACCTCCCTCAGGTCCATTCTTAACCAAAACGGTGTGTTTTGTGTCTCAAATAAGTTAAATTCCTCATTGTTAACTTGATATCTGTGTGAAAGTACCAGAGGATTGTGATTGGAAGAAACAGGAGTGAAATAAATAAATAAAACAAAGTCTCCTTTCCTTTCAGTCTGGAGTTCCGTAAGCGTTATCAAAACAAGCCCCGTCAGCGTCAGACCCCATTTATCCCTCAGGGAGAGCGCGAGACGAAGATCCCGCACACTGAAGTCACGCATGCGCACATCCGACACGGAAAAGTCAATCCAACCCGCACAGAGTCCGGTTCAACAGCTCGAATGGGTGTAGATTAGGATCATCTTTAGATATTTATTCAAATATAAATCCTTTCCGAGATACAAAAGCCACGCCAGCCCTCGCGCGTCCTCGGAATCCCTGCAGCCGAGTCGCCGTGTGTGTGTGTGTGCGTGCGCGTCCGCGCGCGTGGGGGGGGGGGGGCGAGTTCGAGCACGTGACACACCAATGCGTGGCCAGATGAAAGCACGACTTCGGTTTCCGCCTACAATTACAATCAAAGCCCCACCCATTACTCACGAAGCCGAAGTGACTTGTTCAACCTCGCTTACTCATTGGATGACAGCCTTGTCAATCATTCTTATCCGGTAAAGGGGGGATCAGAAGTTTTGTGTAGTTGATGGTGGTGAAGTGGAGATCAGACGGGGTGAAAAGACTTTTTTTTTGTGAATTTTTTTTTCTTTTAAATGAGCTGAATCGAACACATTACTTTCAAATTATATATATATATATATATATATATATATATATATATATATATATATATATATATATATATATATATATATTCTTCTTTTCCTTTCGGCTGTTCCCTTCAGGGGTCGCCACAGCAAATGATCTGCCTCCATCTCTCCCTATCCTCTCATGTTCTACTCTTACTCCAACGACCTTCATGTCCGCCTTCACCACATCCATAAATCTTCTCTTTGGTCTTCCTCTGGGCCTTCTGCCTGGTAGTTCCAACCTCAGCATCCTACGACCAATATACTCACTATCCCTCCTCTGTACATGTCCAAACCATCTCAATCTAGCCTCTCTGACTTTGTCTCCAAAACATCTAACATGTGCTGTCCCTCTGATGTACTCATTTCTGATCCTATCCATCCTCGTTACTCACAAAGAGAACCTCAACATTTTCATCTCTGCTACCTCGAACTCTGCCTCCTGTCTTTTCCCCAGGGCCACTGTCTCTAAACCATACAACATCGCTGGCCTCATCACCGTCTTGTACACTTTTCCCTTCATTCTTGCCGATACTCTCCTATCAAACATCACACCAGAAACTTTCCTCCATCCATTCCAACCTGCCTGCACGTGCTTCACCTCTTTTCCACACTCTCCATTGCTCTGGATTGTTGAGCCTAAGTACTTAAAATCCTCCACCTTCTTTATCTCTGCCCCCTGTAACCTCACCGTTCCTCCTGGGTCCTTGTCATTCACACACATGTATTCTGTCTTACTGAGACTAACCTTCATTCCCCTCCTTTCCAGGGCATACCTCCACTTCTCTAGATTTTCCTCCACTTGTTCTTTGCTCTCACGACAGATCACGATGTCATCTGCAAACATCATAGTCCATGGAGATTCTTATCTAACCCCGTCTGTCAGCCTGTCCATCACCATAGCAAACAAGAAGGGGCTAAGAGCTGACCCTTGATGCAGTCCCACCTCCACCTTGAACTCTTCTGTCACACCGACAGCACACCTCACCACTGTCTTACATCTCTCATACATGTCCTGCATCACTCTAACATACTTCCCTGCCACTACAGACTTCCTCATACAATACCACAGTTCTTCTCTGGGCACCCTGTCATATGCTTTCTCCAGATCCACAAAGGCACAATGCAGCTCCTTCTGACCTTCTCTGTACTTCTCTATTAACATCCTCAAAGCAAACGCTGTGGTGCTTTTTCTTGGCATGAAACCAAACTGTTGTTCACAAATGCTGACCTCTGCCCTTAGTATAGCTTCCACTATTCTTTCCCATAACGTCATTGTATGGCTCATCAACTTTATCCCTCTTTAGTTGCCACAACTCTGTACATCTCCCTTGTTCTTAAAAATGGGCACAAGCACATTTCTCCTCCATTCCTCTGGCATCTGCTCACTTTCTGAGACCTTGTTGAATATTCTTGTCAGAAAATCTACTGCTACCTCCCCTAGACACTTCCATACCTCAACTGGTATGTCATCAGGGCCAACTGCCTTTCCACTCTTCATCCTTTTCAATGCCCTCCTCACTTCTCCCTTACTAATCTTTGCTACTTCCTGGTCCTCAACGGTCACCCCTCCTACTCTTTTTTTCTCTCTCATTTTCCTCATTCATCAGCTCGTCAAAGTATTCTTTCCATCTTCCCAGCACACTTCTGTCATCAGTCAATACATTTCCCTCTCTGTCCTTAATCACTCTAACTTGCGGCACGTCTTTCCCATCTCTATTTCCCTGCTGTGCTCGCCTGTATAAATAATTTTCTCCCTCCTTACTGTCCAACCTATCATACAAGTCATCATACGCCCTCTGTTTGGCCTTTGACACCGCTACCTTCGCCTTACGCTGTGTCTCCCTGTACTCCTGTTTACTCTCTTCGGTCCTCTCAATGTCCCACTTCTTCTTGGCTAACCTCTTCTTATGTACACACTCCTGCACGTCCTCATTCCACCACCAAGTTTCCTTATCTACTTTCCTTCCAGAGGACACACCAAGTACTCTCCTACCGGTCTCCCTGATCACATTGGCTGTGGTTGTCCAGTAATGTGGAAGCACTTCCTGACTACCCAAAGCCTGTTTCAACTCCTCCTTGCAGAAAACACGACACTCTTCCTTTTTCAGCTTCCACCACTTTGTCTTCTGCTCTGCCTTTGCCTTTTTCACCTTTGTCACCATCAGTGTCATCCTATACACCACCATCCTATGCTGTTTGGCAACACTCTCACCCACTACTATTTTGCAGTCACTGACTTTCTTCAAATTACATCGCCTACACAAGATGTAGTCTACCTGTGTGCGCTTACCTCCGCTTTCATAAGTCACCCTATGCTCCTGTTTCTTCTTGAAGAAAGTATTCACCACAGCCATTTCCATCCTTTTTGCAAAATCGATCAAAATTTGTCCTTCTGTGTTCCTGTCCTGGATACCAAACCTGCCCATCACTTCCTCGTCCCCTCTGTTGCCTGCACCAACATGTCCATTGAAGTCTGCCCCAATGACCACTTTTTCACCTCTGGGGGTACTCTGCAGCACATCTAAGTCACTCCAGAATCTCTCCTTCTCTTCTAGCTTACATCCTGCCTGTGGGGCATAAGCACTAACAACATTGACCATCATGCCTTCAATTTCTAACTTGAGGCTCATCACTCTGTCTGACACTCTTTTCACTTCTAGAACATTCCTGACAAACCCCTCCTTCAAGGTGACTCCTACTCCATTTCTCTTCCCATCCACACCATGATAAAACAGCTTAAACCCTGCTCCTAAGCTTCTAGCCTTGCTACCTTTCCACCTGGTCTCCTGAACACACAGTATGTCCACCTTCCTCCTCTGCATCATGTCAGCCAGCTCCCTATCTTTTCTTTGCATAGTTCCAACATTCAAAGTCCCTACTCTCAGTCCTAGGCTCACGCATTTCCTCTTCTCTCTCTGCCTACGGACACACCTCCCATCTCTCCTTCTTCGACCAACAGTAGTCCAATTTCCATCAGCACCCTGTTGGTTGACAGCACTGATGGCGGTCGTTGTTAACCCGGGCCTCGACCGATCCGGTATGTATTTTGTTTTGACCATTTGCATTTTTAATGTGGCAGAAGTTTTACGCCGGATGCCCTTCCTGTCGCAACCCTCTGCATTTATCCGGGCTTGCGACCGGCATAAGGGGGAGAGACACTGGCTAGTATATATATATATCCCAGGGAAGTGGTGGTCTAGTGGTATAGGTGCTGGATCGCTGATCCAAAGGTTGGGGGTTTGCGTCCCACTTTCCACAAGGTTGTCACTGTCCCCCCAGTGCATCTAACTGGGTTATGAAAGGCTAGCAATGTCTCTCACTGTCTATGGTGTGAGGCATGTAAAAGAACCATTGCTGACTTTCGACAAGGGTAGGCTGCAAAGCCGTCAGCGTGTTTACGCCCTGCAATAGCCTGGCGAGCTGTCAAGGGTGTACTCTGCCCTCGCCCGGGGTCGGCTGGGATGGGCGCCAGCCTCCCAGCGAACCTAATTAGTATTAAGTGGTTTCAGAAAATGAATGAATGAATAAATATGCCCACTTAGCATCATCTTGTTATATTGTACATCTGTGTGTGTACCTGCTATTTTTCTATAATCCTTATACACTCTAGTAACGACAGAGTAAACATATCAAGCTCGTCTGTATTTAAAAATAATTTCCTCAGTAATCTCTGGAGAACCAAGGTTCTCAAACTTTTCACTTTCAACGTGTCACCCCATTCATATTATTATTATTATTATTATTATTATTATTATTATTATTATTATTATTAATAGTAGTAGTAGTAGTATTTACAGTAAAGATTTATATGCAGCATAGAGGGATCGGGTGACCCTGGCACAGTCAGGCTGGTTAGGCTCATCATTAGCTCAGGGCCCTCACCCTCTCCACACGCAGCCCAGACAGCGAATGGGACTTCTCCCAGAAAGCACTGCCTAGTCAAACCCACCAAGAACTTTCCGGAGAATATGGAGACTCCCCAACACTGCAGCCTTCTGCATTGCCCAAACTGTCAGAATGTCTGTGCTCCCGGTAGCAAACCCAGGCACACTCTTGATCTGTGTTACTAGATCAGGAGGTACCAAACCGAGGGCGCCGAGAACAATGGGGAGTCGGACAACTTTGTACTTTGGATACAAGCGAGACATTTCAAAGGCGAGGTCCGCAAATTTTGTATGCTTCTCCTGAATCTTGTCAATGCATTGCTGTCAAAAGGGACAGAAAATTCAATAATATTGATATTATAATGATAAGATTTATCAAAAAGGACAAGATCAGGTTTGTTGGCTTCAATTCTTCTCAGGCTGTATATTGGCCGATTCCAAAGAAGCTTGAAATTATCATTTTCCATGACGCCCTGGACATGATCAGGGTCGTACCATGGATGGACCTCTGAGTCAAAACCACACAGATGACAGAGACGATAGTAAAAGCAACGTGCCATGCCATCATGTCCTTTCAAATTAGACGTTTGTGCCAAAACAGGACAACCACTCACAAGGTGTTGGACAGTTTCCCTATTATTATTATTATTATTATTATTATTATTATTATTATTATATTGTTGTGGTTGTTATTATTATTATTATTATTCCAAAGGTATCCAGTGGTAAACTCTTTGTCACACTGTTGGTGTTGTTGATGATGGTGTACAGTTGCCTTTAAAAGTCCTTCTCTTCTATGATTAGAATCACATGAAGCTTCTTGTGGATTATAATTAAAATTCCACGGAACCCGATTTTAGATTTTTGAACCGGAAACAAAATTATAGCAAAATTAAGTCCATAATAATTTTTAAGCTTTTTGATTTTTCAAACCAGTATTTTTCTTTTGAATTTTTAAAAAATAATTCCAAAATGAAATTATTGGAATTTTCAAAATGATCAAATTAAAATGCACTGCAGCTATACCTCGAGTGTTATATATATATATATATATATATATATATATCTTTTTTTTTTTTTTTTTTTTTTTTTTTAAGTTGGTTACAATCATTGTACCCATCTGTACAAGTAAGGCATCTGCTAGGCATGTAGGAAAAGTCTAAAACTTGTCATGTGACGATCTTCAAATCACACATTAAGTATGTTTGCACAAATACAGTACATGGATTTAAAAGTAACATGTTATTTTCAGTGATCGCTCAAATTCCAGTTCTACCCCCAGTGCAGCTAACTGGGTTATCAAAGGCGGGCCATGTCTGTCACTGTCTATGGTGAGAGGCATGTAAAAGAACCATTGCTGAGTTTCGTAAAGTGTAGGCTGAAAAGTCGTCAGCGTGTTTCTGTCCCTTGCTAAAAGGGTTGTGACAGGAAGGACATCCGACGTAAAAACCTCTGCCAAATCAAACATGCGAATCAGATGATTCGCTGTGGTGACTCCCAAGTAAAAGGGAAAAAGCCGAAAGGAAGACAGACAGGCTCAAATTCCAGTTCTTACGCATGGCATAAGACATACATACAAAATCTACTTGCCAAGTTCTAAAATTATATGTAGTAATAAGAATTTTAAGATGAAGGCTATAGTGGAGTATTTCCGGGGCTCTGGATTCAGTGTACATAAACACTATTCGATGGACACTCAGCAAGTACCTCAATCGAACCACACCTTTGAAACATCTTTAACTCCGTGCATTCTGCCATAAAACATAATCAAAAATGAGAAAAGAACATATTCTAACATCCTACATAGAGACAAAACATCCTACAATGAGAACTCTGTACTTGAACATTGTTTGGAGCAGGTGTGAACCTAGAGCGAATATTTGAAAGTGGGGAACTTGACATACGTGTAATTTACTTAAAAATTTCAAAAAGGAAATTGAAGACGTGGATTTCCTTGACATCACATCTAAAAATAACCACGGAATGTCAGCTGTAACCCCATGAAAATGCTACATTATGAAGAGAGCCCAATGAACATTTTGCATCTCGTGTCCATATTATGAAACGTGGAGTTTTCTAGCCACGGCATTAATTATAGCCACAGTAATTTTGATAATGGTGTTTTATGATGTCTATTAATATAAGAAAACAGAGAACAAATTGATAGACTCCTTGGTCCTGCTTCTGGCACCTCTGGAAGCCCGACTCAGAAAACTGGTGCTTGCGTTGACGTGCACTTAAGAGTCATGTCTTGTACTGAAAAATGACACATTTGATACTGTAATACTTTTAAAAAATATTTCCCCCCTTTTTTCTCCCTAATTCAGTCATACAATTCTCACCAATCATGGTATTGCCTTCCCTATCACATGAGCACCACATACCAGGGAGATGCGAAATTATGCACACGCCCTCTTCTTGGCATGCGATGCAGGGCACCCCCCCGTCTTTTCGAAGTGTGGTGTATGTGTATTTGGGTGCGATCTAAAACATTTGGAGGGAAAGCGCAATCCGCTACCTCGTATGAATGACCTCACAGACACTTGATTGGCTGGCAATCGCTTTGAGTGACAAGGAGTGAGCGTATGCTGCCCCCTGAGAGCTCAGCCAATCAGCTCCCAGGGACTCCTGCTAACAGATGGCTGTGGCATTAACTCGGATTTGAACTTATGATCTCCCTGTTAATAGCCACACGCCTTGTCGATTCACCACTCAGGTGCAGGGCTGTAGTCGGGCGTAAACATGGGTATACGCCATATACTCATTTTTTCAAGCATGGAGCGTTTATGCACTTATTTTGCCTTGTGAAATCGTTTATCAAAGTGTTTTTTTTTACAAGTGAAAAGTTTTTTTTTAATATTGCTTTGTCACTTGTCCCAGCTTGTAATCCTGTCACAATCTCAAGTCCTCTATCTACTATCATTCAGTGTGTAGAGTACAATAAGACCCATTGCATGATTATTATTGATTATTATATGCATATTGATTTTAAATTTCATGCTGTCAACAAATCTCAAAAAAGTTGGAACGAGGCCATTTTCACCACTGTGAGGCATCCCCTCTTCTTCTTACAACAGTCTGCAAACATCTGGAGACCGAGCAGACAAGTTTCTCAAGTTTAGAAATAGGAATGCTGTTCCATTCTTGTCTAATACAGGCCTCAAACTGTTCAATTGGGTCTTCTTTGTTGCACCTTCCTCTTTATGATGCACCAAATGTTCTCTATTGGTGAAAGATCTGGACTGTAGGCTGACTATTTCTATACCAAGATCCTTTTCCGACGCAGCCATGATGTTGTAATTAATGCTGAATGTGGTCTGGCATTATCATGTTCAAAAATGCAAGGTCTTCTCTGAAAGAGGCAACATCTGGATGGGAGCATATGTTGTAGAACCTGAATATACCTTTCTGCATTGACGATGCTTTTCCAGATGTGCGAGCTGCCCATGCCACACACACTCATGTAACCCAATACCATCACAGATGCAGGCTTCTGAACTGAGCGCTGATAACAACTAGGGTTGTCCTAGTCCTCTTTAGTCCGGATGACACGGCGTACCAGTTTTCCATGAAGAACTTTGAATCGTGGGTCGTCTGACACAGAACATTTTTCCACTTTCTCCCACTCCATTTTAAGTGACCCCTGGCCCAGAGAAAACGCCTGTGCTTCTGGGTCCTGTTTAAAAATGGCTTCTTTGGACTGTAGAGTTTCAGCCGGCAACGGTGGATGGCACTCTGGATTGAGTTCACCGACAATGATTTCTTGAAGTATTGCTGAGCTCATTCTGTGATTTCCCTTACAGTAGCATTCCTGTTTGTGCTGCAGTGTTGTTTAAGGGCTCGAAGATCATGGGCATCGAGTATGTTTTTTTTTTTACCTTTTTTTTTATGCACAGAGATTGTTGCAGATTCTCTGAATCTTTGCATGATATTATTCACTGTAGATGATGATAACTTCAAACTCTTTGCAATTTTTCGCTGGGAAACACCTTTCTGATATTACTCAACTATCTTTCTGCACAACATTAGAGGAATTGGTGATCCTCTACCCATCTTCGCTTCTCTTCTGAGAGACACTGCCACTCTGAGAAGCTCTTTTGATGCACTTATACTCAGTCATGTTGCCAATGGACCTCATTAGTGATAATTGGCCTTCCAGCTGTTCGTTATAAGGGCAATTGACTTGTCCAGCCTCTGATTGCGACCTGTCTCCACTTTTTTGAGATTTGTTGACAACATGAAATTTAAAATCAACATAGTTTTTCTTAAAATGATGAATTTTTTGAGTTTAAACTTTTGACCTTCTCATCTATGTTCTATTTGGAATAAAGTATTGAAATTTGGCACTTCATCACTGCATTCAGTTTTTATTCACAATTTATATGCAGATGCTCCCCGACATATGTTTTTAATTGGTTTCGGATGGCCCAACGTAAGTTGAAAGTGAATGTAAGTTGTTACAGTGACGTATGACGTGTGACATATGATGCTCATACTGTACTATATATATCTAAATGCCATTACCGTATCTCATAAAACACCCATAAATCAATTATTATAAACATAACATTGTAAAATAATATAAATATTTCAAATAATATCAACATTAATTTCAAATAAGTCACTTATTTATACCGAGTCACTTTACATGAAGCTTTAAACAGTCAATCAACGCTTACAATACGTGAGGCGCTCAATACCGAAAGTAGTGTATTTGCTGTGGGTTATATAAACTTCCGGTCTTTCAAGTGCACAAGGGTGCCGTTGAACTCGTTTAGAACACAGCCTGCACTGATGTCTGTCTTCCTTTCGGCTTTTTCCCTTTGACTTGGGAGTCGCCACAGTGAATCATCTGATTCGCACGTTTAATTTGGCAGAGGTTTTTACGTCGGATGCCCTCCCTGTCACAACCCTTTTAGCAAGGGACAGAAACACGCTGATGACTTTGCAGCTCCTCTTTACGAAAGTCAGCAATGGTTCTTTTACATGAACCTCACACCATAGACAGTGAGAGACATGGCCCGCCTTTGCTAACCCAGTTAGCTGCACTGGGGGGTACAGTGACAACCTTGTGGAGAGTGGGACTCGAACCCCCAACCTTTGGATCAGCGATCCAGCGCCCTATACCACTAGACCACCAATGCCCACTCACAGCCTGCACTGATGTGAATCCCAGCAAAGCGGAGAGTTCTTTCTTTTCTGGAAGTAAACTTTATTCAAGAGATGCATACAAAGAACAAGTACAAATCCTAATGAATATTAATATAAAAATAAGTATACACTCTTAGGATTCTGCTAAAAAATAATAAATATCTGTAATTGTTCTGTCATTTGTGGATTTGGGTTTTCATTCATTTCACAACTCGATTTGCTTAACTGAGTATGCATGGTAGATTGTGCCGATCTGAGCAGATAGTTAATTCATCTCTGTGTATGAGACTTGCACCCATGCTAGTAGGCTTACACTTCTGACCAACCAGATTTGCTTAGGGGAACAAAAGTCCACAAAACAGTGTAAATACAAAGATCACAGAGATGACGTCTTAACACAAGGGTAACACGCTACCTCACCTTATTTAAATTATATATATATATATATATATATATATATATATATATATATATATATATATATATATATATATATATATATATACACTGTCCTTCTCAAAAAATTAGCATATTAAGATGAAGTTCATTATTTTCAGTAATGTACTGATAAAAATTAAACTTTCATATATTTTAGATTCATTGCACACCAACTGAAATATTTCAGGTCTTTTATTGTTTTAATACTAATGATTTGGCATACAGCTCATGAATCAGCATCCTATCTCAATAAATTAGCATATTTCATCCGACCAATAAAAAAAGTGTTTTTAATACAAAAAAAGTCAACCTTCAAATAATTATGTTCAGTTATGCACTCAATACTTGGTCGGGAATCCTTTTGCAGAAATGACTGCTTCAATGCAGCGTGGCATGGAGGCAATCAGCCTGTGGCACTGTTGAGGTGCTATGGAGGCCCAGGATGCTTTGATAGCGGCCTTAAGCTCATCCACAGTGTTGGGTCTGGTGTCTCTCAACTTTCTCTTCACAATATCCCACAGATTCTCTATGGGGTTCAGGTCAGGAGAATTGGCAGGCCAATTGCACACAGTAATACCATGGTCAGTAAACCATTTAGCAGTGGTTTTGGCACTGTGAGCAGGTGCCAGGTCGTGCTGAAAAATGAAAATCTTCATCTCCATAAAGCTTTTCAGAAGATGGAAGCATGAAGTGCTCCAAAATCTCTTGATAGCTAGCTGCATTGACCCTGCCCCTGATAAAACAGTGGACCAACACCAGCAGCTGACATGGCACCCCAGACCATCACTGACTGTGGGTACTTGACACTTGACTTCAGGCATTTTGGCATTTCCTTCTCCCCAGTCTTCCTCCAGACTCTGGCACCTTGATTTCCGAATGACATGCAAAATTTGCTTTCATCCGAAAAAAGTACTTTGGACCACTGAGCAACAGTCCAGTGCTGCTTCTCTGTAGCCCAGGTCAGGCGCTTCTGCCGCTGTTTCTGGTTCAAAAGTGGCTTGACCTGGGGAATGTGGCACCTGTAGCCCAGTCCACTGCTTCCAGAGGTCCCCCAAGGTCTGGAATCTGCCCTTCTCCACAATCTTCCTCAGGGTCTGGTCACCTCTTCTGGTCGTGCAGCGTTTTCTGCCACACTTTTTCCTTCCCACAGACGTCCCACTGAGGTGCCTTGATACAGCACTCTGGGAACAGCCTATTCACTCAGAGATTTCTTTCTGTGTCTTACCCTCTTGCTTGAGGGTGTCAATGATGGCCTTCTGGACAGCAGTCAGGTCGGCAGTCTTACCCATGATTGCGGTTTTGAGTAATGAACCAGGCTGGGAGTTTTTAAAAGCCTCAGGAATATTTTGCAGGTGTTTAGAGTTAATTGGTTGATTCAGATGATTAGGTTAATAGCTCGTTTAGAGTACCTGAACATGATAGGCCATTTTTTTGAGATAGGAATTTTGGGTTTTCATGAGCTGTATGCAAAAATATTAAAATTTAATATTTCAGTTCAGTTCATTTTCTGTAACCACTTAATCCTAATTAGGGTCACGGGGAGGCTGGCGCCCATCCCAGCCAACTTCAGGCGAGGGCAGAGTACACCCTGGACAGCTCGCCAGGCCATCGCAGGGCGGAAACACGCTGACGGCTTTGCAGCCTACTCTTGTCGAAAGTCAGCAATGGTTCTTTTACATGCCTCACACCATAGACAGTGAGAGACATGGCCGGCCTTTGATAACCCAGTTAGCTGCACTGGGGAGGACAGTGACAACCTTGTGGAGAGTGGGGATCGAACCCCCAACCTTTGGATCAGCGATCCAGCGCCCTATACCACTAGACCACCACTGCCCTAAATTTAATATTTAAAAGTATTAAAACAATAAAAGACCTGAAATATTTCAGTTGGTGTGCAATGAATCCAAAATATATGAAAGGTTAATTTTTATCAGTACGTGACAGAAAATTCTAAACTTTACCACAATATGCAAATTTTTTGAGAAAACTCAGTCTGTAGTTTGCAATGAATGTAGCGTCATTGCGTCAGCGTACTACGTTGGTACGTCTCAACTCAAAGTTTGACTTTTTTTTTGGGAAAAAAAAAAACTCAAACAAAAAAAATCATAAAATCGAAAAAACGTAAACCGGATGAACGTAAGTCGGGGAGCGTCTGTAGTGCCCCAACTTTGTGGAATCCAGTTTGTAATCATATCACTCATCATATCATTACCTTCCAACCGAGCATACAAATCATCATACGCCCTCTGTTTGGCCTTTGAAACCGCTACCTTCGCCTTACGCTGTGTCTCCCTGTACTCCTGTTTACTCTCTTTGGTCCTTTCCATTTCCCACTTCTTCTTAGCTAACCTCTTCTTTTGTACACACTCCTGCACTTCCTCATTCCACCACCAAGTCTCCTTATCTCCTCTCCTTCCAGATGACACACCAAGTATTCTCCTACCTGTCTCCCAGATCACATTAGCTGTAGTTGTCCAGTCAACTGGAAGCACTTCCTGACCACCCAAAGCTTGTTTCAACTCCTCCTTGAAGACAACACAACACTCCTCCTATTTCAACTTCCACCACTTTGTCTTCTGCTCTGCCTTTGCCTTCTTCACCTTCCTCACCATCAGCGTCATCCTGCACACCACCACCCTATGCTGTTTGGCAACACTCTCACCCGCTACTACTTTGCAGTCACTGACTTCCTTCAAATTACATCGCCTGCACAAGATGTAATCTACCTGTGTGCTCCTACCTCTGCTTTTATAAGTCATCCTATGCCCCTGTCTCTTCTGTAAGAAAGTTTTTACTACGGCCATTTCCATCCTTTTTGCAAAATCTACCAACATCTGTCCTTCTGCGTTCCTGTCCTGGATACCAAATCTGCCCATCACTTCCTCGTCCCCTCTGTTTCCTGCACCAACATGTCTATTGAAGTCTGCCCCAATGACTACTCTTTTATCTTTGGGGGTATTCTGCATCACTTCATCTAACTCACTCCAGAATCTCTCCTTCTCTTCTAGCTCAACCTGCCTGTGGGGCATAAGCACTAACAACACTGAACAT
The DNA here is from genome assembly GCA_024760905.1 of Plotosus lineatus. NCBI lineage: Eukaryota > Metazoa > Chordata > Actinopteri > Siluriformes > Plotosidae > Plotosus > Plotosus lineatus. The sequence goes on along the minus strand of CM045734.1, from coordinate 2,992,510 downwards.
CATGGCTTCAATTTCTAACTTGAGACTCATCACTCTGTCTGACACTCTTTTCACTTCTAGAACATTCCTGACAAACCCCTCCTTCAAGATGACTCCTACTCCATTTCTCTTCCCATCCACACCATGAAAAAACAGCTTAAACCCTGATCCTAAGCTTCGAGCCTTGCTACCTTTCCACCTGGTCTCCTGAACACACAGTATGTCCACCTTCCTCCTCTGCATCATTTCAGCCAGCTCTCTACCTTTTCCTGTCATAGTTCCAACATTCAAAGTTCCTACTTTGTGTCCTAGACTCATGCCTTTCCTCTTCCCTCTCTGCCTACGGACATGCCTCCCGCCTCTCCTTCTTCGACGTCTTCGACCAACAGTAGTCCAATTTCCACCAGCACCCTGTTGGTTAACAGCACTGATGGCGGTCGTTGTTAACCCGAGCCTCGACCGATCCGGTATGAATTTCTTTGTTGTGACTCACATGTTTTATTTGGCATTTGTTTTACGCCGGATGCCCTTCCTGACGCAACCCTCTGCATTTATCCGGGCTTGGGACCAGCGTGAGGGAGAGACACTAGCTTGTGCCCCTCCCTCACGGCTGCATTTTGCAAAAGATTCCTGAGGCTTTTAAAAACTCCCAGCCTGGTTCATTACTCAAAACCGCAATCATGGGTAAGACTGCCGACCTGACTGCTGGCCAGAAGGCCATCATTGACACCCTCAAGCAAGAGGGTAAGACACAGAAAGAAATCTCTGAGCGAATAGGCTGTTCCCAGAGTGCTGTATCAAGGCACCTCAGTGGGACGTCTGTGGGAAGGAAAAAGTGTGGCAGAAAACGCTGCACAACCAGAAGAGGTGACCGGACCCTGAGGAAGATTGTGGAGAAGGGCCGATTTCAGACCTTGGGGGACCTGTGGAAGCAATGGACTGAGTCTCGAGTAGAAACATCCAGAGCCACCGTGCACAAGCCACTTTTGAACCAGAAACAGCGGCAGAAGCGCCTGACCTGGGCTACAGAGAAGCAGCACTGGACTGTTGCTTTGTGGTCCAAAGTACTTTTTTTGGATGAAATCAAATTTTGCTTGTCATTCGGAAATCAAGGTGCCAGAGTCTGGAGCAAGACTGGGGAGAAGGAAATGCCAAAATGCCTGAAGTCCAGTGTCAAGTACCCACAGTCAGCGATGGTCTGGGGTGCCATGTCAGCTGCTGGTGTTGGTCCACTGTGTTTTATCAAGGGCAGGGTCAATGCAGCTAGCTATCAGGAGATTTTGGAGCACTTCATGCTTCCATCTGCTGAAAAGCTTTATGGAGATGAAGATTTTCATTTTTCAGCACAACCTGGCACCTGCTCACAGTGCAAAACCACTGGTAAATGGTTTACTGACCATAATATTACTGTGCTCAATTTGCCTGCCAACTCTCCTGACTTGAACCCCATAGAGTGAGATATTGTGAAGAGAAAGTTGAGAGACACCAGACCCAACACTGTGGATGAGCTTAAGGCTGCTTTCGAAGCATCCTGGGCCTCCATAACACCGCAGCAGTGCCACAGGCTGATTGCCTTCATGCCACGCCGCATTGAAGCAGTCATTTCTGCAAAAGGATTCCCGACCAAGTACAGTCGGCCCCCAATTTCAATTCTAGAGCCCTGTTCGTATTGCAGGGATTTCGTAAGTAGGGGTCGCATCTTACATGTTAAACGCCTAATTCGTTCCAAGTCTCCAAGTCTTTGGACTGGATAAACCCCATAAACCCTTAAACCATTTTATTAGCATATTAAACCATTTTATTAACATATTTATTAATTAAACCATTATTAAACATTTTTATGAACACACACACACCTCTCTCTCTCTCTGTCCTTCTCTCACGAGCGCTGCGGGCCACGCCCACAAGACGTGGAATTCAAAGTACATTCTCTGCTTGACAAACCCAACTTTAATTTGATTCCTTGAGGGATCGGAATTCCCAATGAGGAAAACTGCGCCCACATTTATTAAACATTTACTGAATAAAACAACTTAAACTGAAGCAAGAAGCTTCCTTTTGTCTCTATCTGGGAGGCCAGCAGGGCGGGATGTTGAAATACAGCCAATGAGAGAGCAACTCGCGCGTCATGTGAAATTTTGATTGGTGTGCTTGAATTTTGAATTTATTTTCGTAAGAGGGGGATGTTTCGTATCTCAGGGACCGAAATTCAAGAAACTGTTTTTCGTAATCTGGGGATTTCGTACACAGGGGTCTTCGTAAATTGGGGACCGACTGTATTGAGTGCATAACTGAACATAATTATTTGAAGGTTGACTTTTTTTTGTATTAAAAACACTTTTTTTTAATTGGTCAGATGAAATATGCTAATTTTTTGAGATAGGGACTTTGGGTTTTCATGAGCTTTATGCCAAAATCATCAGTATTAAAACAATAAAAGACCTGAAATATTTCAGTGGGTGTGCAATGAATCTAAAATATATGAAAGTCTAATGTTTATCAGTACATTACAGAAAATAATGAACTTTATCACAATATGCTATTTTTTTGAGAAGGGTATACTAGTATATATATATATATATATATATATATATATATATATATATATATATATACACACACACTGTATAGGCTTATATATAAATAAAATATGTGAATTTATACAACCATTATAAACACTGATAATTTGAATTGATTATTGCATTCGCGCTTGTTTGTGTGGGTCTATTTGGGGATAGAAAACACGCCTTAGCCATTATGAGGTGGGTGGTCGTCTCTCTTCCTGGTTCCTGGCTCCCATTGTTGCATACAGCGTACAAATCCAGCAACAAAATACTCGTAAGCTTCCATTGATTTGTAAGCTTTTAACTCTTTGTTATTGACAATGTTATAGTGTCTCTGCTTTTGCCTTCGACACTCTCGCATATTTTGCTTTCGCTGTCATTATCAGTTGTTGTTGAAGCCATGCTTAGTGTGTGTGTGTGTGTGTGTGTGTTCTGAATCACGCTTGCCGTCCAAGATGGCGCATGAAAGTATTGGGGTCACGTGACTGCAAAACCTCAATAATCATCTGCAAATTATCAATATGTCCCATGTTTAAACTTCTGGTTCCTCTCAAGCACAGCACAGCGGATCTGGTCAGGCTTACAAAGAGTTTCACTCTTATCCAGTTCATTATAATACTGGAGTCAATTTGTTTCTTCTTTGAAACTTTTGGCAGGAGTGCAAAAAAGCTTCTCTTCCCCTCCAGTGTAAAGCACGTGTCAGCCACGCCCCCTCTGCCGGAGCCTAGTATTAAGTGTACCTCAGGATAATGTTTAATCATATTTCATACTTTTATGATATATCCTTCTATAGATTTTATTTAATTTCTATTTCTACTTGTTTTTCAATTTCATATCATTTTATGTTCACTTTCGACCTCGGTCTCCAGATGTTTGCAAAACCTGGTAAGTTGAGGAGCGTCTGTATTATATTTTATTTATATCTTATGTTTTGTTTTGTTTTTTTTCTCCCCAGTGAGTGCCACCTTGTCGTGGTTGGGGGGCTTGCGTGTCTCAATGACCCCGAGAGCTATGGTGACAATGAGGACAATCTCCATGAAGCTGCAGTGACACTGCTGTTATTCACAGGGGCTGCCAGAAGCCTGCTGGAATGAGAGCCCGTGTCTGACCGCATCATGACATCTAGGTTTGAGTCCAGGTTCCAGAGAGTGTCTGTGGTTGTGTGCTATGCTCTGACAAATAATGGAGAAGAAGAGGACAAATATGCATTTTACAGCCTGCTACAGGCGGTCATGGAGAAGATTCCCAGCAGAGACATGCTGATCCTCATGGGAGATGTGAATGCCAATGTGGGAAGCAACAACACCGGCAGGGAAAAAGAGATGGGAAAGAACGGCCTAAGGGGGATAAATGAGAATGGTGAGCTCTTTGCCGACTTTTGTGCTGCGAACCAGCTCACAATTGGAGACACACTCTTCCCACACCGACATTGTCACAAAGCCACCTGGGTGTCACCTGACCACCAGACAGAAAACCAGATTGACCACATTGCAGTCCGCCAGCGCTGGAGGAGCTCCCTACAAGATGTCTGAGTCAGTGGAGGAAGACACAACTCCAACAGACCAGTCAGAGACAAAGCAGGACAGTTGCTCACTTCCGTTGATGACCAGCTGGCAAGATGGAAGAGCACTTCCAAGAGATTTTGAACTGACCCCCACCTCAAGACCCACCAGAGCTGGAGCCAGGCACTCCTCTCAGCATCTACACTAGAGCAATCACCAAGTTGGAAGTCCACAAGGCATTGAGGAGCATGAAGAACGGGAAGGCGGCTGGAGTGGACAACATACCAGCAGAGGCTCTGAAGGAGGGAGGAGACGAGATGGTGGACAGCTTGCACAAGTTGCTGAACCTGGTATGGACAGAGGAGGAGATCCCAATCGACTGGAAGAAAGGCCTCCTGGTAAAACTGCCCAAGAGTGGAGATCTGTCCCAGTGCGGGCAAGTGGGGAGGAAACACCCTTCTTTCCATACCAAGCAAGGTGCTCAACAGAATCATTCTGGAGAGAATGAAGGATGCAATCGACCGTGAACTCCAAGATAAGCAGGCGGGCTTCAGGAAAAAGAGATTTTGCACTGACCAGATCGTAATCTCAGAGTCATCATGGAGCAGACCATAGAATGGAAGACGTCACTCTACATATGCTTTGTGCACACTTCCATCTGGAAAATCCTGAGACACTACAGTGTACCAGAGAAAATTGTGAACATCATCATGTGAATATCATACTCTATGAGGACTACTCTTGCCAAGTCATCCATGACGGTAGACTTTTGGAAGAGTTTGCGGTAACCACCGGCGTCAGACAGGGCTCCTTGTTGTCGCCTCTTCTCTTCCTTGTAATGCTGGACTGGGTCACCCGAACAACCTATGCCAGCTCCGGAAAAGGCATCCAGTGGACAATAACAAGGAAGTTAGAAGATCTGCATTTTGCAGATGACCTGGCTCTACTTTCACACCTCCTGCAAGACATGCAAGAGAAGGTAGACACCCTGAGCAAAGCCTCGTTGTGAGTCAGACTGAGGATCAGCCAGGAAAAGACAAAAGTACTGCGCACCAATAACAGATAAGAAGACCCCATCACCATCAAAGGAGTGGCAACAGAAGATGTACAAGAGTTTGTCTACCTGGGCAGTAAGACCAGCCAGACAGGGGGGACCAACGAAGACATCCAGGCCCGAATCAAGAAAAGCGCGGCAAGCCTTTGTCATCCTTCAGCTGGTGTGGAGGGCCACTGCAATTTCTACTCGCACCAAACTCCGCATCTTCAGTTCAAATATCAAATCAGTCCTTATGTATGACTCGGAAACATGGAGAGTCACCCACAGCAGCTCCAAGAAAATCCAGCCTTTCATCAAAAATTGCCTCCGGCAGATCCTGCGTGTGAAGTGGTTTGACAGAGTGCCAAACACGGAACTGTGGTCAAGGGCAAACCAAGAGCCTATGGACATCCAGATCCGAAGAAAGAAATGGCGATGGGTTGGCTACACACTGAGGAAGGAACCTTCAAGTATCGCATGCCAAGCACTTGACTGGAACCTGCAGGGGAAAAGAACGCGAGGACGCCCAAAACAGACCTGGTGAAGGATCGGCATTGCCGAACTAAAGACTATTGGAATGACGTCGGAGGCAGCAAAGAAAAACGCCAGAGACTGCAGGAAGTGGCGAGCTACTGTTGAGGCCCTATGTTCCACAAGGAGCGAAGAGGACTAAATAAGTCAGGTAAGTCATGTTATTTTTTCATGTTTAATTGTTATTATATGCATTTATAGCATTGAATATGTTCCTCAACTTATGTTCATTCGTTTTACGTATTTTTCGATTTTACATTTTTTTTTTATGTCAAATTTTGAGTTTAGCGTGCTCTCTGTAGTACAAGACGTACCTATGTAGTAGGTAAGGTAGGTAGGTAAGTCTGTTGAGTTTTTACACCCGAGCCTCGTGGCTCAGCAATGACGTAATGACACTGCGTCCATTGTTTACAAACAACAGACTGAACGTGCCCCTCCTTCTTCCCAGTTCGCTGCATGTTACCCTTGTGTTAAGACGTCGTCTCTGTGATCTTTGTGTTTACACTGTTTTGCGGACTTTTGTAACCCTAAGCAAATATGGTTGGTCAGAAGCGTAAGCCTACTAGTGATAGTGGTAATCAGAAAAAGCGGCAAGCCATCTCATTAGAAATGAAGATGGCTATTATCAAGAAAATTGATGTTGGTGAAAAACATGTTAATGTATCACGTTTCTTCCAGATGGCTCCATCGACCATCGGAACCATTTACAAGCAGAAAGATCTCATCACAGAGAATGTTAAAGGTTATATTTGATTCTCTATTTGATATTTGATAAGTGAATTTGATTAAAATTGATCTATTTGAAATGATTTTGCTTGAATATAATTTTTTTGAAATTAATGTTTACATTATTTGATATATTTGATATTATTTTACAATGGTATGTTTCTAATAATTGATTTAGGGGAGTTTTATGAGATACAGTAATGGTATTTATGGATGTATAGTACAGTATGAACGTCATACGTTACTGGAACATACAGTAACAACTTACTTTTTTTTCACCTTATGTTCAGCTGTCCGGAACCTAACTAAAATGTAAGTCACATGCAAGGCACATGAAAAGCATCATGGGTATTCTGGAGATGCAGCTCCATAATAGCCAATGGGAGGGAGCTGCATCTCCGTGACGAACAATGGGTTGAAGGCACACAAAAATCATCATGGGTATTATGGAGATATAGTTCCATAATAGCCAATGGGAGGCCAGCATGGCGGGGTGTTGGGAGATAGCCAATGGGAGAGCAACTCACACATTGTTTGAATTTGTGGCGTTTCGTAACGTCAATTTTTTTTCGTATCAAGAGACGGAAATTTTAGGTAAATGCGTTTCGTAACTTGGATTTTCCGTTTGTTGGTTCTTTCATAAGGTGAGGTATTACTGTATCTCTCTTTTTTCTATATGCAGAAACAAACAATATATAACATCTATAAGTATGTATAATAGATAACAGGCCCCTCTCTGAATCGCCACCTGATCATAGTGGAGGGGTTTGGATGACCTAATGATCCTTCCTAGGAGCTATGTTGTCTGGGGAATAATGCCCCTGGTTGGGTCACCTAAAATAAACAGGTCCTGGGTGAAGGTCCAGACGAAGTATGGTTCAGAAGATCTCTATGCTACATAAGACACAGTTTCCCTTGCCAGGATGCGGGTCACTGGGGCCTCCACTGTGGAGCTAGGCCTGGGGGAGAGGCTCGAAGGCGAGGGCCTGGTGGTCGGGCTTCTGTCCGCCCTCCCATGAACCCACCACCTGTGGAAGGGGCTATAGGGGTCGGTAGCAATGTGAGTTGGGTGTCAGCTGAAGGCATGGATTCTGTCGGACCGATCCTCTGTTACTGATTCTGACTCTTGGGACATGGAATGTCACCTCTCTGGTTGGGAAGGAGCCTGAGCAGGTGCATGAGGTGGAGAGATACCGACTAGATTTCATAATTTCAATGATTGACAGACCTCAGTGTGTTTCTGTAATTGGAAAGTCCTCTATTGCCAGCCTGTCCACTGGAGCACCACAAAGTTGTGTTTTATCACCCATTCTGTTTATGATTTACACTAACGATTGTGTCAGTAAGGCAACAAACTGTTTTAACATCAAATTTGCTGATGATACCGCTGTTGTTTCACTGCTTAAATCTGCTGACCTTGACTACAAAAATAAGGGGATTATAGGTTTCAGGAAATCTTGTAATTCTTTGGACTGTTTCAATCAACAATGAAGATATTGAAATTGTGAACACACAAATATTTAGGCACTGTTCTTGATTCGAAATTATCCTGGAATTATAATGGTGATAATGTTTACAAGAAAGGTCAGCAGAGGTTGTATTTCCTACATCGTTTTAAACACTTAGAATTGATTGTTCACTCATGGTTCCTTTCTACAAAACTTTTATACAAAGCAACTTTCAATGTACTTTGTTGGTTTGGTCACCTGTCTGTTCAAAACAAAGCTAAACTCAATAAAATGCCTTCTGCGCATGCCGAGAGCCAGAAAAAACAGGTTCCGTCATTCTTTTGTACCAGCTGGTATTCGGTTTTAATGATCGTTAATAATTTTTATCACTTGTTTGCCATATTATACCCATGTAGCTTCTATTTACAAACTGTGTTTCGCTTTTTTATCTCAGCTTATTAATCATATCTTACTGCAATCATTTAGTGCTCTTTGTATAATATTTATTTATTTGTGTATGATTTTAGTGTTTGTTGAAATGTACATTGTAACTCAGTGTTTTGTTGTGTACTATGTGGTTTACGATGTAACCAAAATTTCCCCAGGGATAATAAGGTATTATCTTATCTTATCTTATCTTATCTTAGATATAGTCGGGCTCACCTCAACGCATAGCTTGGGCTCTGGAACCACCCACCTCGAGAGAGGCTGGACCTTATTCCATTCTGGAGTTGCTCATGGGGAGAGGCAGCAAGCTGGTATGGGCATCCTTGTTGCCCCTCATCTTGGTGACCAAACGTTGGGGTTCTTTCCAGTTGACAAAAAGGTAGCTTCCCTCCGCCTTTGGGTGGGGGAACAAGTCCTGACTTTTATTCTTGTGCACCAAATGACAGTTCAGAGTACCTACCCTTCTTTGAGTCTTTAGGGAGTGTGTTGAAGAACTCTTACTTGAGAGACTCACTCATGACTTCAGCAACGATAGTGTGACCTGGAAGGGTGTGATCGGTAGGTACGGCCTCTCCAGTCTGAACTCGAATGGTGTTTCGTTTTTTAGACCTCTGTGCTCGTTACAGTTTTTTCTATCACAAACACCATGTTCGAACATAAGGGTGAGCAGAAGTGCACTTGGCATCAGGACACCCTAGGTCTTGATCACCATCGATCGCCACCTGCATTGGTGGGTGAGGCTGCCTTCCAGACCTGGCAGACCCAAGTGTGTAATTAGGGTCTCCTGGGAACGTTTGGTGGAGACTCCTGTCAGTGAGGCCTTTAACTCCCACCACTGGCAGACCTACAACCGAGTCCCGCAAGATGGGGGTGACATGGAATCTGAATGGGCCAAGTTTTGTGCCTTCATTGCTGAGGCGGCAGTCCATTGGTGTGGCCCGAAGGTCGGCGGTACTTGTCGTGGTGGTAACCCTCGAACCCGGTGGTGGATACCTGTAGTGACCATCCAGCTGAAAAGGAGGCCTATCGGGTCTTATTGGCCTATCGGACTCCTGAGGCAGCAGGCAGGTACCGGCAGGCCAAACATGCTGCAGCTGAAGCTGTCGCAGATGCAAAATCTCGGGCGTGAGGGGAGTTTGGTTAGGGCCTGGAGAGTGATTATCAGTTGGCATTAAAAAGGTTCTGGACCACCATCTCACGCCTCAAGATGGGGAAGCAGTTCTACACAAACACTGTTGACAGTGGTGGTGGGGAGTTGCTCACCTCTACTGGGGATGTCATCAGGAGGTGGAGGGAATATTTTGAGGACCTCCTCAATCCCACCAACATGCCCTCCGTGGAGGGGAAAGACCCTGGGAGTTTGAGCGGGGTTCTGCCTATCACTGGAGTGGAGGTCACTGAGGTCGTCAAAAAGCTCCTCGGTGGTCTGGCTCTGAGGTTGTATGAGATCTGCCCTGACTATCTTAGGGCTCTGGATGCTGTAAGACTGTCTTGGTTGACATGTCTCTGCAACAATGAGGGCTGTACCTCTGGATTGGCAAACCGGGGTGGTAGTCCCCATTTTTAAAAAGGGGGACCCGAGGGTGTATTCCAATCATCGGGAATCACACTACTCATGTGTACAAAGGAAGAGATTAGCTAAGAAGAAGTGGGACATTGACAAAACCGAAGAGAGTAAACAGGAGTACAGGGAGACACAGCGTAAGGCAAAGGTAGCAGTGTCAAAGGCCAAACAGAGCGCGTTTGATGACTTGTATGCTCGGTTGGAAAGTAAGGAGGGAGGAAATGATTTATACAGGTTGGCACAGCAGAAAAATAGAGATGGGAAGGACGTGCAGCAAGTTAGATTGATAAAGGACAGAGAGGGAAATGTATTGACTGATGACAGAAGTGTGCTGGGAAGATGGAAAGAGTACTTTGAAGAGCTGATGAATGAGGAAAATGAGAGAGAAAAAGAGTAGAAGAGGTGACTGTTGAGGACCAGGAAGTAGCAAAGATTAGTAAGGGTGAAGTGAGGAGGGCATTGAAGAGGATGAAGAATGGAAAGGCAGTTGGTCCTGATGACATACCGGTGGAGGTATGGAAGTGTCTAGGAGAGGTAGCAGTAGATTTTCTGACAAGAACATTTAACAAGGTCTTAGAGAGTGAGAGGATGCCAGAGGAATGGAAGAGAAGTGTGCTGGTGCCCATTTTTAAGAACAAGGGAGACGTGCAGAGTTGTAGCAACTACAGAGGGACAAAGTTGATGAGCCATACGATGAAGTTATGGGAAAGAATAGTGGAAGCTAGACTAAGGGCAGAAGTCAGCATTTGTGAACAACAGTTTGGTTTCATGCCCAGAAAGAGCACCACAGATGCAGTGTTCGTCTTGAGGATGTTAATGGAGAAGTACAGAGAAGGTCAGACGGAGCTGCATTGTGCCTTTGTGGATCTGGAGAAAGCATATGACAGGGTGCCGAGAGAAGAACTGTGGTATTGCATGAGGAAGTCTGGAGTGGCAGAGAAGTATGTTAGAGTGGTGCAGGACATGTATGAGAGATGTAAGACAGTGGTGAAGTGTGCTGTCGGTGTGACAGAAGAGTTCAAGGTGGAGGTGGGACTGCATCAAGGGTCAGCTCTCAGCCCTTTCTTGTTCGCTATGGTGATGGACAGGCTGACAGACGAGGTTAGACAAGATTCCCCATGGACTATGATGTTTGCAGATGACATTGTAATCTGTAGTGAGAGCAGAGAACAAGTGCAGGAAAATCTAGAGAGGTGGAGGTATGCCCTGGAAAGGAGGGGAATGAAGATTAGCCTTAGTAAGACAGAATACATGTGCATGAATGCCAAGGACCAAAGAGGAACGGTGAGATTACAGGGAGCAGAGATAAGAAAGGTGGAGGATTTTAAGTACTTAGGCTCAACAATCCAGAGCAATGGAGAGTGTGGAAAAGAGGTCAAGAAGCGTGTGCAGGCAGGTTGGAATGGTTGGAGAAAAGTGTCCGGTGTGATGTGTGATAGGAGGGTATCGGCAAAAATGAAAGGAAAAGTGTACAAGACAGTGTTGAGGCCAACGATGCTGTATGGGTTAGAAACAGTGGCCCTGGGGAAAAGACAGGAGGCAGAGTTGGAGGTAGCAGAGATGAAAATGTTGAGGTTCTCTTTGGGAGTAACGAGGATGGATAGGATTAGGAATGAGCATGTCAGAGGGACAGCACATGTAAGACGTTTTGGAGACAAAGTCAGAGAGGCTAGATTGAGATGGTTTGGACATGTACAGAGGAGGGATAGTGAGTATATTGGTAATAGGATGCTGAGGCTGGAACTACCAGGCAAAAGGCCTAGAGGAAGACCAAAGAGCATGGATGTGGTAAAGGAGGACATGAAGGTCGTTGGTGTAAGAGAAGAAGATGCAAAGGATAGGGTGAGATGGAGGCAGATGATTCGCTGTGGCGACCCCTGAAGGGAAAAGCCGAAAGGAAAAGAAGAGGGAATCACACTACTCAGCCTACCCGGGAAAGTCTATGCAGGTGTACTGGAGAGAAGGATCTGACCGATAGTTGAACCTCGGATTCAAGAGGAACAATTTGGTTTTCATCCTGGCCGTAGTGACCAAAAAACAAGATCACGGATACATCAGCTGTAATGAGCTTCATTCGCTGGGTGGTGGGGCTCTCCCATAGAGATAAGATGAGAAGCTCTACCATTCGGAGAGAGTTCAGAGTAGAACAGCTCCTCTTCCGCTTTGAGAGGGACCAGTTGAGGTGGCTCAGGCATCTGGTCAGAATGAATCCCAAATGCCTCCCTGGTGTGGCGTTTCAGGCATGTCCAACCGGGAAGAGACCCCGGGGTCGACCTAGAACACGCTGGAGGGACTATATCTATCGGCTTGTTTGGGAACGCCTCGGTGTCCCCCTGGAAGAGCTGGAGGACATGGCTGGGGAGAGGGATGTCTGAACCACTTTACTTAGGTTGCTGCCACTACGACCTGACCTCGGATTAAGCAGAAGAAAAAGAAGAAGATGATGATGATAACAAGCTTCCATGATATTGTTCAGGATCTCTTCAAGATAAGAGGGATTCATGATTATTGTTTCATTCACATTAAAAGTAAATGTTTTTAAACTGGACATTTTATTTTCAGAATGGAACCAGAAACTGTTCAGGATCGAACAATTACAAAATCTTTATATAACAAACTGTTTTGAAAGATTATATGAAATTATTATTTGAGTCATAACAGCATTAAATACTTCATATATTAATTAATACATTATTTCACTCATTTGCCAAACAACCTATCCTATTTAAGAACCAAATATCTCAACTGACCCTTGGCGAAGGCGGGGTACACCCTGACCATCTTGCCAGATTATCCCACATACAACCGTTTATCATCATCATCATCATCATTATCTTCCGCTAAGTCCAGGGTCGGGTCGCGGGGCAGCAACCTAAGCAAAGAGGTCCAGACGTCCCTCTCCCTAGCCACAGCCACTTCCTTCCATTCTCCCGGGGGGACACGGAGGCGGTCCCAAACAAGTCGAGAGACATAGTCCCTCCAGCGTGTTCTAGGTCGACCCCGGGGTTTCTTCCCGGTTGGACATGCCCGAAACACCACACCAGGGAGGCGGCCGGGAGGCATTCTGACCAGATGCCCGAGCCACCTCAACTGGCCCCTCTCAATGCGGAGGGGCAGCAGATCTACTCCGAGCTCTCCACGGATGGTAGAGCTTCTTACCTTATCACTAAGGAAGAACCCCACCACCCGGCGAAGGAAGCTCATTTAAGTCGCTTGTATCCATGATCTTGTTCTTTCGTTCACTACCCAAAGCTCGTGACCATAGGTGAGGGTTGGAACGTAGATCGACTGGTAAATTGAGAGCTTCGCCTTGTGACTCAGCTCCTTCTTTACCACGATGGACCGGTACAGGCTCTGCTTAACAGCAGAGGCTGCAGCGATTCAACTATCGATCTCCCGCTCCATCCTTCCCTCACTCCTGAACAAGACCGCAAGATACTTAAACTCATCTACTTGGGGCAGGACCTCATTCTCGACCTAGAAGATGCATTCCACCCTTGTCGGACTGAGAACCATGGCCTCAGACTTGGAGGTACTGATCCTCATCCCAGCTGCTTCGCACTCGGCTGTGAATCGCTCCAATGAGAGCTGGAGGTCCCGACTTGATGAAGCCAAAAGGACAACATCATCCTCAAAAAGCAGAAACGAGATCCGATGGCCACCAAACCAGAACCCCCCAATGCCTCGACTGCACCTAGAAATTCTGTCCATAAAAATTATGAACAGAATTGGTGACAAAGGACAGCCTTGGTGGACTCCAACTCCCACCGGAAACAAATTCGACCTGTTATTGCCAATACGGACCAAACTCTGGCTCCGGTGATAAAGTGACCGAATGGCCTGTAGCAATGGGTCCAGAACGCCGTACTCTCAGAGCACGCACCACAGGATTGTTTGAGAGACACGGTCGAAAGCCTTCTCCAAATCCACAAAGCACATGTTCACAGATTGGGCAAACTCCCATGTACCCCTGCATAGACTTTCCCAGGTAGGCTGAGGTTCCCCGATAATTGGAACACACCCTCCAGTCCCCCTTCTTAAAAATCGGGACCGCCAATCCAGAGGTACAGCCCCTGATGACCACACGATGTTGCAGAGACATGTCAACCAAGACAGTCCGACACCATCCAGAGCCCTGAGACATTCCGGGTGGATCTCATCCAACCCCGCAGCTCGACCACCAAGGAGTTTTTTGACAACCTCAGTGACCTCCACTTCAGTGATGAGAGGACCCCCACCCAAACCCCCAGGGTCTTCCTCTTCCACGGAAGGCATGTTGGTGGGATTGAAGAGGTCCTCAAAGTATTCCCTCTACTTCTCGATGACATCCCCAGTCGAGGTAAGCAGCTCCTCACCGCCACTGTAAACAGTGTTTGTGGAGAACTGCTTCCCCCTCCTAAGGTGTTGGATGGCGGTCCAGAACCTTTTTGAGGCCAACCGATAATCACTCTCCAGGCCCTCACCGAACTCCTCCCACGCCCGAAATTTTGCATCTGCGACAGCCTCGGCATACAGTACAACCGTTTACACTCGGGTAAATCTGAAGAGCCAACTAGCCTAATATGCATGCCTTGTTTGCGGGAGGAAACCGAAGTACCTGGAGGAAATTAATGCAAGCATGGGGAGTATGTGCAAACTTCACACAGAAAGGCTAAAAACCCAGGATGTTCTTTCTGTGAGGCAGAGATGCTCACCACTACACCATCGTGCCACCCCGTGTTTAAGATAAATTATCGTCAAATGGATTTACAGTAATTAAGCATCTATGCACACATATGTATAGTGAAGTACAGAAAGCATGTTTTGTGAATTAAATTAAGTTTACGTACTCGGAACCACATGAGCAAACAGGCAAAATGATTTAGGTCATGTTATAAGTTTAATTCGCAAATAATGATTAGCATTCACCTGTTGTGTCATGCTTTAAACATTTCATCATTTATCATTATAAAGTCCATGGCTAGGAATTATAGCATCCTTCCAAAGTAATCACTGAAACAAATGGAACATGGTACAAAAGAACCTGGTTCGGATGAAGAAATGCATCGCACAGCATCACAGTGTTTTATGAGAACACTGCCTCCTACAGTTTTCGGTGTGGAAACAATGGCGTTATCTGCTCATTAAGAAGTGGTTTTGGTACCCAATTAACACACACACAGACACATGGTCAATTTGCATCAGTTAGCCTAATGTGAACGTTTTTGGACTACATGAGGAAACCAGAAATCCCAGAGGAAATCTATGGAAACACATGGAGAAAATGCAAACCCCAAACAGAAGAGCCCTCACCAAGAACTCGGCACCTTCTTGCTGTGAGGCGGATATGCTAACCACACACTACCATGTAACTCTGTACCAAAGACCCATGACCATGTTTATCAGACTGTTTTAAAGACTGATTAAAACCTCACCTTAACCCTCAGCCTAATGAATTCTTGATTCTGGTTGGTCAGAAGGCAATTATTATTAGAAACTACTAAATGAAGTGATTATAGGAAGTGTCACACACTTTACACAACATTAATATTAAATGTAATCAGGAATAAATAGAAGAAATTTTAAATGCATTTAATGTTCGGGTGGCATGCTGGCGCAGTGTTTAGCACCTTACCCTCACAAAAGAATTTCCCAGGTTCGATTCCCAGGCTTGGGCATTCCTGTGTGGAGTTTACATGTTCTTCCCGTGCTTGCATTGGTTTCCTCTGGATACTCCAGTTTCTTTCCAGAGTTCAAAAAAACATACACAAGTAGGCTGATTGAGTGTTCCAAATCACCCCGAGGTGTGAGTGTGAAGGGTTGTGTGTGTTGGACCTGCGCTATTCTGACGAGTTGTTCAGGGTGTACCCCGTCTTCACCCAGAGTTGGCTAAGATAGGTGCCAGCCTCGCTAAGTAGGATTAAGCAACTTAGAAAATGAATGAATGAATATTTAATGTTGTTTTGTTACCAACAAAATGCTGTAGTCTCAGAGGAAAAAAATAAAAACTCCAAGGTAATAATGGACCGGTGACGACATGGGCCTTTAAAATAAATAAACAAACAAACAAACAAATAAATAAAGTAATTATTTTCCTGTAACAGCATGTCTTCTGTTTGTTTTCAGTGTTATTAGTAGAGTTGGTAACACTGATGTTAGGAAAACATGATAAGAGTTTTCACTGCATGCCTCCTTCAGCTAAAGGTGTTCATTTTAATAACAATTCAATAAAATTACTCTTTCACACGATACAAAGAACAGAAGAAACTCGATCGTTGTACGCGCTAAAAAAAGTCACTCGTAATCACAGTGTTGTAATGTTTCTCTCCCCCGAGCATACTACTCTTATTCATTTAAGAAAAAAAGAGGATGGAGAAGTTGGCGGTAACCATGTCTGGTCTCCCTGGTGTATAAACATGAGATTGTAGACATGGAATGTGTTACCATGGGGAAAACACAGAACACGGACTGACCGCAACTTGATTGGAGGCCATGTTAAAAGGCAACAGAATTACATCACAATTTTTATAATCACCATCATGCTCATTCACATCATTCAGTGATATAGGGATGTGTGGTTGTGAGAGACAGAGATAGAGATGGTAATAAAGAGGAAAAGAGAAAGAGAAAGAGACATGGCGTCCGTGTGAGGGATACTGATGGAGATGGAGAGAGAGAGAGAGAGAGAGAGAGAGAGAGAGAGAGAGAGAGAGAGAGAGAGAGAGAGAGTAATACAGTTGGGGACTGTATTCTCTGAACCCAGGTGTGTGATGATGTAATACATCTCATCCCAAACTCTCTCTCTCTCTCTCTCTCTCTCTCTCTCTCTCTCTCTCTCTCTCTCACACACACACACACACACACACACACACACACACACACACACACACACACACACACATATATATCTCTATCACCCACCCTCCCCTCTCTCTCTCTCTCTCTCTCTCTCTCTCTCTCCCCCTCCTTCCCTCTATCTCTCCCCTTCCCTCTCTCCCTCCTCTCTCTCTCTCCCCCTCTCGCTCCCTCCGTCCTTCTCTCTCTCCCCCTCTAGCCACCCCTCCTGTCCATCCCTCCCTCTCTCCTTCTCTCTCTCTCCTCCCGCTCTCTCACTCTCTCCCCCTCCTTCCCTCTATCTCTCCCCTTCCCTCTCTCCCTCCCTCTCCCTCTCTCTCTCCCCTCTCCTTCTCTCTCTCTCTCCTCCTCTAGCCATCCCTCCCTTCCTCCCTCCCTCTCTCCTTCTCTCTCTCTCCTTCCCTCTATCTCTCCCCCTTCCCTCTCTCCCTCCCTCTCTCCCTCCCCCTCTCCCTCTCTCTCTCTCCTCCTCTAGCCATCCCTCCCTTCCTCCCTCCCTCTCTCCTTCTCTCCCTCTCCCTCCCTCTCTCCCTCCCTCTCCCTCTCTCCCTCTCTCCCTCCCCTCTCGCTCCCTCCCTCCTTCTCTCTCTCTCTCTCTCCCCTCTAGCCACCCCCTCTCCATCCCTCCCTCCCTCCCTCTCTCCTTCTCTCTCTCTCCTCCCTCCCTCCTCTCTCTCTCTCTCTCTCTCTCTCTCTCTCTCTCTCCTTCCCTCTATCTCTCCCCCTTCCCTCTCTCCCTCCCTCTCCCTCTCTCCCTCCCCTCTCACTCCCCCTCTCACTCCCTCCCTCCTTCTCTCTCTCTCTCTCTCTCCCTCTAGCCACCCGCCCTCTCCATCCCTCCCTTCCTCCCTCCCTCTCCCCCCTCTCTCCTTCTCTCTCTCTCTCTCTCCCTCCCTCCCTCTCCCTCACTCACCACCAAAAGATAATTTAATCTCTTCATTATTTAAGTTATCTTTTGGTCCCATTATCGTCAAATAAACGACTTCATTAACTGAAACTACAAAACATTTTCTCTTCTTTTTTTCCTTTCGGCTGTTCACTTCAGGGGTCGCCACAGCGAATCATCCACCTCCTCCATCTTCATGGAAGTCATACTAATGATTGGCATGTTTGATTTGACATAGATTTTTATATCGTATGCCCTTTCTGACAGAACCCAAGGGGCAAGGGGCAGAAACACGCTAATGGCTATGCAGCTACTCTAGTCGAAAGTCAGCAATGGTTCTTTTATATGAACCTCTCACCATAGACAGTGAGAGACATGCTGCACTGGGGGAACAGTGGCATTTTCTCATTGCATTTGAATGCAGCTTCGAAGTGAAGAGTCAGAATTTTATGATTTCTGTTTCAACCGTTCATCTTTGTCAGTTAGCGAGAATCTGGCTAAGTAATGGTGACAGTGCTGTGATATACATATACATATACTAGTCCTTCTCAAAAAATTAGCATACTGAAATATTTCAGGTCTTTTATTGTTTTAATACTGATGATTTTGGCATACAGCTCATGAAAACCCAAAATTCCTATCTCAAAAAATTAGCATATCATGTTCAGGTACTCTAAACGAGCTATTAACCTAATCATCTGAATCAACCAATTAACTCTAAACATCTGCAAAAGATTCCTGAGGCTTTTAAAAACTCCCAGCCTGGTTCATTACTCAAAACGGCAATCATGGGTAAGACTGCCGACCTGACTGCTGTCCAGAAGGACATCACTGACACCCTCAAGCAAGAGGGTAAGACACAGAAAGAAATCTCTGAGCGAATAGGCTGTTCCCAGAGTGCTGTATCAAGCCACCACAGTAGGACGTCTGTGGGATGGAAAAAGTGAAAGAAGGGCCAATTCCAGACCTTGGGGGACCTGTGGAAGCAGTGAACTGGGCTACAGGTGCCGATTCCCCAGGTCAAGCCACTTTTGAACCAGAAAGAGCGGCAGAAGCGGCTGACCTGGGCTACAGAGAAGCAGCACTGGACTGTTGCTCAGTGGTCCAAAGTACTTTTTTTCAGATGAAAGCAAATTTTGCATGTCATTTGGAAATCAAGGTGCCAGAGTCTGGAGGAAGACTGGGGAGAAGGAAATGCCTGAAGTCCAGTGTCGAGTACCCACAGTCAGTAATGGTCTGGGGTGCCATGTCAGCTGCTGGTATTGGTCCACTGTTTTTTATTAAGGGCAGGGTCAATGCAGCTAGCTATCAGGAGATTTTGGAGCACTTCATGCTTCCATCTGCTGAAAAGCTTTACGGAGATGATTTCATTTTTCAGCACGACCTGGCACCTGCTCACAGTGCCAAACCACTGCTAAATGGTTTCCTCACCATGGTATTACTGTGCTCAATTGGTCTGCCAACTCTCCTGACCTGAACCCCATAGAGAATCTGTGGGATATTGTGAAGAGGAAGTTGCGAGACACCAGACCCAACACTGTGGATGAGCTTAAGGCCGCTATCGAAGCATCCTGGGTCTCCGTAACACCTCAGCAGTGCCACAGGCTGATTGCCTCCATGCCACACCGCATTGAAGCAGTCATTTCTGTTAAATGATTCCCGACCAAGTATTGAGTGCATAACTGAACATAATTATTTGAAGGTTGACTTTTCTTGTATTAAAAACACTTCTTTTTTTTATTATTGGTCAGATGAAATATGCCAATATTTTGAGATGGGGATTTTTGTTTTTTCTTTACTTTTTTGGCAAAATTATCAATATTAAAACAATAAAAGGCTGGAACTACTTCAGTTGTGTGTAATGAAAGTCTCATGTTCATCAGTACATTACAGAAACTAATGAACTTCATCACAATATGCTAATTTTTTTAGAACGACTGTGTGTGTGTGTGTATATATGTGTGTGTGTATATATATATATATATATGCACATACACAGAGACACTTTTACACTATCTTTTTCTATGTCTGTCTGTCTGTCTCTCCTTCCAGGACCTCATTTGTTGGACACCTTTCTAGTATTTTGGGTGGGCTTCTCTATACTTCCGGTCCTCTCAGAACACTTATGAAAGCATGCGCAGGTGAGTGTGTGTGAGAGAGAGTGAAATATCATTCGTCTGTCCATTTGCCAACCTGCTTAATTCTACTATGGTTGTAGGGAGGCTGAAGCCTATTTCAGCCAACTCTGGGTCGAGACAGGATACATCCTGTACAGTTCACCAGTGCATCACAAGCAACGCACACACAACCATTCACACTAACACCCAGGGGCATATTGAAACATCCTGGGTCTCCGTAACACCTCAGCAGTGCCACAGGCTGATTGCCTCCATGCCACACCGCATTGAAGCAGTCATTTCTGTTAAAGGATTCCCGACCAAGTATTGAGTGCATAACTGAACATAATTATTTGAAGGTTGACTTTTTTGTATTAAAAACACTTTTTTTTTTTTTTTTTTTTAATTGGTCGGATGAAATATGCTAATTTTTTGAGATAGGAATTTTGGGTTTTCATGAGCTGTATGCCAAAATCATCAGTATTAAAACAATAAAAGACCTGAAATATTTCACTTGGTGTGCAATGAATCTAAAATATATGAAAGTTTAATTTTTATCAGTACATTACAGAAAATAATGAACTTTATCACAATATGCTAATTTTTTGAGGACTAGTGTATATATATATAATATATATATATACATGGATATCAAAGGCAGGCCATGTCTCTCACTGTCTATGGTGAGAGGCATGTAAAAGAACCATTGCTGACTTTCGTAAAGAGTAGGCTGCAAAGTCGTCAGCGTGTTTCTGTCCCTTGCTAAAAGGGTTGTGACAGGAAGGTCATCTGATGTAAAAAAAAAAAAAAAAAAAAAAACCCTCTGCCAAATCAAATGTGCGAATCAGATAATTCGATGTGGCAACTCCCGAGAAAGGTAAAAATCCGAAAGGAAAGAAAAAGATATATATAATAACCATTAACCCCACCCCCACTCCTGCAGCATCCCCTCTACTTCTGCTGGCCCCAGGTTGCTATGGAAATTCAACACAACACAGACACTGCCTGGTCTGTTTACATCATTAACATTCTCCTGAAGCAGCTCCCTGAATCTCGTAACTTTTACCTAAATTCCTGTTCCAGCTCTCAGAGTAAAAGAGGAAGTCTCAGAATTTTCCAAAAACCTCAACTATTGCACTGTTCCATATCACCTCTAGGTGTGCATGTGGATAATTATGTGAATGCTGGCCTGAGAAGCTGTCCAGGATGTACCCCGACCCTGGTCCAACAAGGGCCCAACGGTGGTGATAGATTGAGCTGCTGACCTTCAGATTTGCAACGCATTGCTTTATCCGTTGAGCCATCACTGTCCTCACCCTCAACACTGAAGAAGAAAACAAAGTCAGTGTTTTATCCTTGGGGAAACTTAGAGTAGTCAATCTGTCACCATGCATGTCCTTATGAAGTGGAAGAAAACTAGAGAACCCAGAGGAAACACACATAAACACCATACAGCTAAGAATGGTTCACAGAAAGAGAGAAAGAGAGAGAATCTAACAGGAAAGCACAGGGTACTTTACTTATGATACTTCAGTAAAAGTTCAGCAATGTACACGAACAAGAGACACAGAGACAAAGACATAGACAAACACG
Source organism: Plotosus lineatus (assembly GCA_024760905.1). Lineage (NCBI taxonomy): Eukaryota > Metazoa > Chordata > Actinopteri > Siluriformes > Plotosidae > Plotosus > Plotosus lineatus. The sequence continues at coordinate 2,971,283 of CM045734.1, read as the reverse complement.
GGATCCGACCTCAGGAACAGAATCATTTTGTGGTGCACCGTATAACATGGGACAACATACAAATAAAACCTTTATCACACCCGCTGTTACCTGCTCTGATGGGTTCATCTATTCACGAAGTACAGACTGTTGATAGACCAACCCAAACTGTGATGTCACAGAGGGGTCATTACCAGCCCGGGATATTCCACCTGTAAAACCTCATACATCATTGCTTTTGCAGTGAGAGGTTTCCTTTCGGCTTTTTCCGTTTTCTCGGGAGTCGCCACAGCGAATGATTCGCACATTTGATTTGGTATGGGTTTTTACGTCAGATGCCCTTCCTGACACAACCCTTTAGCAAGGGACAGAAACACGCTGACGGCTTTGCAGCTACTCTTTACAAAAGTCAGCAATGGTTCTTTTACATGAACCTCTCACCATAGACAGTGAGAGACATGGCCCGCCTTTGATAACCCAGTTAGCTGCACTGGGGAACAGTGACAACCTTGTGGGTATCTCCAAATATTTGTGGAATGTCCAACATTAAGTGATTGACAGTGCTCTACCGGGGCGGATCTCTTGTCCCTCTGATCACACACTCTATGATGATGTCACAGATAGGGGTGAAAGCCCCATTATATTACTTTACCTACAGATTGACCCACACACTCTGATGTCATCACAGTGAGGCCCCCATCACCATCTAAGATAATTTTGTGGTTCCACTTAGCCTCATTATCTGAAAGCATTTGGATAAAAATGGTAAGCTCTTTTCCTTGTGGAATGACCCATGTAATGGGATGGACTACTTAGCAATGGCCTCGTGGGGTCGGTCTCTGTGTCCATGTTTTTGTGCTTTGATGACCTACACACCGTGATGATCATCACCGCTTGACCATTCAGTGGGAATGTGAGTGACCAACACACTCTGTGATTATATCCTCCAAATATTTATTATTGATTCTCATAAGATTGATTTCAACTGTGACTCTTAAGAGTGCTAACTCCTAAACGACTCCAACTGTCCTCACAGAGGCAACAGAATCGTGTTTATTCTAGTTAATTCTAGGAATTTCTTTATTCCTGCTAATGCTAATGCTAATGCTAAGCTGGACGAGCCACAGGGTGCTTCGGGGTTATTTGTATAATCGTACTTCTGTTTGATTTCTGCAGATTCGCCAAGACGATAACGCTTGCTGTTCAATAAAATACAGTAGTACAACATACTGGCATCCGTCTGTCTCTAGAGACAATGGAGTAAAGTACAACATATGACCCGTATAAAAAATGAATAAAGAACTAAAACACATAAATAAAATAAAAAAAAGTTTGAGATAATTAAATTAAGTGCAGCGGAATTCGAGCGGGGGCCTGTGCTTTAAAAACATTTGACACACCAGTACAGTATTAATCCACTTTCACCACCAGTCCACCAACAAAACAATGCCTTTGATATGCATATAAATCATCTTCTGAAAACTTGCCAAGATTCATGTTTCACTGTCACAGCATACGATCACAGTGTTATCTGGTGATTATGTTACACGGTGACAAGCAATCTGAAACCAAAGCCTCTCTCTATCGTGTTTAATTAATATTCCAGATTTTTTTTGCAGTTCCATGTAGCCTTTGTAACAGTTCACCCAATGCTTAGTCAAAATCTGTTTGTACTAATGACACATTTCTTTTTTATTTTCGTTCCTTTATTCATTATAGTTATACGACATATATTTATATTTTACTTCATTGACAGCAAAGTGAAGCCACCAGATTTCACGTTGAACGAGTGTTATATTCTTGACGAATCTGCAGAGGTCAAACAGAAGTATGGCCTTCTTCTTTTGCTTTCGGATGTTCCCTTTTTTCCCATCAGGGGTCGCCACAGCGAATCATCGCGCGTTTGGTTTGGCAGAGGTTTTTACGTCGGATGCCCTTCCTGACACAACCCTTCAGCAAGGGACAGAATCACGCTGACGGCTTTGCAGCCTACTCCTGCCAAAGATCAGCAATGGTTCTTTTACATGAACCTCTCACCATAAAAGTGGCGGAAATGATGATAGGCGGCGGAAATGACGGTAGGACGATGACACCGGTTAACGTCAACACAAATTTAACTGGAACACCGATATGGCGCTGATGAAACAAAATCAACATTCAGGGATATAAAATGAGTGGTGTGATCCATGGTACGCAGTTCTGGGGTTAGAACCCTGTTGAGAGCTGCAAAGAAACACAAGAGTTTGGTTTAAAGTCTGAGAGAAGAGCAGCGTTTCAGACTCAGACGGTAAGAATCCCGACTGTTGATTTGAATTACTGTTGATTCTGCAGCTCTTATGAAACACCATGTTATTGACATTTTTGTAGTTTGTACACGAAACATTAGTATCTCCCAAATATCACGTTCTAATTTTTTTTTTTACTTTGAATGTTTTTCGTAATCCGTCTACTCAGTAAATTTACTGGATTTCTAGACTAGAAAGTTCCAGTAAATTTTCTGAGTAGACGGATTACGAAAAACATTCACATTAAACAAATTATTTTATATTTAAACATTTCAGGTGTATTTAATAATTGTGGTTAATTAATGCAAGATTTGCGGTTCTAGCTGAAGAAACAGGAGTGTGTCGTGATAACGCCACCGGGAGATTTAAATATAAAACCCCTGAGGCGATGAAACCATGAATCGGGGGTCTCGTACACCAATTCCAGGTCACGAGGGGGCGCTCACACGCTCGTTTGAACATCGACACAGAAAATACGAAGACTGGACCCTCCGGCGGTTATTAGTGTGTTGTCCGGCGGCAACTTGACGCCATCTTGGACAATATTCCTTCTACAGCAACAGCATGGAAGGAGATATAAGTAAATAAAAGAAGGGTTTAGGATCAGAATTCTTTGTGGTAAATTATAAAAATCACAGGATTTTCCATGATTTCACAAGTTCAGTCCAATTCAGTTTTATTTGTATGGCGCTTTTAACGATAAAAGACCTTAAACAGTTCCTATAAACCCCTACACAACCTTAATGAGTGTTGCCAGTGACAGGAAAAAGAAGGAAAAACTCCCTCAGTAGATGCGAGGACGAAACCTTGAGAGGAACTAGAACCAAAAGGGGAAACCCATCCGCATTAGGTGGAACCATAAAGATACAAAACATATATACCAGAAATTCATTACAGTACAAAGTGTAGTCCGGTTGGTTCTACATCTGAAAATCCTAAATAATTGTGGAAAAAATAGTTTATATCATCAGCAGTGAAAAGTCATGTTCAGTCCAGGACAAATCACAGGACGCAGAAAACAGAAGGATCAGGATCACCGGCATCCCAGAAGGAGAATGTGTACCTCCAGGAAATAAAGAGAGACCGAGAGAGAGAGACTCACTGTAGTGTAATGAAAATGGAAGATTTTATTTCTGAGTTCAGCAGGGACTCTGGAATGACTGGCTATGGCAGCAGAGCTAAAAATAGAGAGAGCCAAAAGGAAGGAGACATTAGGGAACCTGTGACATTGGGGAAATCAGCCACCTCACTATCAAATGGACCTGGGTGAGCATGTAGAATGGGGGAGTGACCGCATCCCAACATCACAGTTTACCAGAACTCTCTATTCCTGAGACCCCCAGATTTGCTTCTTTACACAATAAAAGCCTTTTAACGAATTGTTCCTCTAAACAAGTGAGTTTTCATCCTCATGTCAAAAATAGACTGTGTCTGAGTCCCCAACATTAACTGGAAGGTTATTCCATAACTGTGGCGCTTTGTAAAAGAAGCTCCGCCCCCTGCAGTTGTCTTCACTTTTTGAGGTCTCCCTAAAATGACAAGTTCACCAAGATATGGCACAAGACCATTAAGTGCTTTATAGGTTAAAAGTAGTATTTTATGTTTGATGTGAAATGTAAGTGGGAGCCAGTGCAGTGTAAATAAGGTCGGGGTGATATGCTGCTGGTTCTAGTAACGACTCTCGCTGCTGCATTGTGCATTAACTGAAGCTTGTTTATGTTCCTATTAGAACATCCAGACAGTAACACATTACAATATTCTATAGTTTTTCCGCATCATGCAGTGACATCATGTTTCTTATTTTAGCAACATTCCTGAGGTGAAAGGAGGCCACCCGAGTAATATTATCTGCATGAGCTTCAAATGAAAGACCAGTATCAATAATCACGCCAATGTCTTTTACTGCTCCACATGAGACTGAAAAGCCATCCAAACTCACTACATCATCAGAAACCTTATTTCTCGCTGCCTGGGATCCGAGTACAAAAACTTCTGTCTCATCAGAGTTTAAAAGGAGGAAGTTAGTAAGCATTCAGTGTCCAATGTCTGAGCACATTGAAATGAACAAAATGAACACATTTCTCAACTTTATTAAGCTGATGTCTCTCATCTGGCTTTGAAATATATAGCTCTGTGTCACCAGCATCACACTGAAAGCAAGTACCATGCTCATGAATGATTATACCTGAGTATGAGGATGGTACTGGTGTTTTTCACAGTATGCATCATGATCGTGTGGCTGATTATAGTCAGTACTTTCATGTACATGTTTTAAATGTGGACTCATTATTCAAATACATGGGTTTACGATGTGGAACATGATCTTATGAGTATGAAAAGTACAACTGCAACAATACCTACCGCATTGTACACTTATTATAGCAATGTTACGTCTACACATACATGTTTATCCATCTCGATATTTGTGTGTATACATCTGTGTTATCTGATGTTATGGCCCAAAAATACATACACATATCTAGAAAGTATTATTATTTTTTGTACCGTCCATTTACCTTTATAGGGTGATACCTTGACTTACGAAATTTATCCGTTCGGAGGGCGAGCTCATAAGTCAAAATGTTTGTAAGATAAAACAAAAATTCCTAGAGGAAATAACAGAACCAATTGATCCGTTCCAACCCCCTCCCAAACTCATATAGCCTGACAAAAACACGTATACAGGGATCCCTTGCTACTTTCCGCTTCAATTCATGCGGCTTCAGTGTGTTGCGGGTTTAAAAAAAAAAAAAAAATAATTGAATTAAAAAATAAGTAAATTAAGGACGAATAGGGGAAAAAGTTAAGGAAAATACCACAAAACAATGCCAATCTCCCATCAAAACTAGTTACATTGCTGCATCTGTGTGTGCACGTGCATCTGTATGTTTGTGTGTCATCTTCTCATGCAATACCATTTTATTTACATCTTGTTATTTTTTTAATGTTTAATTGTTATTTTAAGCATTTATTGCATTGAATATGTATTTATTGATATGATATATACACACATTACGTATACATCGGTCAGGGGGGGCCTGGGGGTGTGATCCTACTTCGCGGATTTCGATGGTCGCGTGGGGATCTCGGTCCCAATTAATGCGGAAAGTGAGGGATCTCTGTATTCGACTTAATATATTGAAGATAAACACGTAAAACAATAAATATTTCATAATAGTAATGTGTATATTAACATTAATAATAAACAATAAGTCAACTTACCCTTTCGATCATTGACTGCAGCAAAGATGTCACGTGTGTAAGATGATGTCACGTGTGCAGACATGAGGTGGTGCATAACAGGAGGAGGAGGATTTTGTGCATGTGCATGCTACGAGTGCCAGCGAGGACAGGCTCGTGGTGAGCTCCCACAAGGCCAGTGCTTCTCAAATAGTGGGGCGATGTCAGGGGGGCACGTATGACCCTAAGGAACATGGTTTTTTGCCATACTGTAATAGAATCAAGTGTAATTGTGCATCCTCTGCAGTAGGTGGCATTGGTGCTCTCACTGTGTTCCCTATGGTGGAGCATAAACTATTATTATAATTATGATTATCATTATACATATATTTAATTTACAGTGTTCATTACAGATCAAAATTTTATGGGGACAAATTGGCCCCTATAGAAAAAAACCCTGGGGACATTGGCAAAAACTACAGGTCATAATAACGGGTCAATTATTAAATATTACATTATTCCAAGAAACTAGGGGCAGTGGCGGTCTAGTGGTATAGGGCGCTGGATCGCTGATCCAAAAGGTTGGGGTTCAGGTCCCACTCTCCACAAGATTGTCACTTTTCCCCCATTGCACCTAACTGGGTTATCAAAGGCGGGCCATGTCTCTCACTGTCGATGGTGAGAGGCATGTAAAAGAACCATTGCTGACTTTCGTAAAGAGGAGCTGCAAAGTCGTCAGCTTGTTTCTGTCCCTTGCTAAAAGGGTTGTGACAGGAAGGGCATCCGACGTAAAAACCTCTGCCAAATCAAACGTGCGAATCAGATGATTCACTGTGGCGACTCCCGAGTCAAAGGGAAAAAAGCCGAAAGGAAGACAGACATTATTCCAAGAAACTAATTCAGCTATTTTCTGACAGCTCACTGGTAAAAACTGGACCTAAATGAGTAAATACTCCAATGTAATGTATAGTAATATTTCACATGATGCATGACATGCTACTCTATAAATTTAGTGGTAAAGCAAGTTTATTGCGTTGAAGTTTTCATTTTTTTATTTTAGCAGATTAAAGGTAACAACACTTCAAGTTAAAAAGTGGAACAAACTGTTTTTAACACTGTCTGTATTTTAATTTACATCAGGCACATAGCAGAATTAAACAAATCCAAAAATTTAAAAATACTTGGAAGTTGACAAAATACAACACAAACTGTTTTTAACCGACAGTAACAGACTTCCAATATTATAATTCAAAGTTTCTGCTATGCTTTCAGGCTGTTGATGGTATTTTCACCTTATTTGCTGCAAAAAATATCCCTGTCTGTCTTCCCCTTCCAAAGCTTCAGCACTAACGTTAGCGATTGCGGCCTCAATATGACTGGCAGTAGCAGTGCTAGCACTACACACGGCCACCCCACTGTCACTAGCGGGAACAATGCAACTCGTATTATCAGTGATATCACCGCAGTTACATACATGTGACACTTGGTTACTCGTTCCCCACATTGTTAATACATTTCTCTGTTTTGAGCAATGTTTTTTTCGCTTTGGACGCCGTTTTATGTTTCTATAGTAAACACTAGGGGCTGTGTTCGTTTTCACGGATCGTGAGCAAGGGTAGTGTGGGTAAGCACCGGGGCATGCGCATTATATACGTGTGTGTTAATTTGGAGCAAAGCGAGCGCTGTAAAAGTGGATTCTACACTGTCTTCCTTTCGGCTTTTTCCCTTTTACTCGGGAGTCGCCACAGCGAATCATCTGATTCGCATGTTTGATTTGGCAGAGGTTTTTTACGTCGGATGCCCGTCCTGTCACAACCCTTTTAGCAAGGGACAGAAACACACTGACGACTTTGCAGCTACTCTTCACGAATGTCAGCAATGGTTCTTTTACATGCCTCTCACCATAGACAGTGACAGACATGGCCCGCCTTTGATAACCCAGTTAGCTGCACTGGGTGGGACGGTGACAACCCTGTGGAGAGCGGGACTCGAACCCCCAACCTTTGGATCAGCGATCCAGCGCCCTATACCACTAGACCACCACCGCCCCAACTAAAAGTGGATTCTACACTCGTGTGCCCAAAATGAATGAAGTGCGTTGCATCATGTTTGTGAAGGAATAGCAATTGTGATTTGTCAGCTCGGGAGCCACTGGCCCATCACGTGCTCTCTTTAATATTACCATCGCTAAGTGCAAATGTCCTCACCGACATGATTTAGTTCGCATTTCTTTGAATGATATTAACTTTTAAAATTAAACAATATAATAAACTAGATTTTCCCGGACATTTTCTATGCGGCCGGCTGACGCACGGACATGGAGTTCAATGGGGACACAGGCACAATTAATGCGCCATTGGCGCAAATGGCACAGCCTGTAATGATCACTGATTTATCTCATATGTATTTAATTGTCTCTTGAATATTGTCCTGTCACATTAATTGTAAACATGTGTTGGTGTTCTTTAGATCAAGTAAGTGGCTGATCACAAGAAAATGTGAATGACCCATATTGCCCTGTAGTTTGGGTAATATGGACCCTTTTGTGTGCTTTGGAATTCTGATCATAAATGTTGATAGTCAACAGTTAGAAAGCCGTAATGTAAGCATTTTAAGATCAGTGATCCCTATAATGAGTCCATCCATTTGTTTCAGTTCCTTCAATATTTTCAGGCTTCAGTCTATTTTAGTTTCAATGTCTCATATTACTGCAATTACCCTAACTGGGTTATCAAAGGCGGGCCATGTCTGTCACTGTCTATGGTGAGAGGCATGTAAAAGAACCAGTGCTGACTTTCGTAAAGAGTAGGCTGCAAAGCCGTCAGCGTGTTTCTGTCCCTTGCTAAAAAGGGTTGTGACAGGAAGGGCATCCGACGTAAAAACCTCTGCCAAATCAAACGTGCGAATCAGATGATTCACTGTGGCGACTCCCGAGTAAAAAGGGAAAAAGCCGAAAGGAAGACAGACAGGCTCAAATTCCAGTTCTTACGCATGGCATAAGACATACATACAAAATCTACTTGCCAAGTTCTAATAAAATTATATGTAGTAATAATAATTTTAAGATGAAGACTATAGTGGAGTCCCTTCAGAGCGTGTTGAAAGTGGTCGCCCTCTGACTTGGTACTCGGTAAACTTGACTAGTAATATAACATAAATGACCTGCAGTCTTGCTCTTGATTTTGAGTCATATTTTTGTACGTGCAGGTAAAATCCCATGACACAAATTAAATTAACGAACTATTTGGATTTCTGATTTTTTTTTTCCTGGAAAATGAATAAATAATAAAGAATGTAATTATTCTGTAGATACTATACTTCCAAGTGAAATGTTATTCTTTGTGCTCAGAGACATGATTTCACTTGTTGGAGCAAACTGAGACACAACACTAAACATCGTCCTATTGTGATGTAGGATTTTATCCTGTGGTAACATGGCAGCCACCAAAGGCACATCTTGTTAGGGTCTTGTCTGGTCTTGTGGTTATAATCTGTGGTTCAATTTAACACTGCAGTTGTTTACTTCTGGAAGGAAGCTGATGTTTATTTTAAATCCTGATAAATTAAATTATAACTCGGATGTTATGGAGGAACTACAGGATCTCTTGCATCAAATCTGGTTTGTGTGTGTGTGTGTGTGTGTGTGTGTGTGTGTGTGTGTGTATGTGTGAGTGAGTGACCCTCATTTACTCTCGGGGCATTCTGTGGTTTGAGCTTTGCTCAGTCAGGACATTCTGAACATTCTCAAACCCTCACAGTAAATTGGGTGTGTGTTCATCTCTGTTCTGTCTTGTTTCCGCTGCCCTTTTGCCCTGGATGTGTGTGTGTGTGTGTGTGTGTGTGTGTGTGTGTGTATGTATGTGTGTATGTATGTATGTGTATATGTGTGGGTGGGTGATGCTTGGTATGTGCCAGGCGCAGAAAGAATGTGATTGAAGTGAATGAGATTGAGGGGAATAACCAGCAGAACTCCAAGCATGCATGTGTGTGTGGTGTTGTGACATTTTATGTCATTGAATTTCTGGGGGGAAAAAACGCCAAAACAATACAGTCCTGATTCCAATCATTGTATTATAATAGACCTACTACACCTCTTATAGTTTTGCTTAAAGTCAAACAAGCAAACCAACAAATAACCTCTGCAAAGACAGTAAAATAATAAAAAAAAATCACAAAGCCATGTAATAGAGAAAAATGTAAAATACATCACCTAAAAATAAGCCCTAGTATCATATTTCGGTATGAAAATTAATTTAAGCCCTGTCTTATTTTCGGGGAGTGTGTGTGTGTGTGTGTGTATATATATATATATATATATATATGTATGTATGTATGCAGCTGTGGGGGGGGGCACAATGCAGTGTCTCTTACTCACGCCAGTCCAAAGCCTGGATAAATGCAGAGGGTTGTGTCAGGAAAGGCATCCGACATAAAACCAATGCCACATATAAAAATGAGAATCAAAAATAAGAATAACATACCGGATCGGTCGAGGCCCGGGTTAACAACGACCGCCATCAGTGCCATTAACCAACAGAGTGCTGGTGGAAATTGGACTACTGTTGAAGGAGAAACTTGAGGCGTGTCCGTAGGCAGGCAGAGAGAGAAGAGGAAAGATATGAGTCTAGGACTGAGAGTAGGGACTTTGAATGTTGTAACTATGACAGAAAAAGGTAGAGAGCTAGCTGACATAATGCAGAGGAGGAAGGTGGTCATACTGTTTGTTCAGGAGACCAGGTGGAAAGGTAGCAAGGCGAGAAGCTTAGGAGCAGGGTTTAAGCTGTTTCTTCATGGTGTGGATGGGAAGAGAAATGGAGTAGGAGTCATCTTGAAGGAGGGGTTTATCAGGAATGTTCTAGAAATGAAGAGTGTCGGAGAGTGCAGAGTTTGTTTTGTTTTTTGTTTTTTTTTAAGTTATGCTGTTTTCTTTTTATTTTCAGCTTTCATGTAAGTAATGTGGTTGATACAGAAAAATGAATAACATAAATACCGGTAAAACGCTTTTATTATTCTGTTATTATTCATGTTTTACACCTCTATGGTAATAAACACTTACCGTTCCACTTCGCTGGTAACCATTTTAATAAGCACCCACCCGCTCCAAGTTTTAGGCGCCCTGGGTGCTTATCACGTTGAATACGGGATGGATATATATATATATATATATATATATATATATATATATATATATATATATATATATATATATACATACACACACACACACATGCACAGGGATCCCTCACTTTCTGCACTTAATTGGGATCGAGACCCCCTCGCGACTATCAAATTTCATGAAGTAGTATCATCACCCCCCCATCTATCGCTTACGTACGTGTATATGTTGATATAATATCAATAAATACATATTCAATGCTATAAATGCTTAGAATAACAATTAAAATTAAAAAATTAATGCGTAAGATGTAAATAAAATATAAATACACAACACATTCAGACACACACGTGCACACGAATGCATATGCGCGTGCACGCATTCAAATGCGCAGCTCACAAAAAAATGTAACTAGATTTGATGGGCGGTTTCGGCTTGTTTTTTTTTTTTTTTTTTTTTGTTTGTTTGTTTTTTTTGCATAATTGGCCTTATTTTTGTGCTAACAATAAGCCCAGGCAGAGTTCTCAGAGTCTTCGGCGCTTGGTTCGAAGTGGAAGGGTAGCACTTTCGGTCATACTGCTTGAAAATGTTCAGCCCCTGCGAAACAAGATGGACGAGCTTCATGCTCGGATTGCAGCGCAGAGGGATCTACAGGACTGCTCCATGCTGTTTTTTTGTGAAACATTGCTCTAGGGGAGTGCACCAGCCGGCTACACGGCCTTCATCCCCTGCGATCCCAAGCGCCAAAGTTGTCATTCGGCCCCTCCCCGCCTGGGCTTATTGTTAGCCGGGGTGCGCTAGCATTGAGCTACCATAGCACGTTAGCTTAGGATAGGAGTTGAGCGTGCTCAGTTGCACACGCCCGATGACTCCAATCTCATAGCTGTAGTAGGGTCGACCGGTCATAGACGAGCATATTGCAAAACATGAACAATTAAAACGAGGGAAGAAACAATTTGTCTCTGAGAACTCGGTGACGTTGCCCTCTAGGCAGTGCCATCTTGGAGACATCACGTTCAATGTAAAAGGACATGACATGTAATAAAGTTTATCTTTTTGGTATCATTTTTTAAACATGCTACAGAGCTTAACATCTCACACACAAACATTCTAAACATTAACTTAGATACTGTACTGGAATGGAATAATAATTGAAAAAGACTTTAATACTAGTGCTTTACAACAGTATATGCTGTATAATGTTTATATTTTATCATCAATAAATGTAGCAGTAAAAATTGTAAAGTTTTTCTTAATCATTACTACACTTTACTACATTAATACTGTAATATGAGTAAGACTGTCTATATAATGTGTTTAAGAAGCATATTTTAGCGCATGTAATAGATTCACAGTATTTTACTTCCGGTTGCTCATTTGCACATGTGATATGATACATGGGGGTTTTACTTCCGGGTACAGAACTCCCGGATTATCTTCATTTGCGGGAGGGGCCTGAACTGAACCTCCTCAAATATCGAGGGCCGACCGTATATGTATTTTTTAAAAGACCATGATGCATTGAAGCATGAAGTAGCGAGGGATCTCTGTACACATACAGATGGTATTGCATGAGAACAAGACGACACGCACAGATGCACGTGCGCACACAGATGCAACAATTTAAGTAGTTTTGATGGGAGATTTTGGGTTGTTTTTTGTTTTGTGTTGGTCTAGGGTTTATTTTATTTTTTATTTTTGCATAATTGGCATTGTTTTTGTGACATTTTCCTTAACTTTTCCCCCGAAAGACACTCCCCAACTTACGTTTTCGTTCGGTTCCGGACAGCCGAAAGTAAGGTGAAAAAAAAGTAACTTATTACTGTATGTTCCAGTGACGTATGACATTCGTACTGTATTATACAGCCATAAATACCACCATAACCGTATTTCATAAAACACCTCGAAACCAATTATTATTAACATAACATTGTAAAATATCAATATTAATTTCAAATAAATTAAATTCAAGCAAAATAATCTCAACTAGATAAATTTTAATCAAATTCACTCATCAAATATCAAGTACAGTATCAATTAGAACCTTTTAACATGCTCTGTGATGCGATCTTTCTGCTTGTAAATGGTTCCGATGGTCAACGGAGCCATTTGGAAGAAATGTGCAACGTTCCCATGTTTTTCACCAGCATCAATTTTCTTGATAATAGCCATCTTCGTGTCTAAGAGATGGCTTGCCACTTTTTCTGATTACCACCATCACTAGTAGGCTTACGCCTCTGGCCAACCATATTTGCTTAGGGTTTCAAAAGTTTGCAAAACAGTGTAAACACAAAGATCACAGACGACGTCTTAACACAAGGGTAAAATGCAGTGAACTGGGAAGAAGGAGGGGCACGTTCAGCCTGTTGCTTGTAAACAATGGATGCAGCGTCATTACGTAAGCGTACTACGTAGGTACATCTCGTACTACACAGAGCACGCTAAACTCAAAATTTGCCTTTTTTTTTCTCTCTTTTTTTTTTAAAAAAACGTAAAATTGAAAAATATGTAAAACAAATGAATGTCAGTCGGGGCTTCTGTTCATCCGTTTTACGTTTTTTTTTTCGATTTTACTTTTTTTTTTTTTTTTTAAGTCAATTTTGAGTTTGCTGACATAATGCCGCTGCGTCCATTGTTTACAAACGACAGACGAGCATGCCCCTCCTTCTTCCCAATTTAGTAATAGTAAAAGTATATATGTAAATATATATACTGTATGTATACAGACGCTCCCCGACTTACGTTTTTAATTGGTTCCGGACGGCCCAACGAAAGTTGAAAGTGAACATAGTGACGTATGACGCTCATACTGTAATGTACATCCTAAATACCATTACCGTATGTCATAAAACACCCCTAAGTCAATTGTTATAAACATAACATTGTAAAATAATATCAAAGATATCAACATTAATTTCAAATAAGTCACTTATTTATACTGAATCACTTTACATGAAGCTTAAAACAGCCAATCACGCTTACAATATGTGAAGCGCTCAATACCAAAAGTCGTGTACTTGCTGTGGGTTATATGGACTTCCAGTCTTTCAAGTGCGCAAGGGTGCCGTTGAACTCGTTTATACTTTTTGCTTAACTGAGTATGCATTAGATTGTGCTGATCTGAGCTGAGTTAATTCATCTCTGTGTATGAGACTTGCGCCCATGCTAGTAAGCTTACACTTCTGACCAACCATATTTGCTTAGGGTTACAAAAGTCCACAAAACAGTGTAAACACAAAGATTACAGAGACGACGTCTTAACACAAGGGTAACACGCTATATAACATATGTACACACACACACTCTCTCTGTAGTTTGTAAACGATGAATGCAGCATTATTGCGTCATTACGTCAGCATACTACGTTGGTACGTCTAAACTCAAAATTTGACTTTTTTTTCCAAAAGTCATTTATTTATACTGAATGTTGATATTATTTGATATATTTGATGTTATTTTGTATATTATTGATGTAGGCTTTTCCCTTCAGGGGTCGCCACAGCGATTCTTCTGCCTACATCTCACCCTATCCTCTGTATCTTCTTCTCTTACACCAACTACCTTCATGTCCTCCTTCACCACATCCATGAATCGTCTCTTTGGTCTTCCTCTAGGCCTTCTGCCTGGTAGTTCCAACCTCAGCATCCGACTACCAATATACTCACTATCCCTCCTCTGTACATGTTCAAACCATCTCAATATAGCCTCTCTGACTTTGTCTCCAAAACGTCTTACATGTGCTGTCCCTTTGATGTGCTCATTCTTGATCCTATCCATCCTCGTTACTCCCAAAGAGAACCTCAACATTTTCATCTCTGCTACCTCCAGCTCTGCCTCCTGTTTTTTCCCCATGGCCACTGTTTCTAAACCATACAACATCGCTGGCCTCATCACCGTCTTGTACACTTTTCCTTTCATTTTTGCCGATACCTTCCTATCACACGACACTTTTCGCCAACCATTCCAACCTGCCTGCACATGCTTCTTCACCTCTTTTCCACACTCTCCATTGCTCTGGATTGTTGAGCCTAAGTACTTAAAATCCTCCACCTTCTTTTTCTCTGCTCCCTGTAACCTCACCGTTCCTGTTGGGTCCTTGTCATTCATACGCATGTATTCTGTCTTACTGAGGCTAACCTTCATCCCCCTCTTTTCTAGGGCATACCTCCACCTCTCTAGGTTTTCCTGCACTTGGTCTCTGCTCTCACTGCAGATCACAATGTCATCTGCAAGCATCATAGTCCATGGGGAATCTTGTCTGACCTCATCTGTCAACCTGTCCATCACCATAGCAAACAAGAAGGGGCTCAAAGCTGACCCTTGATGCAGACCCACCTCCACCCTGAACTCTTCTGTCACACCGACAGCACACCTCACCACTGTCTTACATCTCTCATACATGTCCTGCACCACTCTAACATACTTCTCTGCCACTCCAGATTTCCTCATGCAATACCACAGTTCCTCTCTCGGCACCCTGTCATATGCTTTCTCCAGATCCACAAAGGCACAATGCAGCTCCCTCTGACCTTCTCTGTATTAACATCCTCAAGACAAACGCTGCATCAGTGGTGCTCTTTCTTGCCATGAAGCCAAACTGTTGTTCAGAGATGCTGATCTCTGCCCTTAGGCTAGCTTCCACTATTCTTTCCCATAACTTCATTGTATGGCTCATCAACTTTATCCCTCTGGAGTTGCCACAACTCTGCACGTCGCCTTTGTTCTTAAAAATGGGCACCAGCACACTTCTCCATTCTTCTCTACTCTCTAAGACCTTGTTGAATGTTCTTGTCAGGAAATCTACTGCTACCTCTCCGAGACACTTCCATACCTCCACCGGTATGTCATCAGGACCAACTGCCTTTCCATTCTTCATCCTCTTCAATGCCCTCCTCACTTCACCCTTACTAATCTTACTAAACCCCTTCCTGGTCCTCAACGATCACCTTTTCTACTCCCCCACCCTCTCATTTTCCTTATTCATCAGCTCTTCAAAGTACTCTTTCCATCTTCCCAGCACACTTCTGTCATCAGTCAATACATTTCCCTCTCTGTCCTTTATCACTCTAACTTGCTGAACATCCTTCCCATCTCTATTTGTCTGCTGTGCCAAGCTGTATAAATCATTTTCTCCCTGTATACTTTCCAACCGAGCATACAAGTCATCATCTCTGTTTAGCCTTTGACATCGCTACCTTCGTCTTACGCTGTATCTCCCTGTACTCCTGTTTACTCTCTTCAGTCCTCTCAATGTCCCACTTCTTCTTAGCTAACCTCTTCCTTTGTACACACTCCTGCACTTCCTCATTCCACCACCAAGTCTCCTTATCTACTTTCCTTCCAGATGACACACCAAGTATTCTCCTACCTGTCTCCCTGATCACATTAGCTGTATTAGTATTAAAAGTAACTTTTTCTGGCTGCCTAATACTTATTGGCCTCCCATTTTCACAAATTAATTTGTTTAAAAATCATACAATGTGATTTCCTGAGGTTTTTTTTTGTTTGTTTGGTTTTTTTTTTACATTCTGTCTCTCAAGCTTCATCTGTACCAATGATGAAAATTACAAACCTCTCTTATCTTTTTAAATTGTCGAACTTGCACATTTTTACCTTGCCCAATACTTATTGGCCCCACTGTATGTAATATATACACACACTCGCTGAGAATGCCAGTGATCATCTTCTGACCTCTGTGTGCTTTCAGATGCGTAACAGACAGCGAGGATTTAATCTTGGCCTGCTTTTGCTGGTGTCTCAGGTGTTCCAGCTCGGTACGGACAACATCCCTCCTGTGACACTCGCAGTTCTTGGCATGAATGTCTACCTTTTCCTGTTTCCTCTCAAGCCTCTCTTACAGGTAGTGCATTAAACAGACAGCTAAGATTAGCCAAAGTGTTAATATCTATGAAAGAGTGAAGATCAGATACAGCTAGGATCTGATATGGAGCTAAAATCAATTACAGCCTTAAAGAGGAGTTGTAGTGAATAACGTTATTACCTCTTTAAAACCATCATGTATCACATCAGTGGTTAATTCGGGTAGCATCAGTTCATGCCCGATTTCAAAGTATGTGGGAGTGGTACAACTCTGGGCATGCTCAGGACATGTTACTTTTCGAATTGGCTGCTCCAGTCTGATAGTGATCTTGTTGGATTGGCGGCGTCACTGACTGAGGCAAAATTATTGTCCAGATAATTATGGTCCAGTGCTGAGCTGCACAAAGAAAAAGTGCAGAAATTGTGGAAAGATTTTTGTTCCGAAAAAGACTGATGACGTGAAAGTGGAGTCAACAAAACAGTGACTGTTTTATCCATTTTGGATTTTCTTACTACAGTGTAAGTTTCACTGTCTCTACAAGAGCTGTCAACCCCACCCAACATGCTGACTTTACTTTTTGGGGAGAACCCCACTAAGCTGCTACCACCCACAGTTCAGCACCCACTAGTGATCCACAGGGAAAATTCACCAGTTTTGTGCTTTTTATAACCATACAATTTGTTAAAATAAGCTTCTGGATATCAGGATCAATACCACGACACTTTAAGATTATACACATTGCTTATAAATATGGTAGCTATTGTGATATTGAGCTAAGATCGGGAACAGTGCTAAGATCTGACATGTAGCCAAGATGGAGCATAGAGACACCAAAATTGGACTTGGGTATAAGATCAGATACTGATCTAAGGTCAGATAAAGAGAGAAGAGAAGCTTCTATTACTGATTGCACCGTGTGTGTGTGTGTGTGTGTGTGTGTGTGTGTGTGTGTGTGTGCGCGCATGTTTCCAGACTTGTGTGAGCGTACAGAAAACGTTATGGGGTGGAGACTGGCATCGTCTCTTGTTCTCGCCTTTTCACCACGTTGATGATTGGCACCTCTACTTCAACATGGTCTCCTTCCTCTGGAAAGGCATCTCCCTGGAGCGCAGACTTGGCACCGCCTGGTTCGCCTACCTCCTGTCTGTCTTTTCTCTGCTTACCGGATTGGTCTATCTGTTCTTGCAAGCTGGGCTGACGAATCTCACAGATGATGATTCCTTCAGTGTGCACTGTGCCGTTGGATTTTCAGGTCCGTTTGACGTTCAACTTGTATGGTTGTTTAAATTAAACATGATGTCTGGATTTGAGCCGTATGAAGGAAACGTAACGTCTATGTACTTTCGGTCTCAGGGGTCCTCTTCGCCCTGAAGGTTGTGAACAATTATTATAATCCGGGCGGAGTCAAGTACATCATGGGGATTCCTGTAAATAAGCGCTACGCCTGCTGGGTGGAGCTAGTGCTTATACACATCTTGAGCCCAGGGTAGGACACTCACATGCTTACGCATACTCGGAGGTAAAAAAAAAAAAAAGAATAAAATGCAACATATTTGTACTTCAGGAGTGTATGTATGTATGTATGTGTGTGTGTGTATATGTGTGTGTGTTCTAATGTCAGTGTACATGCAGATAGACAGAGAGAAAATGGTGTACATGTTGCTACCTGTGTGTGTTCCAACAAATTTCAACAAGTGTGTGTGTGTGTGTGTGTGTGTATATATATATACATACACACACGCACTGGTCCTTCTCAAAAAATTAGCATATTGCTGTGCTCAATTGCCCTGCCAACTCTCCTGACCTGAACCCCATAGAGAATCTGTGGGATATTGTGAAGAGAAAGTTGAGAGACACCAGACCCAACTCTGTGGATGAGCTTAAGGCCGCTGTTGAAGCATCCTGGGCCTCCATAACACCTCAGCAATGCCACAGGCTGATTGCCTCCATGCCACGCTGCATTGAAGCAGTCATTTCTGCAAAATGATTCCCGACCAAGTATTGAGTGCATAACTGAACATAATTATTTGAAGGTTGACTTTTCTTGTATTAAAAACACTTTTTTTTTTATTATTGGTCAGATGAAATATGGCAATATTTTGATGTGGGGATTTTTGGTTTTTCTTTACTTTTTTGGCAAAATTATCAATATTAAAACAATAAAAGGCTGGAACTACTTCAGTTGTGTGTAATGAATCTAAAATATATGAAAGTCTCGTGTTCATCAGTACATTACAGAAACTAATGAACTTCATCACAATATGCTAATTTTTTTAGAACGACTGTGTGTGTGTGTCTGTATATATGTGTGTATATATATATATATATATATATATATATATATATATATATATATGCACATACACAGAGACACTTTTACACTATCTTTTTCTATGTCTGTCTGTCTCTCCTTCCAGGACCTCATTTGTTGGACACCTTTCTGGTATTTTGGGTGGGCTTCTCTACACTTCCGGTCCTCTCAGAACACTTATGAAAGCATGCGCAGGTGGGTGTGTGTGTGAGAGAGAGAGAGTGAAATATCATTCGTCTGTCCATTTGCCAACCTGCTTAATTCTACTATGGTTGTAAGGAGGCTGAAGCCTATTTCAGCCAACTCTGGGTCGAGACAGGATACATCCTGTACAGTTCACCAGTGCATCACAAGCAACGCACACACAACCATTCACACTAACACCCAGGGGCATATTGAAACAACTAATTACCCAAATGTGTGAGGAAAGCATTGTACAGGGATCCCTGGCTACTCAGCGCTTCAATTCATTCGGCTTTAGTGCATCACGGTTGTTAAAATAAATAAATAAATATTCATCGAATTAAAAAAATGCCACAAAAGCAAGGCTAATTATGCAAAAAAAAAAACCCTAAACCAACACAGAACAAGCCAAAATCTCCCATCAAAACTACTTACACTGTTGCATCTGTGTGTGCATGCACATTTGCGCGCGTGCGTATGGATGTGTCGTCGTCTTCTCATGCAATACCGTGTGTATGTGTGTATTCATATTTTATTTACATCGTATTCTTTTTTTTTAATGTTTAATTGTTTAAGCATTTATAGCATTGGATATGTATTTATTGATATTATATACACTCATACATGTACGTATACCTCAGTCGGGGGGGTGTATCTTCCTTCGCAGATTTGGTTGGTTGCGGCGTGGGGATCTCGGTCCCAACTAACTGCGGAAAGTGAGGGATTCCTGTACTGAGATAAAGTGCATGCAACCCATCGGAAGATCACACAGATTCCACGGGTGCCCACCCCCTCACTCATGATCTTTCCAGTTGGCCCTGAATGGAATTGTAATTGCAGGCTACCATTAGTACCCTCATCATTCAAATGAAAAGGCTCCATAGTACCACACTGTCAAAACACAGTTTATTTCAAAACTTGTAATCCGACCTGCTTTGGTCCCACAGGATTTGTGAGTGGTTGTGGAAATTATGATAGACCACACCCGCACTATCATTCTTCAGGTAAGAACAAGAATAGATCTGCATGCACATTTCTAAAGTTTGTACAAATTCTTCCTCTAAAGTTTATTCAGTCAACTCAGCCAAAATCTGCTCCCCAATTTCATCAACCAAACAATATGACCTTCAGGCACTACGCAAAGCCTTGGAGAAACCATGGACAATCGCCTGTCCTTGTCATATTAGTAATCTTTCATGATCATGTCTGTTTCTTCTCTTTGACATCTGGAATTGTCTGTTTCTTCCACTCAGATAATTTGTTCAATCCCTTGTCATCTCAAGACTAGATTACTGCAACTCATCCCTGGCAGGTTTACCTTTGAGCACTATCCGACCTTTGCAAATGATCCAGAATGCAGCTGCACGGCTTGTTTTCAACCTTCCTAAATTTTTCCACACCACTGCTCGGATCTCTCCGCAGGCTTCCTGTAGCTGCTCGCATTCGATTTAAAACACTAACTCTTCCCCACGAAGCCAAAAATGGACCTGCACCTTTCTACCTCAAAACACTTTTCACACCTCGCACTGCAAGACTGATTCCTCCCGCTAACAAGGGAGGTAAGGGGGCAAATGCATCTAAACTCTTCTTTGTTCTGGCTTCAAGGTGGTGGAACCAAATTCCTCTTGCTGTCTGGATTACTGAGTCATTGATGTCTTCAAGCGGCAGCTGAAAACTTACCTTTTTCAGCAGTACTTAGACTAGCAAAATTAAAAACAAAAGTATCTATATATACGCTTACACAGACACACACACAAAAACACAGAACACCTACCCACTAAGTTTGACTGATAGTATACCTAGTCTGTGTTCTAACAAACCAGTACAAGAATATATTCAGTGATTGGGACTTTAAAGCTCTCTGTAAATTACTCTGGATAAGAGCATCTTCCAAATGTGGTAAATGTAAATATGGAATGATTGAAACCTGCATAGACATCTTGAAATCCCTGATATCAACTGACCCCACCTATATTCAGATTTCCATTAGATTTGGTGGGGACATTACTCTACCCGAGTCTCAAAGATTCCAATTTGGGATGTCAAGGTGAAAGGTCATGAAGTTTCTGTGATTTTAGAATGCTTTGAACTTGGACATGAGTGTTGATAGATATGCTGTTACTATGGAACACTAGTTGGAAGCCATATATGGACTTTCAAATGAGACTGTTGCCTGTGACTTTGAAAGGTCAAACACTAGCTGTCTTGTAACTCCTTCAAATAAGTGAGAGGTAACGAATTGCATCACATCTTTGTGGCATAAAACTTCTCACAAGATGAATTAATGATTGATTAAAACCAATTGAAAGATTACTCATTTCTTTTAGCTCAGCAGGTCTAAATGTACTATGTTTTCGAACCTTGTATTTCATTTTGTGCAGGTTATAGTGGGTACAGAACGCCTTACACATCAAACAGACCTCACTATGATGGTCCATATGACCGAACCGAACCGTATAGAGACCTGTATACAGCTGGTATGTCGGAGCAGGAGCAGTATGAAGCAGCCATAAGGGCGAGCCTGCAAGACCAAGGTGAGAGGGTAAGAAGGGTTAAAATGTTTGGGGTGTTGTTTTGATGCTAGACAAGTTTATGCAATTTCATCTTGCCAAGTCGTCTACCTTAAAATATACCAGCCAATCAACCTACTGTGCATGTCTTTGGAACGTGGAAGGAGATTGGAAAACCCAGAGGAAACCTCTGTAAGCAGGAGGAGAACATGTGAAGGCCATAGAGGAATGCTGTCGTGGAGCCAGGACTCGAGCCTAGGACCTTCTTATTGTGATGCACCGAATGAAATGCAAATTTAATTTTTAAAGTTTTCAATGTTTCTGATTCAATTTCTGAGTCAGAATAACATTCGAGGTTTCCTTTTCGTTCAAGGATTTCAACAGGACTGACAGTTTTTTTAATTTTGTGACTGGTTTCCTTTAATCTCAAGAGTTTGTACACTTTGGTACATTTCTAAGAGACTATACTGTAACGACAATTAAATAAAGTTACAGTAATACCTTTTTTGGAAAGTACAGTCATCTCACTCAGGTCACAAATCACTCAGGTCTGTTCTGCCAAGTACAGTGTGTTGGGTATTTAATCAGGTCAAGCGTTGCCAAGAGAAAATAAATATCTTTGGGTCTTCGTAGTGCTAAAATAAAATTGTGCTTGGTAATAACTGTTCCCAAAAACAAGTGTTTTAGTGCATATGTTTGAATATACTGCCACCTGTAGTCTGTAGGGGAAACTGACCAAGTGCTTGTGTCTTTTTAGAACAGCTTTTTAGAACTTGCAGCAGACCGATGTATGGCGTCAATGCCACCTCTGAGGCCAGCATGGAGGAAATTCGGCAGCGGCGACTTCGGAGGTTCGACAGTTAAGATATAAGAGGGAAAAAAGAAGCTTTAAGGAAGATTGTTTTCAACAACATTTTCAGGATTCAATGGTGGTGTCAGCACGGTTACTGATGGACACCAACATTTCTGTTGCACTGTTCATACTTATCCATGATATTTTATAAGATGGCTCTGTTCAAACCTGCCTTTATTTACTGGTTATAAAGAAAAATTGATTTTATATACACCGTCTTTTATGTTATACACCCCACAGGAAGTCCCCCGAGTTTTCGCAGGAAGTTGCTCTCATTATGGATGTAAATAATTTGCATGATGGAATGTAAGCTGCTTTAATGCTTTGATCTTTTTAATTAAAATGTATTTGTGTAGAAAAATGAATCATGTTTTGGGATTGTCCCAGAACCCGCCAGCAGTTTTTTTTCTTCTTATATTTCTTACCCAGTCAGTGTCTGAGCCTGTTTGTGATCACCATGTTCGGTATGAGTATTATTTTAAAAACAAACCATGCAATAAACAGCCCGTGCACTTGCGCTGAAAGGATAATTTCATTATATGCCAATATTGAACAAGCTTCAGCGTGGGGCAAGTGAAAGTCACGAAACTTAATCTATGATTTTGGCTCTGACTTTGAAAAGTTCTTTAAGGTCACTCATATTCGTGAGCCAGCATAAGTGTGAAAGCCTCAGTTTCAACATGAGGCAAGTAAACGTCTGGAAACTAAAGTGTGATGAATGGACAGAACCCATTCCTGTAGGGACAGGAGCTAAAAATATAGCCATAAACAGCGATTCCTGGGGTCTAAGTGAAACAATTCATGAAGAGTGAGGAGCAGGCATGATGGTGAAGATGGAAGAGGAGTGAGAAACGGGTGTGATGAAATGAATAGCAGTGAAGGACAGGAGAGATGCAGATGGAAGAGCAGTGAAGGACAGAAGAAATGATGGTGATGGAAGAGGAGTGAGGGGGGAGGGTCAGAGGGATTGGAATATGTGCTGATGAAGAGGTGAGTGGTGGTGGTGATGATGATGACGTCAGAAGCAGAAGAAGACGGTATGTATTTGTTGCTGAGCCGAGCTTTGTGAACGAGTTTTTGAGGTTGGTGAAGAGAGAGTGAGGAGTTAAGTGCATTTTTTTTTTTGTGGCTACAGACCGGATAGCCCTTTGGTCCAGCAGCCCGAACTTGAACCTAAATGAAGTGAGGTGCCCATCTTATGTGGGCTGTTGGACCAATGGCCTGCCGGCGGCGTCCCCCGTTTTTGTATGCTAGCTTTTGGCTTCTTCAGTGTTCGTACATGCACGAACATTAGCTTGATCACAATGAAGCAAGCAACTCCTTTTTCAAATTAAGAATTTATTCTGCAATGTTTCTGGAATGTTCTTGAAATAATGTACAAGTTACTAAACAGAGAAATAAGTCTGAATTTACCCAAAGTACATTGTATTGTTACAGAATACAAAAAAATGTTTTAAACATTGCAATATATTTTCAATTTTCTGGTCACAGTTTTAGGGTGTATGAGTATTTACTAAATAATACATCATTCATCATCGACATCATCCAGTCTCCAAACGCAGGATCATTCTTCAATTAATTAAAAAAGTAAAAATAAATATTAATGAAGTTTGCTTTTATTTTACTTTTTATATCCTTGTGTATATTTCTTTTATTTCTTTTCCACCCTGGAGACTATTCAGGGATGTCCACCTAACTGGTGGCGAATATGGTTTCAATATATGCTACAGAACCTAAGAAAAACAAGGTCAACAAGGTTTTAATTTTTTATTATGTTTCACATATTTTAACCATAACAGAGACAAGGCATGTGGAATGAGCTCCAGATAGAAAGTCATATTTGCAAACTCATTTCGCGTTTACTTACATGTGTACTACACAGAAGCAAACAAAACCATGCTGTGTGTCAACTTCATTCAGAATTGTACTATGTACTAGACAAAAGCAAACAAACAAAAAAAAAACTAAAGTGAGATTTTACTGGTTTATTGTTCGTTACATAATGATCACATCACCACAAACTATCATTTTTTATTCAAGCATTAGCCACTAGGGATAACAGTAACTAGCCAAGAGTGGGTAGAGATGTCTCTGTACAGATGGAGCAAGTGGGGTTAATAAATAGATTATTATCTGGAATTTTAAAATAGAGGGCATTTTTTAAATTTTTTTATTTCACTTCACGTGCTGTTAGATTCCTTCTTTTGAGCAAGTGCGTCTTGTTGACATCTGTGTCTCCGAGGGCCTTATTAGTGTCACGACCTCGGTTCTGGTTCACTGGTGAACTGCATCTTCCAGGCTCAACCTAGTTTTCTGCTTTTCAGTATACTCTATTCCATGTTCTTGTTGCGTTCTTTACCTTGTGCTTGTTTTGGTTAATTTGTACTTTTCTTTTAGTTTGGATTTCCTGGGTTGCCAATCCACACTAAATCATTCTCTCGCATTTACATCTTGTCCCTACATCAGTACTGCATTTTTGACATTATTCATTCATTCATTCATTCATTCATTCATTTTCTGAACCGATTAATCATAATTACAGTCGCCGGGAGGCTGGCGCCCATTTCAGCCGAGTGGTTGAGGGCAGAGTAAACCCTGGACAGCTCGCCAGGCCATCACAAGGAAGAAACATGCTGACAGCTCGGCGGCTCCTCTACAGAAGTCAGCAATGGTTATTTTATGTGAACCTCCCACCATAGACAGTGAGAAACATGGCTGGCCTTTGATAACCCAGTTAGCGTACTGGGCGGACAACAGTGACAACCCGGTGATAGTGGGGCTCGAATCCCCAACCTTGGGATCATTAAGCCATCACTGCCCAAAGTGACAGGTAGCTTACAGGGTGGTATGCGCCAGTCCATCTGGAATTTACTACCTGTGCATCAGCCATTCAGATTGCTCCTACTGATGTTGCCATAAAATGTTTTTTAGTCACTAGCTCGAGGACCAGTAAGATCTCGCCATTCAGCTGTAGTAAATAATAAAACCTAAAGGGTACCTCTGGTGAATTTGTATTACAAGCTCTTTAAAACAGAAACGTATGATATTTGTGGTTCCGCCAGGCAATATCAGTCCTTGCTTCTTGTGAAGTATATGTGAGTACAGTGGTACCTTGACTTGCGAGTGTCTTATATCATGAATTTTCCATGATGCGCTTCGATCCACCAAAAATCTTACCCATCCAACCAGCAAAATATTGATTTATAAGTTCTGCGGGGAAATGGTTTTTCCAGGCTGATTAGCCTCATATTCTTTCGTGTGTATTCCTCCGCGCTTTGAGAATGCCCTGTGCAGTGCTTCTCAATTATTTTATTTATTATTATTTTTTGACTTATGAGCTTGCCCTCATCAAGGTACCATTGCACTTGGCTGTTCAAGTTTTGGCAGTGATGCAAACGTTTTGTTTTGTCCTATTGTCTGTTCTCCATGCAGCAGACATCAGACTAACATAACACATTATCAGCCATTGCTAAGCTTTATGTTGCCAGGAAAATGGCGGAGTACATAAACATCAAGCACAGAAATCACAGAAAACAACATAAAATAGACACAGGTTGTACTCTGCAAATGTTTCCTTTTGGACACCATTCAGTAGCTTGCGAAGGCCACTTTTTAACCTATCCTGCTTTAGATGTGACCTCCAAACAGAACTATTCAACATGAAGCCCAAGCTTTTTGAAACAAGACACTTCATACGGAATTCCATCATTAAAAATCAAAGGATAACGATGGACCTGAGCAGCGCCAAGTCTCGAAGGAATCTATAAAAGGTTTTATCACTTAAAATGTCACCCGCTGGTTGTTAACTTGTGCTGGAAAACCCGGCCCAATGAGTTAATGCCCCTTCCACAAACTAATGGTTGTTAGTCATCAGTTCAGTCCCCGCTAGTAATTGACAGGATAAAATTGTCAGTACAGTATAGTTTAACATTTTTTATGGTTATTTATGTTAAAATCAGCTCTGTATCACTTAAACGCATCACACTACATACCAATTAAGATGACCAATATCACAAGTCTTTAATAAATGATCTAGTCACCTTACAAATTTCTGAAATTCCATAAAGCTGGTTTCTAGTTTTGGAAAGAACATGTGAAATAAGATGAACTTTTAAAATATATGGGTCTTTTGTAAACATATGAAGATACATCAACATAAAATAACACATGGATATGTAACTCCAGTGACGTGCGATGAGGCTGACTGCTGGTGCGGTGCTCACTCTTTTAGAGTCAGATTCACAAATACAAATGAACTCAGAGAATATTATTCATCGTTTGATTGACAACATACATTAAATCAACACCAAAGAGGGAAGCAATGACACGACTGTCCACACAGTTAGTATGATGTTGGATGCACGGTGTAATTCAGTCCCAGATCAGGTTTCCTTTTATTGTACTACCTTTAGTATCTTTAAAAATAAAATAAATTCCTCTCAGACATCGTGCTTTATACCTCATATCTGCATTCTGTGCGCAAACAGGTGGCGCATATTTAATTTGAGGTTAAAATTTATTCCAACTGTGTTGCTCTTCCTTTAGTTTTTACCTCTTGTTCTGATTGAAAGTCCAGATTTGTGAATTTTCTCAGTTGGAAATATAATCCTCCGTTTTGATAAGGGTGGATTGTAAAGGAAATATAACAACAAACAAAGAAGATTGTAGGTCGCACAGGAATCTGTTGGCTCACGAGCGCCATCTGCCATGAGTCAGGGGTACTGTTCGCCTCACCGGGGACCTTTTTTTCTGGGTTTTATGAGATTAATCTGCAGTTTGAACATGTCACAGAAATTTTTTTTATACATTTTCCACATTATGAAAAGGCAGAGATGTAATCTGAGTGTGTGAAAGTACTTCGTCTGTGATATATAGAGGGACAGCAGCACACTGCATCACATCCCAGTGCGGTTTGTGAGGGACACAATCCACTGAGCGGTGGTGCATCAAATCGCCGCCTCACCGTGCGCTTCCGCTCTGTATCTGAATGGGACGTCTGGAAATTCTACTCTCCTTTACTAAAAAAAAAATAATATTGGATTTGAGCGGTAAAAGGGTTTGTAATACATACCAACTGAACAAATATTAACATTTATTATATTTATGATTAACTTTTTTTTTTTCCTTTTCAAGATTGACTTCTCCTGAGTACACTTCACAGTGTAGCTTTTGAATTGAAAATTTGTATGTTAAGCCAGAACTCTGACAGCAGTTCAAAAAACCCCCTCTCTCTATAACTTTAGGTTCGGGGTGTCAATACAGAACCACAGCTTCCTAAATAAATAATATATACAGTAATGACGTAATAAGCGACCTGCTCCAATAAGCACCACCACCCAGATCTTACGTCTAATAACTTCCCATGTATAATGGGAGCAAAATGGTAGATCAACTTACCAATTTTATTCGATCGGTCTCTGTAACGATAAAATGAGGCATTCACTGCCTGTAAAAGTGAGTTCACACGGTATTTCAAGACCCCCTGCCACTGGGGAATATCTATAATGTTCATCAGTAACAACACATTTGATTGTTCCGCTGTGCTTTAAAAAACAGGAAAATATTTTGCTGTGTTCTCTTGGTAAATGTCCAGCAACATGAACCATTAGAAACTGCTACAGCAAAATATGGGATGCTCTGAATGAATGGAGCGATGAGCCTGATATGGACCTATCAGAAAGTGATGATGAGTATTTTTCACCCGATTCTCCTGCTCACGAACTTCATACATTTAAAGACCTTCCTGGCCATGTGCTTTTCAGTGCCATGTGCTTTTCAATATGCCATGTGCTAAAGTTGACATTCATGTTGATTCTCGGGGAAATATTTAAAGGAACAGCACCGGGAGGGAAAATTAAAGGGTCTTTTTTTTTTTTTTTTTTTTAATTATGCCGTTTTCTGTTTATTTTCAGGTCTCATGTAAGTAATTTGGTTGATACCACAAAAAGGAATAATACAAATACCAGTAAAACTCTTTTATTGTTCTATTATTATTCATGTTTTCCATCTCTATGTTAATAAGCACTTACCATTTCACTCTGCTGGTAACCATTTTAATAAGTGCTCACCCTCTCCAATTTTTGAAACGCCCTGGGCGCTTATCATGTTGAACACGGTATATATTGAACCACTTGAATATCTGAGCACATTATCAAACCTATAAAGTGCAAATATTGAAATGTGCCTTTAAATGCAGCCATGAAATATAAATATTTTCATGAACGCTGAGGTCCAGGAGAGAGTAAACACTAATGGTGTACATAGATAACATTTCGCACAGATGGCTACGAGATTCTGTTGAAGCCACAGCTATAAGCGAGAGAAAGAAAAAATCAGTAGTGAAAAAAACACTCAGTATCTGTCCTGTAACCGCTTAATCTTACGGGTTGCGGGAAAGCTGGCACCCATCCCAGCCGACTCCAGGGAAGGGCAGTGCACACCCTGGATGGCTTGCCAGGCCATCACAGGGCAGAAACTCACTGACGGCTTTGCAGCTACTCTTGACGAAAGTCAGCAATGGTTCTTTTACATGAACCTCACACCATAGACAGTGAGAGACATGGCCGGCCTTTGCTAACCCACTTAGTGCACTGGGGGGACAGTGACAACCTCTGCTGAGTGGGGCTTGAACCCCCAACCTTAGGATCAGTGATCCAGCATCTATATCACTAGGTCACCACTACTCTGCATCTGATGCACAGTATTTAGAAATGCTCCTTAAATATTTTTAGCATCATTTTTTGTTCTAGAAGTAAAACCATTTTTCTAAACTGACAGTAAATCTGGAAAGAAACCACCTTTTAATCAATGCTTTCCTCCAGAATTTACAACCATTTTACTCTGTTTTCCATTCTTGTTATAAGCACCAGTGCAACGCTAAGGTTCCTAATATTTAATTCCCATGTGCAGAGAAAATGCCACAAAAGAAAGCCACGATGAGAACATTAATCCACCTGGTGGTGGTTGCATGTTGCTGTGGGGATGATGGTTTTCATCAGTAGGAATTCACGGTTGTCTCACAAAGAGAAGTCTTGACCAATGGTCTTTCCATGTGTAGGAGTTGTGCTTGTGTGGGTTTCATCTGGGTGGTCAGGTTTCCTCCTTGATGCATATTAGGTCAGCTGGCTGCTTTAATTTTCGCGTAGGTCTGAATATGAGTGAGCATTATTGTTGAGTCTGTGCTATGCTATTCCTGTAATTGACTGTCAATCTCTTCGGGTGTAACCCTGCCCTCTCTCATCTAAGATTGGCTCCAGCTTCCCACAATTCTGACAGATAAATGGTTGCTTGATAAATAATAAATGGCTTTAGATTAACAGGAAGGATCTTCTTCAAACAAAAACCAGTAACTGTTCTGCAAAAGCTGTTTTTACTCCTTACTGACCATCTCCATCCAATCTAAACATCACATCTACAGAAACTTGGGAAAATGAGCATTTCATTGAGACTTGGATCCTGTACTCGAACATAATTCAAACAAAACCCTGACTCATGATTAAACAGAGAATGTGTTGTGTATTTTGTTTGTTTTGTTGTTTGCTTAGTTGCAGACAGTTCCACTTGTATGGAGTTTGCATATTCTGTCTGTGCTAACTGGGTTTCTACACCAGTCTCTTCCCACCATCCAAAGATGTGCGTTAGGCTAAATGTGGACCATCCATCTAGGGGTGTGAGTGTGAATAGTTTGTGTGTACATGTGTGTGTGTGTGTGTGTGTGTGTGTGTGTGTGTGTGTGTGTGTGTGTGTGTGTGTGTGTGTGTGTGTGTGTGTGTGTAATGGCCTGCCAAGCTATTCACTGTGCACCCTGCCTTCACCCACTATCGGCTGAGATAGGCTTCAGCTGCCCCTTAGTAGAATTAAGTGGTTCTGAAAATGGGTGAGTGGTGACAGTTTTAATATTTTAAATGTTAGACATATTGTGTAAATTAAATTGTAAAATTTCCCATTTAAGAGAGTGAAACACTTATGAAAGTCAGTGTGTCTTGGTTTGGCAACACAGATATAAAATACCATGAAAAGATGAACTTCTACAGGATTTATAATATCAGCACTGACTGAATTATTCAAGGTTTTTTAAATGTATACCAGCCCAGAACCTGAGACGAGACGATCCGATCCCCTCGATATAAAACACTATTCGAACTCTCAAGTATGAAGTATAAAGAGAAAACGTGTGTATAAACTTATTCATAATTGTTCTTCACTGTCAATCATTAGAATGTGTTCTTTCGGCAGTTTCTGAATTATTATGACCCCATCCGACTTGTGTCCTCTAGAAGTGTCTCACACTTTCAAGCATACGTTACATCGGCTAATTCGATCCCGCTGATCAGCCACTTCCTTCAGGGTCGTGGTGTCTGAGATGGTGCTTAAGTCCTGCTCATCGATACGTATGAGCCAAAAGTTGTAGAGGGTGGAGAAGTACTGGCATGTCCCTTGTGGGCCCTGGCACTCCACAAATGGGTGCGAGAGAAAATCCTGTTGGCAACTCCCTGACGATGTGAGTGACTGGCCACCTCCTTCATCCCCTGACCCGGTATACTAAAAACAGACAGAGATGAAATCATCTCAACATGTGACAATAAAATCAGAATTTTTAAAAATAATTTCAAACCCAGTATTGAACCAATATGAAGTATTTTTTATCTAAGTTACATCGGTGGTTTTGCTTATTTTGATATAGTATGAATGATAGTAATGGATATCTAGCTAGTCACACTTTGACAACACAGTCTTAGCAATGGCCAGAAATCATAAATAATCTAATCTTCTTTCCTCAAATCTAGTTAGAGAAGTCGCTTTGGAACTGAAAGGTCGCTGGTTTGATTCCCGAACCAGCAGGAAGAAGTGTGGTGGTGGGGGAATGAGCAGCACCTTCCCTTCCTCCCATAAATGGCTGAAGTGCACTTAAACAAGGCACTGAACCCCCAACTGCTCTCGGGGGGTGGGGGTGGGGCAATATGTGTGTGTGTTTGTGCGCGTGTGTATGTGTGCGCGTATGTGTGTGTGTGTGTGTGTGTGTGCGTTTGTGTGTGTGTGCATTTGTGTGTGTGTGTGTGTGTGTGTGTGTGTGTGTGTGTGTGTGTGTGTGTGTGCGTGTGTGTACGCTCACTTTGGATGGGTTAAATGCAGAAGAAATAATTTCCCTTATGGGATTAATAAAGAATATCAAAATATAGAGTGGGTAGATGGCTTAATGTGTAGCACATCTGCCTGAGAGCATGAAGGTCTTGGGTTCAAGTCATAGGATTTTTGTTTCTATGGAGTTTGCAAAACCTACGCAAGCCTGGCAAGGCAAAGCTCTCAATTTACTAGTTCATCTATGCGCCAACCCTCACCGAAGGTCACGAGCTTTGCGTTTTGACCGAAAGAACAAAATCGCAGATACAAGCGGCTGAAATGAGCTTCCTTCACAGGGTGGGTGGGGCTCTCCCTTAGAGATAAGGTGAGAAGCTCTACAATCTGGGGAGAGCTTGAAGTATAACCACTCCTCGTCCGCATTGAGAGATGCCAGTCGATGTGGCTCGGGCATTTGGTCAGAATGCCTCCCAAATGCCTCCCTGGTATGGTGCTTTGGGCATGTCCAAATGGGAAGAGACCCAGGGGTCGACCTCGAACATGCTGCAGGGACTATATCTCTCGGCTTGTCTGGGAACGCCTCAATGTCTCCCCAGGAGCTGGAGGAAATGGGGAGAGGGTCGTCTGGATCTCTGCCATAGGTTGCTGCCCCGCGTCCTGACCCCAGAAGAAGTGAAAGAAGAAGAAGAAGAAGATGATGATGATAATAAAGCTTACTGATAATATTAGCTACTTACTAGTGAAGTAGGTCAATACTACTCCCAGATCCACACTTCCTTTAGGAAACGCTCTGTTCACTGCTTGCAGTTTCATGCAGAACGATTTGAAAGTGGGAAACATGTGCAAGGGTTACCCAGACAACTGGCCATCAGTGAGATTTGCATTGGTGAGGCGATCTGCATCCCACTCAAATTTCTTGTTGCTTGATGCTTAAATTCAAATTGGTTAGTCAGTATGAATGTATAGGTGCACAGACTCTCAAACTAACCATAAGGAATGAATATCCAATCCAGAGGCTCCTCCAGTTCTGTGGGCATTTGGGTATGACCGCTTCCTGGCTGTGAATGGCAATGGCTGCTGAAGGCGTCTCACACACAACACACCTGCTGATGTGTGGCTGGATCTCCAGCCCAGACACGGGCATGGTGGGTAATGGGGCAGTGGTGGCAAGCCAATAAGATTTGTCATTGCGATTGGCATAGTTGCAGGCATGCTGGTTGCACTGTGAAAAGGGCATGGTGCTGAAGACGCGCATACATGATCCTCCTTGACCTAACACACACACACACACACACACACACACACACACACACACACACACACACACACACAC
The DNA here is from genome assembly GCA_024760905.1 of Plotosus lineatus. NCBI lineage: Eukaryota > Metazoa > Chordata > Actinopteri > Siluriformes > Plotosidae > Plotosus > Plotosus lineatus. The sequence continues at coordinate 2,938,634 of CM045734.1, read as the reverse complement.
ACACACACACACACACACACACACACAGAAATTGCAGATGTTGGAATCAGGGATTGGCTGGGTAGGAAGGCCATAAAACACAGTTAAATACATAGATACATAGAGATGTCTGTTGTTTTTGAGACCTAGGTCTTGTGTGTGTGCATTCTCTTGCCCCTCCAGGTACAGCAGGCTGTATCCCTCCCACAACTTGGGCATATTTTGAGGACACTCAGGTACGTTTGTTGATTGGCTGTGAATAACCAGTAGGAAGCCAGATGTGGACTTATCATAGGGGCCAGGAGGGCCATCATCTCCTTGAGGTCCTTGTTGGCCTAGAAAGAAAAAGTGGCGACCAAATGTGTTTTAATCTTATGAACCCCTACAATGAAATAACTTTCATCACTTGTTGGTTTGTTAAACTTTTTGGTCCAAAACTACTCAGCACTACATCCCCCAAAACATGGTGCTATCACTACCATGCTTCACTGCAGGAATTGGGCAACTCGTTGAGGTTCAGGACAATATTGATAGAGTATTTCTGACAGAAATACTTGCTGGTGTGAGGATTCAGTGATGCAGTCACATCAATGCAACACACCTTTCATGCCTTGGGAACCCCTTTGACCTTTCATTCCTGGATCCCCAGGAAGCCCACTAACACCAAGTGGTCCCATGTCACCATGCAACCCTTGATCTCCTTCTAGACCTTTTGTTCCTGTAATAATGACAGAAATTTAGCAAACATACAATTAAAAAGTGTTCAAGATATTTGTTACCCATTAGTCAATGCAAACTAATGGCATATGAAATGTATACTGCAAATGTATATTCTGAGATAAATATTCTACCAATCACTGTTTCAGTGTTTTAATATTTTGCAGTCTCTGAGACAAGAAGACGGCCAAGTGCATCTCTTGAAACTGCTGCTCCTGCTGTACCACAGGGCAGTGTGACAGACAATATTCACTATCAAATGTTAATGTACACTTTAGGTTTAAGAAATATTTTAGATCACCTTTATTCTGTAGGTAAAACATTAAAATATATGGTTAAAACTACAGGAGACCAGGTGGAAAGGTAGCAAAGCTAGAAGCTTAGGAGCAGGGTTTAAGCTGTTTAATCATGGTGTGGATGGGAAGAGAAATGGAGTAGGAGTCATATTGAAGGAGGGGTTTGTCAGGAATGTTCTAGAAATGAAAAGGAGATTCTGAAGTGACTTAGATGAAGAGATGCAGAACACCCCCGGAGGTGAAAGAGTGGTCATTGGTGCAGACTTCAATGTACATGTTGGTGCAGTCAACAGAGGGGATGAGGAAGTGAAGGGCAGGTTTGGTATCCAGGAGAGGAACACAGAAGGACAGATGGTGATCGATTTTGCAAAAAGGATGGAAATGGATGTGGAAAATACTTTCTTCAAGAAGAAACAGGAGCATAGGGTGACCTATAGAAGCGGAGGCAGGAGTACACAGGTAGACTACATCTTGTGTAGGCGATGTATTTTGAAGGAAGTCAGTGACTGCAAAGTAGTAGTGGGTGAGAGTGTTGCCAAACAGCATAGGATGGTGGTATGCAGGATGACGCTGATGGTGAGGAAGGTGAAGAAGGAAAAGGTAGAGCAGAAAACAAAGTGGTGGCAGTTGAAAAAGGAAGGAAGGGTCATGTTGTCTTCAATAAGAAGTTGAAAATGGCTTGGGTGGTCAGGAAGTGCTTCCAGATGACTGGACAACCACAGCAAATGTGATCAGGGACACAGGTAGGAGAGTACTTGGTGCATCCTCTGGAAGGAAAGTAGATAAGGAGACTTGGTGGTGGAATGAGGAAGTGCAGGAGTGTGTACAAAGGAAGAGGTTAGCTAAGAAGAAGTGGGACATTGAGAGGACCGAAGAGAGTAAACAGGCATACAGGGAGACACAGCGTAAGGCGAAAGTAGCAGTGGCTAAGGCCAAACAGAGGGCGTATGATGACTTGTATGATAGGTTGGACAGTAAACGGAGAAAATGATCTATACAGGTTGGCACAGCAGAGAAATAGAGATGGGAAGGACGTGCAGCAAGTTAGATTGATAAAAGACAGAGAGGGAAATGTATTGACTGATGACAGAAGTGTGCTGGGAAAATGGAAAGAGTACTTTGAAGAACTGATGAATGAGGAAAATGAGAGAGAAAAAAAGAGTAGAAGAGCAAACAGAGTGATGAGTCTCAAGTTAGAAATTGAAGGTGTAATGTTCAATGTTGTTAGTGCTTATGCCCCACAGGCAGGTTGCGAGCTAAAAGAAAAGGAGAGATTCTGGAATGACTTAGATGAAGTGATGCAGAGTACCCCCAGAGGTGAAAAAGTGACCATTGGTGCAGACTTCAATGGACATGTTGGTGCATGGTACGAGAAAGTGATGGGCAGATTTGGTATTCAGGACAGGAGCACAGAAGGACAGATGTTGATAGATTTTGCAAAAATGATGGAAATGGCTGTGGTGAATACTTTCTTCCAGAAGAAACAGGAGCATAGGGTGACTTATAAAAGCGGAGGTAGGAGCACACAGGTAGACTTCATCTTGTGTAGACGATGTAATTTGAAGGAAGTCAGTGAATGCAAAGTAGTAGTGAGTGAGAGTGTTGCCAGACAGCAAAGGATGGTGGTGTGGAGAATGATGCTGATGGTGAGGAAGGTGAAGAAGGCAAAGGAAGAGCAGAAGACAAAGTGGTGGAAGCTTGAAAAGGAAGTGTTGGGTTGTCTTCAAGGAGGAGCTGAAACAGACTTTGGGTGGACAGGAAGTGCTTCCAGATGACTGGTCAACTACAGCTAATGTGACCAGAGGGACAGGTAAGAGAGTACTTGGTGTGTCCTCTGGACAGAAAGTAGATAAGGAAACTTGGTGCCCATTTTTAAGAACAAGGGAAACGTGTAGATGTGTGGCAATTACAGAGGGATAAAGCTGATGAGCCATACGATAAAGTTATGGGAAAGAATAGTGGAACCGAGACTAAAGTTCAGAGATCAGCATTTGTGAACAACAGTTTGGTTTCATGCCAAGAAAGAGCATCACAGATGCAGTGTTTGCTTTGAGGATGTTAATAGAGAAGTACAGAGAAGGTCAGAGGGAGCTGCATTGTGCCTTTGTGGATCTGGAGAAAGCATATCAGAGGGTGTCGAGAGAGGAACTGTAGTATTGTATGAGGAAGTCTGGAGGGGCAGAGAAGTATGTTATAGTGGTGCAGTACATGTATGAAAGATGTAAGACAATGGTGAGGTCTGCTGTCGGTGTGACAGAAGAGTTCAAGGTGGAGGTGGGACTGCATCAAGGATCAACTCTGAACCTGTTGTTTTTTGCTATGGTGATGGACAGGCTGACAGAAGAGGTTAGACAAGAATCTCCATGGACTATGTTTGCAGGTGACATTGTGATTTGTAGTGAGAGCAGAGAACAAGTACAGGAAAATATAGATAGGTGGAGGTATACCCTGGAAAGGAGGAATGAAGGTTTGCCTCAGTAAGAAAGAATACATGTGTGTGAACGAAAAGGACCCAAGAGGAACAGTGAGGTTAGAGGGAGCAGAGATAAAGAAGGTGGAGGATTTTAAGTACAGTCGGCCCGCTACTCTGGAAGAAAGCCTCTGCGTATGAAAAATCCAGGTTACGAAAAACATTTTCCTCAATTTTCGTCCTCTATTTACAAAAACAACCTCTTTTTATCAAAAGCACCAAATGCGCCATTCAAAAATTCAAACGCACCATTCAAAATTCAAACAATGCACAAGTTGCTCTCTCATTTGCTGTCTCCCAGCATCCCACCCCGCTGGCCTTCCATTGGTCAGGAGGCAGCTGACCCATACTTCCTGTTTGTCACACGTGTGAAGGAGTTGAACAGGAATGTTGGCTTGTTTTGAGATTGATCATGCAGTGTTATATTTCGTTATCACCAAAACCCCTCTACAATCGGGACAATATTGAAGCAGAAGGAGACCATAAAGCGGAAATACAGTGACGGAGGCGATTATTTCGGCATGATATTGAAGCAGAAGGAGCAAGAGCAGAGTGCTCTGTGGGACAAAACCTTCGATCTCGCAAGGAAGCAAGTTAATATTGAATCAGGCCCACTTTAAATGCAACATCCCGTCCAAACATTTAAATATAATTGTTCTGTCATCTGCACTTTGCATGTGGGTGGAGCCCGCATTCGGCAAAACACACCAGAGACAGAGTTTTGTGTGTGTGTGTGTGTGTGTGTGTGTGTGTGTGTGTGTGAGAGAGAGAGAGATAGAGATATAGAGAGAGAGAGACTGCCTACAGTCAGGCATCTGTCATACATCTCTATGAAAGGAGGCTTAACTCTCTTTTGAGAGAGCACATTGCAGCTTATTTTTAATTTTTAAAGTTGTTTAATTCAGTAAATGTTTAATAAATGTGACGCGCTTTGTCGAATATGAACAAAATGTGGCTCATCTGGACCTCCGATCCCTCAAGGAATCAAGTGAAAGTTGAGTTTGGATATCCGTTCTGTCAAGCAGGGAATGCACTTTGAATTCCCCATCTTAAAATGCTCTGGGGTCCTGCGTATGGGCGGAGCCCGCATTCAGTGGAGCACCACAAATGTGTATTGTGTGTGTGTATTGTGTCTGTGTGTGTGTGTGTGTGTGTGTGTGCATTAATAGAAATGTTTCATAATGGTTTAATTAATAAATATGTTTATAAACTGGGTTAACATGTTAATAAAATGTTTAAATGGTTTAATAAATAATTTTCTTTTACCGTTAACACATATTTCATACATATTTCATACAAAATTGGTGTACTTTTATCATTTTTAAAGGGTTTATGGGGTAGTCTTGGGAAGCCTTGGAATGAATTACGCGTTTTAAATGTAAAATGCGCCTCTACTTACGAAAACTCCACGCTACGAAAAAGGCTCTGGAACGGATTATTTTCGTAAGTGGAGGGCCGACTGTACTTAAGCTCAACAATCCAGAGCAATGGAGAGTGTGAAAAAGAGGTGAAGAAGCATGTGCAGGCAGGTTGGAATGGTTGCAGAAAAGTGTCCAGTGTGATGTGTGATATGAAGGTATCAGCAAGAATGAAAGGAAAACTGTATGAGACGGTGATGAGGCGAGCAATGTTGTATGGTTTAGAAACAGTGGCGCTGAGGAAAAGAGAGGAGGCAGAGCTGGAGGTAGCAGAGATGAAAATCTTGAGGTTCGCTTTGGGAGTAACAAGGATGGATAGGATCAGGAATGAGTATATCAGAGGGACAGCACATGTAGGAGGTTTTGGAGACAAAGTCAGAGAGGCTAGATTGAGACGGTTTGGACATGTACAGAGGAGGGATAGTGAATATATAGGTAGTAGAATGCTGAGGTTGGTAGTGCCAGACAGAAGGCCTAGAGGAAGACCAAAGGGAGATTTATGGATGTGGTGAAGGGAGACATGAAGGTAGTTGGTGTAAGAGAAGAAGATGCAGAGGATAGGGTGAAATGGAGACAGATGATTCGCTGTGTCGACTCCTGAAGTGAAGTGAGCAGCTGAAAGGAAAAAAGATATACTGTATATATATATATATATATATATACACACACACACACACACACACACACACACACACACACACACACACACACACACACACACACACACACACAGTTGGCCCTCTACTTACGAAAACCTCTGAATACAAAAAAATCTAGGTTACGAAAAACAATTTCCTAAATTTTTGCCATCTGTATACAAAACAACCTCTTCTTACGAAAAGCACCAAAAACACCCCATTCAAAAATTCAAACGCACCATTCAAACAATGCACGAGTTGCTCTCTCATTGGCTATCTCCCAACACCCCACCCGCTGGCCTTCCATTGGCCAGGAGGGAGCTGAACTGTACCCATTCCTGTACCCATACTTCCTGTATGTCACACGCGTGAAGGAGACTTGAACAGGACCGTTGGCTCGTGAGTTTTTTTTTGGAAGTAATAATTGCAACATTATATTTCGTTACCCATCATGTACACTGAAAAGAAGAAGCGGGCTTCGTTATCAATCGAAGTGAAGGTGGTTGGGCAAAATCGCAAAGGTGTATGGCCGAAACCCCGCTACAATCGGTCTGATACTGAAGCAGAAGAGACCTTAAAAGTGGAGATACAGTGACGGGGGCAGTTATTTCGGAATGTCCTCCTTCACCACATCCAGAAATTTTATATATATATATATATATATATATATATATATATATATATATATATATATATATATATATATATACCCCCACACACACACACACACACACACACACACACACACACACACACACACACATTTGAATGGTGTGATCTGATTTTCAATTGGTCTACTGTTCTTTATGAAATGTAGTAATTTTTTTTTTTGTTCGAGTGTGTGTGTGTGTGTTTCTGTGTAGTAGATGCTAAAACTTCAGACCTTGCACTGAAATAACAAAATACAGCATGTAATCAAAACATAAACAACTTTAAAAACGATAATAATCTGCAGGCGTGACCTCAGCTCATCTGCATCCTTCATATTAAACTATTAATATGTCAACCACAGAGAATGTGATCAGTGGGGAAAGCACAGTGTGGTTGTTATGATGTGTGTTGAAAGTGAAACAGTAAGGTTGTGAAAGGTGACAACACAGTAGCTGCAAAGCAGAGAATCAGTGATTTGAGAACTTTTAAAATTTAAAACATTTTTAAACATGCTCCCAGGTGATATTTCATGTGCTGCCAGCTTTGTGTTCCTATGGAGCATTCACTAAAACAATAATTCACCTTGGGCTTGCTGGATGTTGCTGAATTGCATTATTTTCAGAGAATTTGGAGAATAATTTTAATTGGCTGTTAGAATAATTGTACATATAACTGATCACAGCTTCTCTATTCTCAATGTCACATGTGTGTGTGTGTGTGTGTGTGTGTGTGTGTGTGTGTGTGTGTCTCTGTGTGTGTGAGTGTTGAAACTGCTTGCTGAAGTTGTTTTTTAGGAAGTTACCTAAACGCAGCTGAGCTATGGCGCAAACGACCAGACAACTGGATGTCTCCCCGACAACTGGAATGCGTGAAATAGAATAACAATGTTCCATTTTAATGTGTGAAAGGTCAACATAGAACCTGCTGTTTAGACATATGTAATCAGACACCACCCCCTTTTGTAATAAAAGAGGCTCTCAGCTGGACTTAGCTCAGAGCACCAAGGCCAGTTGTACCTCAGCTGGCCCGGCTGCTCTCCTCATGAGTAAGAAATTGAAATTGACTCTCTGCGTTTTTTTTCTCCCTGCGTGTTTATGATGTCTGTGTTGATTTAGAACCTGACATTGGCCAATTAGTAAATAAAAACTTTTACATGCAATCGTTTCTCTCATATTTACTTATTTGCTATTATCCTCTGTGACTGCAAGGCATTACATTGGATATAACCAGTAAAATCTAAGATTTTTTCTTCTTCTTCTGTTCCTTTCGGCTGTTCCCTTCCGGGGTCGCCACAACAAATCATCTGCCTCCATCTCACCCTGTCCTCTGCATCTTCTTCTCTTACGCCAACAACCTTCATGTCCTCCTTCACCACATCCATAAATCTCTTCTTTCGTCTTCCTCTAGGCCTTCTGCCTGGTAGTTCCAACCTCAGCATCCTACTACCAATATATTCACTATCCCTCCTCTGTACATGTCCAAGCCATCTCAATCTAACCTTTCTGACTTTGTCTCTAAAACATCTTACTGTACATGAGCTGTCCCTCTGATATACTCATTTCTGATCCTATCCATCCTCATTACTCCCAGAGAGAACCTCAACATTTTCATCTCTGCTACCTCCAGCTCTGCCTCCTGTCTTTTCCTCAGTGCCACTGTTTCTAAACCATACAACATTGCTGGCCTCATCACCGTCTTGTACACTTTTCCTTTCATTCTTGCTGACACTCTCCTATCGCACATCATACCGGACATTTTTCTCCAACCATTCCAACCAGTCTGCACTCGCTTCTTCACCTCTTTTCCACACTCTCCACTGCTCTGGATTGTTGAGCCTAAGTACTTAAAATTCTCCTCCTTCAATATCTCTGCTCCCTGTAACCTCAGCGTTCCTCTTGGTCCTTCTCATTCACACACATGTATTCTGTCTTACTGAGGCTAACCTTCATTCCGCTCCTTTCCAGGGCATACCGCCACCTGTCTAGATTTTCCTGCATTTGTTCTCTGCTCTCACTACAGATCACAATGTCATCTACAAACATTATAGACCATGGGGAATCTTGTCTAACCTCATCTGTCAGTCTGTCCATCACCATAGCAAACAAGCAGGGGATCAGAGCTGACCCTTGATGCAGTCCTACCGCCACCTTGAACTCTTCTGTCACACCGACAGCACACCTCACCACTGTCTTACATCTCTCATACATGTCCTGCACCACTCTATTTTATATTTATAGAAAATATCAATAAATCAGTCAATCAATCAATCACTTTATTATAAATTTAGTATTAGTAAAAGCCCCTCCTTGAATTGCCACCTTATCATGGTAGAAGGCGTCCAAATGATCGTGGGAGCTATGTTATCCTGGGCATTATGCCCCTGACAGGATCACCCAAGGCAAACAGGTCCTAGATGAAGGTTCATCAAGCTGGGATCTTCAGCTCTCATTGGAGCTATTCACAGCTGAGAGTAAACTGGCCGTCATTGGAATCAGCACCACCAAGCCCAAGGCCATGGCTCTCAGCTGGAAAAGGGTGGAATGCCTCCTCCGGGGTCTTATGAGTGAGGAAAGGATGAATCTTGAAATAAATAGGTTGGATCGGTGCAGCCTCTGCTATAAGTGGTGCTTGTACCATTCCATCATAGTGAAGAGGGAGTTGAACCAGAAGGAAAAGCTCTCAATTTTCTAGTTGATCGATGCTCCAACCTGTGGTCATGAGCTTTGGGTAGTGACTGAAAAGAACAAGATTAAATTTACAAGCAACTGAAATGAGCTTCCTTTGCAGGGTGGCAGGGCTCCAACGTAGTGACAGGGTGAAAACTTCTGTCATTCAGGGGGAGCTTGTGAGAGGAGTCGATTAAGGAGGCTCAGGCGTCTGATTAGAATGTTTCCTGAAAGCTTTCATGGTGTGGTATTTCGGGCATGTCAAACTGGAAAAAGAGACCCCAGAGTCGACCCAGAATATCCCAGAGGGACCATGTCTCTCAGCTTTTCTGGGAACACCTCCATGTCCCCCTGGAAGAGCTGATAGAAGTGGCTGATGAGAGGGACGCCTGGACCTCACTACTTAGTTGCTTTCGGGCTTCTATAAGGTGTGAATGAAAGCAGGACCCAGCAAGTAAATAGCAAAGGTATCTGTTCTTCTTCTTCCTTTCCTTTCAGCTGTTCCCTTCAGGGGTTGCCACAGCAAATCATCTGCCTCCATCTCACCCTATCTTCTGCATCTTCTTCTCTTACAACAACTGCCTTCATGTCGTCCTTCACCACATCCATGAATCATCTCTTTGGTCTTCCTCTGGGCCTTCTGCTTGGTAGTTCCAGCCTCAGCATCCTACTACCAATATTCTCACTATCCCTTCCTTGTACATGTCCAAACCATATCAGTGTAGCCTCTCTGACTTTGTCTCTAAAACATCTTACATGTGCTGTCCCTCTGATGTACTCATTCCTGATCCTATCCATCCTTGTTGCTCCCAAAGAGAACCTCAACATTTTCATCTCTGCTTCCTCCAGCTCTGCCCCCTGTCTTTTCCCCAGGGCCACTGTTTCAAAACCATACAACATCGCTGGCCTCAACACTGTCTTGTACACTTTTCCTTTCATTCTTGCTGATACTTTTCTATCACACATCACACCGGACACTTTTCTCCAACCATTCCAACCTGTCTGCACACGCTTCTTCACCTCTTTTCCACACTCTCCATTGCTCTGGATTGTTGAGCCTAAGTACTTAAAATCCTTCACCTTCCTTATTCTTTGCTCCCTGTAACATCAGCGTTCCTCTTGGGTCCTTCTTGTTCAGCAGGCATGTATTCTGTCTTACTGAAGCTAACCTTCATTCCCCTCCTTTCCAGGGCATACCTCCACCTCTCTAGATTTTCCGACACGTGTCTCTGCTCTCACTACAGATCACAATGTCATCTGCAAACATCATAGTCCTTGGGGAATCTTGTCTAACCTCGTCTGTCAGCCTGTCCATCACCATAGCAAACAAGAAGGGGCTCAGAGCTGACCCTTGATGCAGTCCCACCTCCACCTTGAACTCTTCTGTCACACCGACAGCACACCTCACCACTGTCTTACATCTCTCATCCATGTCCTGCACCACTCTAACGTACTTCTCTGCCACTCCAGACTTCCTCATGCAATACCACAGTTCCTCTCTCGGTACCCTGTCATATACTTTCTCCAGATCCACAAAGGCACAATGCAGCTCCCTCTGACCTTCTCTGTACTTCTCTATTAACATCCTCAAAGCAAACACTGCATCTGTGGTGCTCTTTCCTGGCATGAAACCAAACTGTTGTTCACAAATGCTGACCACTGCCCTTAGTCTAGCTTCCACTATTCGTTCCCATAGCTTCATCGTATGGCTCATCAACTTTATCCCCCTGTAGTTGCCACAACTCTGCACATCTCCCTTGTTCTTAAAAATGGGCACCATCACACGTCTCCTCCATTCCTCCGGCATCCTCTCACTCTCTAAGACCTTGTTGAATGTTCTTGTCAGAAAATCTACTGCTAACAATAAGCCCAGGCGGAGTTCTCAGTCTATGGCGCTTGGTTAGAAGTGGAAGGTTAGCACTTCCGGTCATACTGTTTGAAAATGTTCAGTCCTTGCGAAACAAGATGGACGAGCTTCATGCTCGGATTGCACCACAGAGGGATCTACAGGGCTGAGTATCTTTTCTTTCTGTTTCTTCCTTATTCCAGAATTTTTCTTGGTAATGCCACCTATGACATGCTTATTACAGACTGAGACCAAGATTTCTTTTACATTGCAGAAGCATTAATTTGAGTAAAATAGTTCAAGTGATTATACCTACCACGTAGCCCTTTGCTGCCCTTAATTCCTACAGGTCCTGGAAATCCAGGTTCACCTAAAGGACCAGGAGGCCCATGTGAACCTGGAATTTTTCTCTGGAAATTCTTAACAATAACTTCCCCTGCAATTCCATCAGAACCTAAAGCCAGAGACAAAAAGAGTAAAATCTTTCTGGAAATATCTGCTGGAAATGTGACCAACTGTCCTTCTTTAATCATGCTTAAGGAAGAGTCATGACCTTTATTTCCTTGTACTCCTCTGGATCCCTTGAGTCCAGGGCACCCATTTGCTCCTTGTATACCAAAAGGTCCAGGATCGCCAACAAGCCCTGGGTCTCCTCTCTCACCTGATGACAGATAAAACATCAAACATTGCAATAAATTGAATCACCTGAGTAAACAAATTAATTGGTATTAGTTAAAAAAATCTCTATAAAATAAAACTCTAGTAACTGCAGGATTCTAAAAAATATGTTATAGAAGTGTGACATATGAGACGCAGTCATTAAATTCTTACACTGTTTCTGCAGAGAAAGGATGGAGCATAATGCAGTCATGTGAAAGAAGGAGCAAGCAGTAAACCTTATGAGTTAAGATATTGTGATGCCAACCTGTTAGCATCGAGACCTGTGTTATATGTGGTTTCGTATCACTGACACTTGCCCATCTGTGATTTTTCTATGGAACAGACAGCAAACAAGAAAGTCTGAGTCAAACTCATTACATTGGCATTGGAGACCCTTGAAATGCCTCGAGCAGCAATGAAGCACTGAGCCAGGGTGTTCTGAATGACACATATATAATGCATTTCAAGGATCTGCATTGCTGGTCACAAATGTGCCAATGTCACAAAAACTTGTGCAACACAGCATCCTGACTCATCAGGGTAGCTGCTTGCTCCTAGTATATGTCCATGACTATAATGCTCTGAGGAACAGTTCTAGACATTTAATAGTCACACACGTAAATCTTTTTAATACTAGAGAATTAGCACACTTACATTTGCAGCATTTGGCAGACTCCCTGATTTGGAGCAACTCACACACACACACACACACACAGACACACACAGACACACACAGACACACACAGACACACACACACACACACACACACACACACACACACACACACACACACACACACACACCTGAGCACTTATGGGTTAAGTTCCTTGCTCAAGGGTCCAACAGTGACAGCTTGATGGTACTGGAACATGAACCAGTGACCTTTGGATCAGTAGGCAACAGCCTTAAGCGTATGAGCCACCACTGCCCTGCACAAGTATCTGCAGAAGTCAACTCCGAGTACAAGAAGCTTTCCTGCATACATACTTCAACTTTCCCAAGCTCTCCCACATCACCCCACTGCTCTGCTGTTGCCACTAGATTCCTGTAGCTGCTTGCCTCCGATTTAAGACACTAAGGCTTGCCTGCAAAGCCAAAAAAATAAACCTGCTACCTTAAGGCACTTATCACTTTCTCTAGTTCTCCAACACTGCTACACTGGTCTCTCCTATAAAAGCAAAGGAAAACATGCATTTAAACTCTTTTCTGTTCTTGTACCAACATGGCAGAATGAACTTTCCTCAGGGGTCCAGAGTCATGTCTTCAAAAGAAGGAAAAGTTACCTTCAGCAGTACTTGAATTAGCACTGTCACTATCTATCCTTATGTTTATACAATTAAAAAATAAATAAAAAATAAATAACTGCCCATTAAGTTTGAATGATGGCATAAGTGTAAACCAATATCAGAATGTATTCATTGATAATGACTGCAAAGCATTTATGTAAGTTGCTATGGATAAAGGCATCTGCCAAATGCCATAAATGTAAATATTGAGACAATTTTAGAACTTAATTAGGATAGAATACCTTTCTGTCCTTTCGGGCCTGAAATCCCAACCTGGCCACTGGAACCACGGTCACCTCTTTGACCTTTTTCTCCAGGAAGTCCTGGTGTACCTGGTTCCCCTTCATTCCCATGGAAAGGTATTACCATTCCTCCAGGTCCCATAGGTCCCCTGGGTCCTAAAGGAGGCCAACAGAGAAAAAGAGTGAGACAGTATACCCTGTGCTCAAGTAGAGTGCTTGTTGGTATCCCCATAAATAATGGTTGTTCAGAAGACATCATCATACACCATGAAATCGAAACTAAAAACTGAAAGATATTTCTAATAGTATGCTTATACTTGCAGGGTCATGCATGGAACAGCCCCTCGATAACAAAAAGGGTTAAGGGCCTTGCTGAAGGGCTCAACAGTGCTGTGGCACAAACTTCTGACCTTCTAATCAGAAACCCGAAGCTGTTGACCCAAACATCACTGATCCGTCAGGCTCGCAGGTAAAGCTATAGCCAGTGCCAGCTGAGAGGTGAGAGAGCAGGCTTACAACCCTGAACAGGTTGCCAGTTTATTACAGGAAAATCACTGGCCCAAACCAACATAAGCATGAGAAAACATGCAAACTCCAAACAAAAAACTTTTGGACAAGATATGATCTGTCTCACTGTGGGATGACGGTGAGGACCACTGAGCCCCCGCAATGGGTTTTGTTTGCCCCACAAGCTTCATATTTAAACATTAAGAACATCCTGCTTGCATGATGCCTTTCTTTTTCCTTCCCATTACAGTCCCACTCCCCATTCACACCTTGCACTATCCATTCATTCTTAAAAATCTATAATCCATAAGAATTTCATTTATCAACTACTCACTCACCTGGTTGGCCATCCAAACCACTCAAACCCAGTTCACCAAGCTGTCCTTGTTTAGGTTCCATACAGTCCATGCCAGGAGGACCAGGAGGACCAGGGGGACCTGTATCTCCTAGTAGGAAACAAAGGACATAGGAAGATGGAAAAAGCTTGAGGAAAAACGTATACACTAATATAAAGTGTATGCCAATAACCTACAATATTGCAAAAATATAAAGACTATTTATTCTTTATTGTGAATGGGTGTTGCAAAATGTTGAAATTAAAAGTGACTGGGTGATTGTGAACAAAATATCGGTAGAGCATTCTCCTTTTATATATGCAGTATAATTGAATGTGGATGCAGTGGTAGGCACCTTTCAATCCAGGTCGGCCGTTTCGGCCTTTGGCACCTTGGTGGACAGGACCCGGTGGCCCAGGTTCTCCTGGGAAACCCTTTTTACCTGGTAGACCCTCATGCCCTTTTCCCCCAGGTATGCTTAGTCCTGAATGAGAAAGAAGAGAAGGAAGTCTCATTAGTGAATAAAAACAACAATAGTAGTATTAATAATATTGTAGTAGAATAGAAAAGCAACAATAGTAGTATTAATAATGTCAAACCATAAAAATCAAAATTTTAATTCTTCTTCTTGTCTGTCTAATGTTGTTAGCCAGCTTAATGTGCAGACATCACCCGACCTGCCTCGTTATTGTGGTTTAAGATCTTCAGCTCTCATTGGAGCTATTCACAGCTGAGAGTAAACTGGCCGTCATTAGAATCAGCACCACCAAGCCCAAAGCCATGGTTCTCAGCTGGAAAAGGGTGGAATGCCTCCTTCGGGGTCTTATGAGTGAGGAAAGGATGGATCTTGAAATCAATAGGTTGGATCGGTGCAGCCTCTGCTATAAGTGGTGCTTGTACCATTCCATCATAGTGAAGAGGGAGTTGAACCAGAAGGAAAAGCTCTCAATTTTCTAGTTGATCGATGCTCCAACCTGTGGTCATGAGCTTTGGGTAGTGACTGAAAAGAACAAGATTAAATTTACAAGCAACTGAAATGAGCTTCCTTTGCAGGGTGGCAGGGCTCCAACGTAGTGACAGGGTGAAAACTTCTGTCATTCAGGGGGAGCTTGTGAGAGGAGTCGATTAAGGTGGCTCAGGCGTCTGATTAGAATGTTTCCTGAAAGCTTTCATGGTGTGGTATTTCGGCATGTCAAACTGGAAAAAGAGACCCCAGAGTCGACCCAGAATATCCCAGAGGGACCATGTCTCTCAGCTTTTCTGGGAACACCTCCATGTCCCCCTGGAAGAGCTGATAGAAGTGGCTGATGAGAGGGACGCCTGGACCTCACTACTTAGCTGCTTTCGGGCTTCCATAAGGTGTGAATGAAAGCAGGACCCAGCAAGTATATAGCAAAGGTATCTGTTCTTCTTCTTTTCCTTTCAGCTGTTCCCTTCAGGGGTTGCCACAGCAAATCATCTGCCTCCATCTCACCCTATCTTCTGCATCTTCTTCTCTTACACCAACGGCCTTCATGTCGTCCTTCACCACATCCATGAATCATCTCTTTGGTCTTCCTCTGGGCCTTCTGCCTGGTAGTTCCAGCCTCAGCATCCTACTACCAATATTCTCACTATCCCTTCCTTGTACATGTCCAAACCATATCAGTGTAGCCTCTCTGACTTTGTCTCTAAAACATCTTACATGTGCTGTCCCTCTGATGTACTCATTCCTGATCCTATTCATCCTTGTTGCTCCCAAAGAGAACCTCAACATTTTCATCTCTGCTTCCTCCAGCTCTGCCCCCTGTCTTTTCCCCAGGGCCACTGTTTCTAAACCATACAACATCGCTGGCCTCAACACCATCTTGTACACTTTTCCTTTCATTCTTGCTGATACTTTTCTATCACACATCACACCGGACACTTTTCTCCAACCATTCTAACCTGCCTGCACACGCTTCTTCACCTCTTTTCCACACTCTCCATTGATCTGGATTGTTGAGCCTAAGTACTTAAAATCCTTCACCTTCCTTATTCTTTGCTCCCTGTAACCTCAGCGTTCCTCTTGGGTCCTTCTTGTTCAGCACTGAGGCTTATCTTCATTCCCTTCCTTTCCAGGGCATACCTCCACCTCTCTAGATTTTCCTGCACTTGTCCTCTGCTTTCACTACAGATCACAATGTCATCTGCAAACATCATAGTCCTTGGGGAATCTTGTCTAACCTCGTCTGTCAGCCTGTCCATCACCATAGCAAACAAGAAGGGGCTCAGAGCTGACCCTTGATGCAGTCCTACCGCCACCTTGAACTCTTCTGTCACACCGACAGCACACCTCACCACTGTCTTACATCTCTCATACATGTCCTGCACCACTCTAACGTACTTCTCTGCCACTCCAGACTTCCTCATGCAATACCACAGTTCCTCTCTCGGCACCCTGTCATATGCTTTCTCCGGATCCACAAAGGCACAATGCAGCTCCCTCTGACCTTCTCTGTACTTCTCCATTAAAATCCTCAAAGTAAACACTGCATCTGTGGTGCTCTTTCCTGGCATGAAGCCAAACTGTTGTTCACAAATGCTGACCTCTGCCCTTAGTCTAGCTTCCAGTATTCTTTCCCATAACTCCATCATGTGGCTCATCAACTTTATCCCTCTGTAGTTGCCACAACTCTGCACGTCTCTCTTGTTCTTAAAAATGGGCACTGTTATGGCCTGTGCTGGCTGGCGGGATTAACTCTTCCTAAATCATTCCAGGCACTGGCGAGGGGCGTGGCAGTTGCCGGTAGGCGAATTCCAAGCTGAAGCATACCTGGTCCCAATCTGCAATCAGCAAGCAGCCAGCTATAAATGGGAGTGGCATGCTTCCCTCCGATGTCAGAAGATTGGTTTCCCCATGACTCTGCTCCTCGGCTTTCTCTCTGACCCCTGGTTCTTTCTTCGTGCTTGACCAGTTCTCTCGACTTAGTATTCCAGTGATTGACAGTTCCTAGTGTTTAATAAATCATTTGAATCTTCTTTTGGTCTCCTGCATCTCTTGGTCCTATGCATACACTCCAGGCATAACAGGGCACCAACACACTTTATCTTCATTCTGGCATCCTCTCACTCTCTAAGACTTTGTTGAATGTTCTTGTCAGAAAATCTACTGCTACCTCTCCTCGACACTTCCATACCTCCACCGGTATGTCATCAGGACCAACTGCCTTTCCATTTTTCATCCTCTTCAATGCCCTCCTCACTTCACTCTTACTAATCTTTGCTACTTCCTGGTCCTCAACGGTCACCTCTTCTACTCTTTTTTCTCTCTCATTTTCCTCATTCATCAGCTCTTCAAAGTACTCTTTCCATCTTCCCAGCACACTTGTCATCAGTCAATACATTTCCCTCTCTGTCCTTAATCACTTTAACTTACTGCACATCCTTCCCATCTCCATTTCTCTGCTGTGCCAACCTGTATAAATCATTTTCTCCCACCTTACTGTCCAACCAAGCATACAAGTCATCATATGCCCTCTGTTTGGTCTTTGACACTGCTACCTTCACCTTATGCTGTGTCTCCCTGTACTCCCGTTTACTCTCTTCGGTTTTCTTAATGTCCCACTTCTTCTTAGCTAACCTCTTCCTTTGTACACACTCCTGCACTTCCTCATTCCACCACCAAGTCTCCTTATCTACTCTCCTTCCAGATGACACACTAAGTATTCTCCTACCTGTCTCCCTGATCACATTAGCTGTAGTTGTCCAGTCATCTGGAAGCACTTCGTGACCACCCAAAGCCTGTTTCAACTCCTCCTTTGAAGACAACCCGACACTCTTCCTTTTTCAGCTTCCACCACTTTGTCTTCTGCTCTGCCTTTGCCTTCTTCACCTTCCTCACCATCAGCATATTCCTGCACACCACCATCCTGTGCTGTTTGGCAACACTCTCACCTGCTACTACTTTGCAGTCACTGACTTCCTTTAAATTACATTGCCTGCACAAGATGTAGTCTACCTGTGTGCTCCTACCTCCCTTTTATAAGTCACCCTATGCTCCTTTCTCTTCTGGAAGAAAGTATTCACCACAGTCATTTCCATCCTTTTTGGAAAATCTACCAACATCTGTCCTTCTGCGTTCCTGTTCTGGATACCAAACCTGCCCATCACTTCCTCGTCCCCTCTGTTTCCTGCATCAACATACCCATTGAAGTCGACCCCAATGACCACTCTTTCACCTCTGGAGGTACTCTGCATCACTTCATCTAACTCCCTCCAGAATCTCTCCTTCTCTTCCGCTCACATCCTGTCTGTGGGGCATAAGCACTAACAACATTGACCATCACACCTTCAATTTCGAACTTGAGACTCATCACTCTGTCTGACACTATTTTCACTTCTAGAACATTCCTGGCAAACTCCTCCTTCAAGATGACTCCGACTCCATTTCTCTTCCCATCCACACCATGATAAAACAGCTTAAACCCTGCTCCTAAGCTTCTAGCCTTGCTACCTTTCCACCTGGTCTCCTGAACACACAGTATGTCCACCTTCCTCCTCTGCATCATGTCAGCCAGCTCTCTACCTTTTCCTGCCATAGTTTCAACATTCAAAGTCCCTACTTTCAGTCCTAGACTCATGCCTTTCCTCTTCTCTCTCTGGCAATGGACACGCCTCCCACCTCTCCTTCTTCGACTAACAGTAGTCCAATTTCCATCAGCACCCTGTTGGTTGACGGCACTGATGGCGGTCGTTGTTAACCCGGGCTTCGACCAATCCAGTATGTAATTCTTTCTTGTGATTCACATAGTTTATTTGGCATTTGTTTTACGCCGGATGCTCTTCCTGATGCAACCCTCTGCATTTATCCGGGCTTGGGACCGGCGTGAGGGAGAGACACTGGTTTGTGCCCCCCCCTCACGGCTGCATTTTATATATATATATATATATATATATATATATATATATATATATATATATATATATATATATATATATATATATATACATATATATATATATATATATATATATATAAACTATTGGTTGATTAAATATTAATTGCAACTAATTAAGTATAAATATTTATTGGTACACAAAAGAGGTTTTATTTGTATGGATAACAGCTGAATAACATGCAAAAACATGTCTATCATTGTATTAATTAAACTATTTAAAGTAAAATGAAGACACTCTGTGGAATTCTACATAAGTTGATATATAATTTGAGCCGTTCCACACCTTGAAAACATTGATGTATGTTTTACACAGAGGTTCATTGCTGATTATTACATCCAGGATAACAAGCACTCAACTATCACATGTTAACAACTATCACATGCTAACATTTACCATTTGATCCTTTTTCACCCTTCACACCCTGTAATCCATTCAGCCCATGCAGCCCTGGTGGCCCAGGATAACCTAAAGAGAACCAAGAGTACCAGCATTGTTAAGTTCCATTCATACATTCATAAGGAATAATACCATGAAAGCAGGCATATTTGCGCCAATACCTCGGGGGCCACGGTGGCCTGGCGGTCCAGGGAGTCCAGGAATTCCAGGAGGCCCTGGAGGACCCTCGGCACCACATTTTCCTCTGGGTCCTGAGGGGCCATTAAAACCTTGGAAACAGAAATAAAGGGATAGCTGGGAATTCGGTCCAAATCACAAACTCAGTCTTGTAATAAGATTCCAATTTTCCAAATTAAATTATGCTAAAATTGATGCTTGCCTATCATTAAAAAAAAAAAGAACAAACAAACAAACAAACAAACAAACAAAAAAAATCACCACACTTAACACAACCATTCACATTCACACATCGGGGCAATTTGCCTAATGTACTTGTTTTTGGATTGGAGGGGGAAAACTAGAAGACCAAGAGGAAACATGCATGTGGAAATATCAGTGACTCGAACCCAGGACTGGCTGTGAGACAGACGAGCTAAAAATGGCACAATCATGCCACCTCTAATGATGTCAACAATTTCTTATTCATGAAAAGGTACAATAAAAATGTTATGAAACATTAGAAACATGAAGAAACACCTACCTGGGAGTCCATGCTGTCCCTGATTTCCAGAAGGACCAGGTCTGCCAGGCAGTCCACACTGACCAGTCTGACCTGGCTTTCCCTCATCTCCCTCATCTCCTGGAGGACCTGCAGAATTATGTATGAATCAGAATTTATTACTGATACTGGAATAGAATCTCAAAACATCAAAAGGGGATCTTTCAATAACACCACCACCACCTCAATAATAATAATAATAATAATAATAATAATAATAATAATAATAATGTTTTTTTTGTTAGTGGTAATGAGGTCTCTATACTTACCTGGCAACCCATTTTGTCCAAACGCACCTCTCAATCCTGGAGGTCCTGGTGTTCCTATAGAATCTCCTCTATCACCTAATTTGTGACAACAACGTAAAGACATCACTCTGAAAGGCATGGAAGTCACTCAATAAAATAAAAACAAATCATATCATGTTAATGAGGTCATTGTACCTTTTAGACCATCAAATCCAGGGAAACCAGGGACTCCTTGAGATCCAGTCAGGCCTGGGTCACCCTAAAACCAGTAAGCAGAACATTTCGTCATGCCATATCGGACATACTTTCTGCAGGAAGCGTTTTATTTTTGTATAAAGTGAATGGCTTATACTACAAATATAGTATGGCATACTACAAAAACCTGAATAATCAGCTCAAAACTTATCCTTGCTATAAAGTACTGGCTCCACAGTAACAATTGTGTCATGGCCGGGTGATGGCAAAATAAGAACCCTCAGTTATTATCATTTGCTGAGCCACTTAATCCTACTAGGTTTTTAGGGAGGCTGTTGCAGGTGACGCTGAGTGAAGGCAGGGTATACCCTGAACAGGATTGCCACTACAATACACACACAGAAACACACCCCTACAGGCAGTTTGAAGAAGGCAGTTATCCAAATGTGATTGTGTTTTGGGAGGTCAAAATGATCAGTATTTGCGGTCTTGGTGAAACATTTTGGACCTGCTCAAAAATTTGTTCCAAAAACAGAATATGTGCATTCCAGTTTGAATTACAGTTGGCCCTCGTTATTCGCTGGGGTTTAGTTCTGGCCCCTCCCGCGAATGAAGATAATCTGCGAGTTCTGAACCTGGAAGTAAACCCCCATGTATCATATCACTCCTCCTTGAAGACAACATGACACTCTTCCTTTTTCAGCTTCCACCACTTTGTCTTCTGCTCTGCCTTTGCCTTCTTCACCTTCCTCACCATCAGCGTCATCCTGCACACCACCATCCTATGCTGTTTGGCAACACTCTCACCCACTACTACTTTGCAGTCACTGACTTCCTTCAAATTACTATATATTTGAAATTATTACACACACACACACACACACACACACACACACACACACACACACACACACACACACACATATATATATATATTATATATATCCCACAGTGCAGCTAACTGGTTTATCAAAGGTGGGCCATGTCTCTCACTGTCTATGGTGAGAGGCATGTAAAAGAACCATTGCTGACTTTCATAAAGAGTAGCTGCAAAGTCGTCAGCGTGTTTCTGTCCCTTGCTAAAAAGGGTTGTGACAGGAAGGGCATCCGACGTAAAAACCTCTGCCAAATCAAACGTGCGAATCAGATGATTCGCTGTGGCGACTCCCGAGTAAAAGGGGAAAAGCCGAAAGGAAGACAGACATATATATATCATCAGACATATATAAATCATATTTACATAAAGTGGATACCTAGAAATGACATGAAGTGGATACTTTGCGCTTGAATAAACATTAAAAACTCCCACACAAACATTCACAAAATCTCGAATAGTCAAGGGCCTACTGTAATCGATATTATTCAGGGCTGTCAAATTAACCCGGCAGCCAGTGAGAATTCCAGGTACTGGAGTCCTGAACTGTGTGTGTGTTCACTTTGATTTTCAAAAGAATAAAATCTACATATTTCCTTCATGCAACATGCCTCTTGCCGTCTCACACACGTATTCCAAAAAAACACTATCCAAATTGTGAAAACTGAATGCAATGATGTGGAAGTGCCAAATTTTAATATTTTATTCCAAATAGAACATAGATGACAGGGAAAAGGTTTAAACTGAGAAAATGTATAATTTTAAGAGGAAAATATGTTGATTTTAAATTTCATGGTGTCAACAAATCTCAAATAAGTTGTGACAGATAGCTATAAGAGGCTGGAAGACCAATAACCACCAATGAAGTCTATTGGCAACATGACTGAGCATAAAAAGAGCTTCTCAGAGTGGCAGTGTCTCTCAGATGCAAAGATAGGGAGAGGATCACCAATTCCCCAATGTTGCACAGAAATATAGTGGAGCAGTATCAGAAAGGTGTTTCCCAGAGGAAAATTGCAAATAGTTTCAAGTTATCATCAGCTACAGTGCATAACATCATCCAAAGATTCAAAGAATCTGGAACAATCTCTGTGCGTAAGGGTCAAAGCCAAAAAATCATACCAGATGCCCGTGATCTTCGAGCTCTTAAACGGCACTGCATCACAAACAGGAATGCTACTGTAAGAGAAATCATAGAATGAGCTCAGCAATACTTCCAGAAACCACTGTCGGTGAACACAATCCAACGTGACATCTGCCGTCGCCAGCTGAAACTCTACAGTACAAAGAAGAAGCCATTTCTAAACAGGACCCAGAAGTGCAGGCATTTTCTCTGGGCCAGGGGTCATTTAAAATGGACTGTGGCAAAGTGAAAACTGTTTTGTGGTCAGATGAATCATGATTCGAAATTCTTTCTGGAAAACTGGGATGCCAGGTCATCCAGACATGAAATGGCCAGCCTGCAGTCCAGATCTTTTTCTCAGAACATTTGGCGCATCATAAAGAGGAAGGTGCAATAAAAAAGGCCCAAGACAGTTGAATAGTTCGAGGCCTGTATTAGACAAGAATGGGACAGCATTCCTATTTCTAAACTTTAGAAACTTGTCTCCTCGGTCCCCAGGCATTTGCAGACTGTTGTACAAAGAAGAGGGGACGTAGTCAGAGTGGAGAAAATGGCCTTGTTCCATTTTTTTTTTTAGATTTGTTGACACCATGAAAATTAAAATCAACATATTTTCCCCTTAAAATGATACCTTTTCTCAGTTTAAACTTTCGACCCTGTCATCTATGTTCTTTCTTTCTTTCTTTCTTTCTTTCTTTCTTTCTTTCGGCTTGTTCCCTTTCTCGGGAGTCGCCACAGCGAATCATCTGATTCGCACATTTGATTTGGTATAGGTTTTTACGTCGGATCTAAATATATTATTTCTAAGTATAAATGGTCATTCTGGTGTCAGTGTATTTAGTGCTTGAGCTGCTTTTCCCAACAAACAGAACATCTCAGATCTGTTCCACGGGCTTTGGAGAGAGCCACGTAATTCTCCGCTGAGATCTCTGCCTGATTCTTTTGGATGTATTAGAGGGGTCTCTCCTCTGACATAAAACAGCATTTTCTCTTCTCAGAACGGGTTGGAAAGCTGATCTAGTCTATTATACATGTCCAAAACTGATAGTAAATTCCCAAGTTTAATTATGAAAACCCTCTTTCAGGTCCGATGCGCAGATCTCACATGAATGAACGCATCATGAACGAATGCGCAGGTTTTTATGGTCAGTTCCACGCTGCACGTCAACGTTTTAGCATCAAACCAGTAGTGCAGGGTGAAATAATGGCTGTTCAACAAAATAAAGCTGAGCTCAGAGTAGACATGAGCAGCTCAGGCTGTAACACACAACTAATTCAACTTGACCCACTGGACTTGAGACGATTAAATGAAGGGTACTCGTAAAAAAATATACAAAGAAAAAAGCCTTCAAAAAAGAAAGAAAGAACTTGGAATTGTTTCATTTATATTTTAAGGACAGGTTCAATAAATTACTTGAGTAAGTATGATATGAAGAATAAGTAGGAGTCACAAACACACATCCAGTGCAGGCTCACGTGTCTTCATCAATTTTTCATGATAGATGCTCAAGCCTGCAGTGCTTTCTTTGTCAGTTTTAAGTTCATTCATCTTTATTCACTCACCGGATTGCCGCATCCTCCAGGAAATCCAGTGTGGCCTTTTAACCCTGGCAAGCCCTGAAGTCCAGGTTCACCTGGCCTTCCACAGAGACCCTGTGGCCCCTGAGGGCCAGCTTCACAACCTGGAGGTCCAGGATAACCCGGAAAACCATCTTGACCATCTTCTCCTTTTACACCTTTATCACCTGAGATGATATTAAAGCACACATGCCTCACTTCAAGAACTGTATTACTGTACATTCAGTCATTTTCCAAAATGGCTTCATCCTAATTAAGGTTGAGGAGAGGCTGGGGCTCAGCCAGAGGGCAAAATACACCCTGTACAGCTCGCCAGGCCATTGCAAGGCAGAAACTATGCAGCTCCTCTTTATGAAGTCAGCAATGGTTCTTTTACATGAACCTCCATCACAGACAATGACAAACATGGCTGGCCTTTGATAACCCAGGTAATGCGGGGGTTGGGATTAGTAATCCAGCACCTTCCCATCAAGCCACACTGGTCAATTATTAACATAATAAATTTGATTTTTATCCTCTTTGTTTGCATCAATAAAAGAAAATTCTTAATTATTTCACCTCTAGGACCAGGAAACCCGCATGGCCCAAAAATTCCTGGTGGCCCTGTCTTCCCACATTCAGTAATCACAATAAGCTCGCCAGGCATACCAGAAACTCCACAAGAACCTGCAAGAAAGACAACAGACATTTGATGTTCCTGCTTTAAAAACAAACAAACAAACAAACAAACAAACAAACAAACAAACAAACAAACAAACAAACAAAAACGAGTAACAGGCTTAATCTCATCACTTTATCATCGACTCACTAGCTGGGATGAGTTACATAACTACACGGTCGCAGTTGATTTTCTGCAGAAAAGTATGCCTAGAGTGGTGGAGCAACAAATTGGGCAAGTTAGGTTTCCTCCCACCATAGTCCAAAAAACATGCTCATTAAGCTAATTGACTGGTTCAAATTGCCCCTAGGTGGGAGTGTAATAGCTGTATGCATATTGGTCCTGCAATGCACTGGAAAGCTGTTCATTGTGCATACTGTCTTCACCCTGTGTCGGCGGAGAAGGGGTCATAGAAGAGCCTATAGACCCCCCCCCCCCCCCCCCCACACACACACACACACACACGACCCTAATATGATTAGGCAGTTCGGCAAATGAATGAACGTTTGAATGAATAATAACCACTTACATTGTTAGCCCAAAAATTTGTAAACAATATTGTAACTGTACGAGCAAACTATCTATTATATATATATTTAATGTCCTGGAAATAATATCAAAAAACAGCACCACCCAAAACAAGGATACCTTTTTGTCCTTTCTCTCCATTTAACCCCAGATAGCCTTGCCTCCCATTGAAGCCTTTTTCGCCTTTTAAGCCAGCTGGTCCTTGAGGTCCGCTTTCACCTGGCACACCAGGTGAGCCATCCAAACCGGGTTGTCCAGTACAACCTGAGTGGCATCATTAATCCCTTTAATTTTTACAGCACAAAACTGACATTTATTCCAATCACAAATATTAAAAATATACACAAACAGGGATCCCTCGGCTTCAGTGCGTTGCGGTTTTTTTTTTTGAAGAAATGTTCATCTAATTAAAAAAAAAACATACAAAAAAAAAAAACACCCCCCCCCAAAAAAAAAACAAAAAAAAAAACAAACAAACAAAAAAAAATTATATATATATATATAGTGGTGGTCTAGTGGTATAGGGCGCAGGATCACTGAGCCGAAGGTTGGGGGTTCGAGTCCCCCCAGTGCAGCTAACTGGGTTATCAAAAGCGGGCCATGTCTCTCAATGTCTATGGTGAGAGGCATGTAAAAGATCCATTGCTCTTCTTCTTCTTTTCCATTCGGCTGTTCCCTTCAGGGGTCGCCACAGCAAATGATCTGCCTCCATCTCACCCTATCCTCTGCATTTTCTACTCTTACTCCAACAACCTTCATGTCCGCCTTCACCACATCCATAAATCTTCTCTTTGGTATTCCTCTGGGCCTTCTGCCTGGTAGTTCCAACCTCAGCATCCTACTACCAATATACTCACTATCCCTCCTCTGTACATGTCCAAACCATCTCAATCTAGTCTCTCTGATTTTGTCTCCAAAAGATCTAACATGTGCTGTCCCTCTGATGTACTCATTCCTGATCCTATCCATCCTCGTTACTCCCAAAGAGAACCTCAACATTTTCATGTCTGCTACCTCCAACTCTGACTCCTGTCTTTTTCCCAGGGCCACTGTCTCTAAACCATACAACATCGCTGGCCTCATTACCGTTTTGTACACTTTTCCCTTCATTCTTGCCGATACCTTCCTATCACACATCACACCGGACACTTTTCTCCATCCATTCCAACCTGCCTGCATGCGCTTTTTCACCTCTTTTCCACACTCTCCACTGCTCTGGATTGTTGAGCCTAAGTACTTAAAATCCTCCACCTTCTTTATCTCTGCCCCCTGTAACCTCACCGTTCCTCTTGGGTCCTTGTCGTTCACACACATGTATTCTGTCTTACTGAGACTAACCTTTATTCCTCTCCTTTCCAGGGCATACCTCCACCTCTCTTGATTTTCTTCCACTTGTTCTCTGCTCTCACTACAGATCACGATGTCATCTACAAACATCATAGTCCATGGAGATTCTTGTCTAACCTAGTCTGTCAGCCTGTCCATCACCATAGCAAACAAGAAGGGGCTGAGAGCTGACCCTTGATGCAGTCCCACCTCCACCTTGAACTCTTCTGTCACACCAACAGCACACCTCACCACTGTCTTACATCTCTCATACATGTCCTGTACCACTCTAACATTCTGCCACTCCAGACTTCCACATACAATACCACAGTTCTTCTCTCGGCACCCTGGCATATGCTTTTTCCAGATCCACAAAGGCACAATGCAGCTCCTTCTGACCTTCTCTGTTCTTCTCTGTTAACATCCTCAAAGCAAACACTGCATCTGTGGTGCTCTTTCTTGGCATGAAACCAAACTGATGTTCACAAATGTTGACCTCTGCCTTTAGTCTAGCTTCCACTATTCTTTCCCATAACTTCATTGTTCATCATTCAGTTCATTTTCTGTACCCGCTTAATCCTAACTTGGGTCGCGGGGAGGCTGGCGCCCATCCCAGCCAACTTCGGGCGAGGGCAGAGTACACCTTGGACAGCTCGCCAGGCCATCGCAGGGCGGAAACACGCTGACGGCTTTGCAGCCTACTCTTGTCGAAAGTCAGCAATGGTTCTTTTACATGCCTCACACCATAGACAGTGAGAGACATGGCCGGCCTTTGATAACCCAGTTAGCTCCACTGGGGGGGGCAGTGACAACCTTGTGGGGAGTGGGACTCGAACCCCCAACCTTTGGATCAGCGATCCAGCACCCTATACCACTAGACCACCACTGCATTCATGCACCACATGCAACTTCATTGTATGGCTCATCAACTTTATCCCTCTGGAGCTGCCATAAATGTGTACATCTCCCTTGTTCTTAAAAATGGGCACAAGCACACTTCTCCATTCCTCCGGCATCTGCTCACTTTCTAAGACCTTGTTGAATATTCTTGTCATAAAATATACTGCTACCTCCCCTAGACACTTCCATACCTCAACTGGTATGTCATCAGGACAAACTGCCTTTCCACTCTTCATCCTCTTCAATGCCCTCCTCACTTCACCCTTACTTATCTTTGCTACTTCCTGGTCCTCAACGGTCACCCCTTCTACTCTTTTTTCTCTCTCATTTTCCTCATTCATCAGCTCTTCAAAGTACTCTTTCCATCTTCCCAGCACGCTTCTGTCATCAGTCAATACATTTCCCTCTCTGTTCTTTATCACTCTAACTTGCTGCATGTCTTTACCATCATTATTTCTCTGCTGTGCCAACCTGTATAAATCATTTTCTCCTTCCTTACTGTCCAACCTATCATACAAGTCATCATACTTTTTGGCCTTTGACACCGCTACCTTCGCCTTACGCTGTGTCTCCCTGTACTCCTGTTTACTCTCTTCGGTCCTCTCTGTGTCCCACTTCTTCTTAGCTAACCTCTTCTTTTGTACACACTCCTGCACTTCCTCATTCCACCACCAAGTGTCCTTCCAGAGGACACACCAAGTACTCTCCTACCGGTCTCCCTGATCACATTGGCTGTGGTTGTCCAGTCATCTGGAAGCACTTCCTGACCACCCAAAGCCTGTTTCAACTCCTCCTTGAAGACAACACGACACTCTTCCTTTTTCAGCTTCCACCACTTTGTCTTCTGCTCTGCCTTTGCCTTTTTCACCTTCCTCACCATCAGCGTCATCCTGCACACCACCATCCTATGCTGTTTGGCAACACTCTCACCCACTACTACTTTGCAGTCACTGAATTCCTTCAAATTACATCGCCTACACAAGATGTAGTCTACCTGTGTGCTCTTACCTCCGCTTTCATAAGATACCCTATGCTCCTGTTTCTTCTTGAAGAAAGTATTCGCCACAGCCATTTCCATCCTTTTTGCAAAATCGATCAACATCTGTCCTTCTGTGTTCCTGTCCTGGATACCAAACCTGCCCATCACTTCCTCGTCTCCTCTGTTGCCTGCACCAACATGTCCATTGAACTCTGCCCCAATGACCACTCTTTCACCTCTGGGGGTACTCTGCATCACTTCATCTAACTCACTCCAGAATCTCTCCTTCTCTTCAACATTGACCATCATGCCTTCATCACTCTGTCTGACACTCTTTTCACATCTAGAACATTCCTGACAAACCCCTCTTTCAAGATGACTCCTACTCCATTTGTCTTCCCATCCACACCGTGATAAAACAGCCTAAACCCTGCTCCTAAGCTTCTAGCCTTACTACCTTTCCACCTGGTCTCCTGAACACACAGTATGTCTACTTTCCTCCTCTGCATCATGTCAGCCAGCTCTCTATCTTTTCCTTGCATAGTTCCAACATTCAAAGTCCCTACTCTCAGTCCGAGGCTCACGCATTTGCTCTTCTCTTTCTGCCTACGGACACGCCTCTTGCTTCTCCTTCTTCAACGTCTTCGAACAACAGTAGTCCAATTTCCATCAGCACCCTGTTGGTTGACAGCACTCATGGCGGTTGTTGTTAACCCGGGCCTCGACCGATCCGGTCTGAATTTTGTTTTGATCATTTGCATTGGAAATGTGGCAGAAGTTTTACACTGGATGCCCTTCCTGTCGCAACTCTCTGCATTTATCCGGGCTTGGGATCGGCATAAGGGGGGAAGACACTGGTTAGTCCCCCCCCACCGCCTCATGGCTGCATTTAAAAGATCCATTGCTGAATTTCATAAAGAGTAGGCTGCAAAGCCGTCAGTATGTTTCTGTCCCTTGCTCAGGGGTTGTGACAGGAAGGGCATCCGACGTAAAAAAAAAACCTATGCCAAATCAAATGTGCGAATGTGATTCGCTGTGGTGACTCCCAAGAAAGGGAAAAAGCCAAAAGGAGAAGAAGAACAAGGAAGAATAGGGGAAAAAGTTAAGGAAAATGCCGCAAATCAAGGCCAATTCTGCAAAAAACAAAACAAAACAAATAAACAAACAAAAAAAAAAACCCAAAACCTCCCATCAAAACTACTTACATTATTCTGTGAGGTGAGCATCTGTGTGTACACACGTCTGTATGTGTGTGTGTATATGTATATTTCATTTACATCTTATGCATTATTTTTGAATGTTTAATTGTTATTATAAGCATTTATAGCATTGAATATGTATTTATTGATATTATATACACACATACATGTACGTATACCTCAGTCAGAGGGGTCTATTTCGCAGAATCCGTTAGTCATGGGGGGGATCTTGGTCCCAATTAGCCTCGGAAAGTGAGGGATCCCTGTATTGCCTATATTTATATAATATAATCATCCTATATTTCAAGAAATAAATCCATCTGCCTCTGTTTCAGAAAATAGATGTTCACCTTTCAATCCACTCTGACCAGGATCTCCAGGGTTTCCATCTTTCCCTTGGTATCCCTGAGGACCACAGTATCCCTGAGCACCAGGTGGGCCTGGTTTCCCAGTATCACCTTTCAGCCTCAGTCCAGGAAGACCTGGCTGTCCGGCACATCCCTTCTCGCCAGGTAAACCTAAAACCGATTAATTTTAACTTTTGTCAAGATTTGAAATATATTTAAAAATACATCTTAAAAAATATTTTTATTTTGTAACCTCAGCAGTGCAGCTAAGTGGCATTGTCTCTCACGGTCTGTGGTGAGAGGCATGTAAAAGAACCATTGGTGTTGTGCGTAAAGAGTATGTGATTGGGTTTCCATCAGTATGTCTCTGGCCTGCAATGACCTGATGAACTGTCCAGGGGGTATCCTGCATGCTCACATAGTCGGCTGAGGGGGGCACCAGCCTCTTCGGGACTTTAATTAGGATTAAGCAGCTATGAAAATGAATGAATGAATGAATTATATATTAACATCTCATGGTATGACACGGCTGGATTCAAACTCCGACCTTCTGGAGGATAAAGTGGACACTCTACCAACTGAGCTAAATCCTCATCCTGTAATGAGTTACTGTCTGGATGTTCTAATAGGAACATAAACAAGCTCCAGTTAGTCCAGAATGCAGCAGTGAGAGTCGTTACTAGAACCAGCAGCATAGCACCCCGCCCTTATTTATGCTGCACTGACTCCCACTTACATTTCACATCGAGGATAAAATACTATTTTAACCTGTAAAGCACTTAATGGTCTTGTGCCACATTATCTAAGGAAACTTCTTGTCGTTTGTGATCCAACATGCCCCCTTAGATCACAAGGTGTAGGACACATAGTGATACCTCGAATAATAAAAAATGCTCTTAAGTGCTGTTGATATAAACTTTTTTGCTCAAATTATTTCAGACTTACACTTGTGGTACGACCAACAAGTCTTCGTGTTTATATAGTTAGTTGTTTACATAGTTTGTATTTTTATTTGGTTTCACCCAAATGAGAACGGGTTTCCTTTTTGAGTTTGGTTTCTCTGAAACAGGGGTCCCCGACCACCGGGCTGAGGATCAGTACCGGTCTCTGACTCAGTTGGTACCAAGCCACAGAAAAAAAATTGCTTATTATTAATTATTTGAGTCTGAATGATCTTTTCGTTTTAAAAATCTGTTATTTTCAAAAATGACCGGACTCTCTCGGTGACATGTCTGTCATTTGAATGCTAATAATAATAATAATAATAATAATAATAATTTAAAAAATAACACTATATTTACAATATAAACAATCTATGCCTCCCTCTCCGGTCCGTGGTAAAATTGTCAAGGGTTGGCCGGTCCATGATGATAAAGCTGGGGATCACTGCTCTGAAGGCTTCTTCCTTGTGTGAACTCTGGGAGGTGCCCCGATCACAGTGGGCTTGCTCATTATATGTAAGATTTGTCGAAGAAATGTTCGAATAGTTAAATTGTTTTACTAAAATAATTTACTATTTAAGGCTGCTTTGTGACAATATTCATTGTAAAAACAACTATACAAATAAAACTGAACTAAATTTGCTTTGATCGCAGGTGACACAACAAAGCCTATTTTCTAAGTGATCAAACATGACCATTGCTGCAGTCCTTGTTGAACTCTTCCTCATGCATAAGCTAAGTATCTTACTGAGATATTAGTACCTCTGCCCATGAAATACCTTTTTTATCTGATGAGACACACATTCTGACCTGAAAGTCCAGTACAGCCTGGCGCTCCTGGTGGTCCTGGGTCTCCCATTCCTCCTGTGTCACACTCTAGTGGGAATGGACCAACAGACCCCTTTGTTCCAGGTTGACCAATTTGTCCTTGTTCTCCTTTCCTACCTCGAGTTCCAGGTACACCAGGACAGCCTATAGAAGCAAACCCAGACAGCAATATAAAATGATAAGCAAAACAAAATACAATAATTTATTTTATCTATCTATCTATCTATCTATCTATCTATCTATCTATCTATCTATCTATCTATCTATCTATCTATCTATCTATCCGTCCATCCGTCCATCCGTCCATCCATCCATCCATCTATTCATTCATTTTCTGTAACCACTAAATCCTAATTAGGGTTGTGGGAAGGCTGGGTGAGGGCCGACTACACCCTGGACAGCTCGCCAGGTCATCATAGGGCAGAAATACACTGATGCCTATGCAGCTACTCTTGTCGAAAGTCAGCAATGGTTCTTTTACATGAACCTCACACCATAGACAGTGTTAAGTAGTTTTCTTTACATCATCATTATCATCATCATCATCATCTTCCGCCTGATCCAGAATAAGGTTGTGAGGGCAGCAACCTAGGCAAAGAGGTCCAGACATCCCTCTCCACCGCGACTTCCTCCAGCTCTTCCAGGGAGATACTGAGGCGTTTCCATACAAGCCGAGAGGCATAGTCCCTCCAGCATATTCTAGGTCGACCCCAGTGTCTCTTCCCAGTTGGACATGCCCAAAACACCACACCAGGGAGGCGTTCGGGAAGCATTCTGACCAGATGCTCGAGCCACCTCAACTGGCCCCTCTCAATGCGGAGGAGCAGCGGATCTACTCCGAGCTCTCCCCGGATGGTAGAGCTTCTCATCTTATCTCTAAGGGAGAACCCCGCCACCTGATGAAGGTAGTTCATTTCACCCGCTTGTATCAGCAATCTTGTTCTTTCAGTCACTACCCAAAGCTCGTGACCATAGGTGAGGGTTGGAACGTAGATCGACTGGTAAATTGAGAGCTTCGCCTTGCGGCTCAGCTCCTTCACCACAATGGACCGGTACAGGCTCCGTTTAACAGCAGAGGCTGCAGCGATTCGTCTGTCGATCTCCCGCTCCATCCTTACCTCTCTCATAAACAAGACCCCAAGATACTTAAACTCCTCCACTTGGGGCAGGACCTCATTCCCGACCCGGAGGGTGTATTCCATCCTTGTCCAACTGAGAACCATGGCCACAGATTTGGAAGTGCTGATTTTCATCCTGTTCACTTCGCACTCAACTGCCAAATGCTCCAATGAGAGCTGGAAGTCCTGGCTTTATGAAGCCAAAAAGACAGCGTCATCCGCAAAAAGCAGAGATGAGATCCGATGGCCACCAAACCAGAACCCCTAAACTCCTCAGCTGCACCTAGAAATTCTGTCCATAAAAATTATGAACAGAATCGGTGACAGAGGACAGCCTTGGCGGACTCCAACTCCCACTGGAAACGAATCCGACCTGCTGTTACCAATACGGACCAAACTCTGGCTCCGGTGATACAGCGACCGAATAGCTCGTAGCAACGGATCCGGAACGCCGTATTCTCGGAGCACGCCCCACAAGATCTTTCGAGGGACACGGTCGAAAGCCTTCTCCAAATCTACAAAGCACATGTGGACAGATTGGGCAAACTCCCATGCCCCCTCCAGAATCCTGTGGAGCGTATAGAGTTGGTCAAGAGTGCTGCGGCCAGGACGAAAACCACATTGTTCCTCCTGAATCCGAGGCTCCTCCTCTCTAGTACCCCTGCATAGACTTTCCCAGGGAGGCTGAGGAGTGTGATTCCCTGATAATTGGAACACACCCTCTGGTCCCACTTTTTAAAAAAGAGATGACTACCCCAAGTTTTCCAATCCAGAGGTACAGCCCCAGATGACCATACGATGTTGCAGAGACGTGTCAACCAAGACAATCCTACAACATCTAGAGCCCTGAGATATTAAGGGTGGAGCTCATCCAAAGATGAACTTTTAATTACATTGCCGGCCTTTCATAACCCAGTTAGCTGTACTGGGGCCAGGGAGAACCCGTTGAGACTGGGGCTTGAACCCCCAATCTTAGGATCAATGATACAGTACCTATACCATCAGGCCACCTCTCTCTCTCTCTCGCTCTCTCTCTCTCGCTCTCTCTCTCTCTCTCTCTATATATATATATATATATATATATTTATATATATGTGTGTGTGTGTGTGTGGGTGTGTGTGTGTGTGTGTGTGGGTGTGTGTGTGTGTATGTGTGTGTGTGTGTGTGTGTGTGTGTGTGTTTGTGTGTGTGTGTTCGTTCATTTGTTCTGTCTTTTGTTCCTTCATTCTTTCTTTTGTTAATGCAGCCATGAGGTGGGGGGGCACTAACCAGTGTCTCTCCCCCTCATGCCGGTCCCAAGCCCGGAGAAATGCAGAGGGTTGTGTCAGGAAGGGCATCCGACGTAAAACCAATGCCAATTATTTATGATGCAAATCAAAAGTATTACCTCCATACCGGATCGGTCGAGCCATCAGTGCTGTCAATCAACAGGGTGCTGATGGAAATTGGACTACTGTTGGTCGAAGACGTCGAAGATGGAGAGGTGGGAGGCGTGTCCGTAGGCAGAGAGAGAAGAGGAAAGGCATGAGTCTAGGACTGAGAGTGGGGACTCTGAATGTTGGAACTATGCACAGAAAAGGTAGAGAGCTGGTTGACATGATGCAGAGGAGGAAGGTGGACATACTGTGTGTTCAGGAGACCAGGTGGAAAGGTAGCAAAGCTAAAAGCTTAGGAGCAGGGTTTAAGCTATTTTATCACGGTGTGGATGGGAAGAGAAATGGAGTCAGAGTCATCTTGAAAGAGGGGTTTGTCAGGAATGTTCTAGATGTGAAAAGAGTGTCAGACAGAGTGATGAAGGCATGATGGTCAATGTTGAAGAGAAGGAGAGATTCTGGAGTGAGTTAGATGAAGTGATGCAGAGTACCCCCAGAGGTGAAAGAGTGGTCATTGGGGCAGAGTTCAATGGACATGTTGGTGCAGGCAACAGAGGAGACGAGGAAGTGATGGGCAGGTTTGGTATCCAGGACAGGAACACAGAAGGACATATGTTGATCGATTTTGCAAAAAGGATGGAAATGGCTGTGGTGAATACTTTCTTCAAGAAGAAACAGGAGCATAGGGTATCTTCTGAAAGCGGAGGTAAGAGCACACAGGTAGACTACATCTTGTGTAGGCGATGTAATGGAGAAATGGAGTAGGAGTCATCTTGAAGGAGGAGTTTGTCAGGAATGTTCTAAAAGTGAAAAGAGTGTCAGACAGAGTGATGAGTCTCAAGTTAGAAATTGAAGGTGTAATGCTCAATGTTGTTAGTGCTTATGCCCCACAGGCATGATGTGAGCTAGAAAAGAAGGAGAGATTCTGGAGTGACTTAGATGAAGTGATGCAGAGTACCACCAGAGGTGAAAGAGTGGTCATTGGTGCAGACTTCAATGGACATGTTGGTGCAGGCAACAGTGGGGACGAGGAAGTGATGGGCAGGTTTGGTATCCAGGACAGGAACGCAGAAGGACAGATGTTGATAGATTTTGCAAAAAGGATAGAAATGGCTGTGGTGAATACTTTCTTCGAGAAGAAACAGGAGCATAGGGTGACTTATAAAATCGGAGGTAGGAGCACACAGGTAGACTACATCTTGTGTAGGCGATGTAATTTGAAGGAAGTCAGTGACTGCAAAGTCATCATGGGTGAGAGTGTTGCCAAACAGCATAGGATGGTGGTGTGCAGGATGACTCTGATGGTGAGAAAGGTGAAAAAGGCAAAGGCAGAGCAGAAGACAAAGTGGTGGAAGCTGAAAAAGGAAGAGTGTCGTGTTGTCTTCAAGGAGGAGTTGAAACAGGCTTTGGGTGGCCAGGAAGTGCTTCCAAATGACTAGACAACCACAGCAAATGTGATCAGGGACACAGGTAGGAGAGTACTTGGTGTGCCCTCTGGAAGGAAAGTAGATAAGGAGACTTGGTGGTGGAATGAGGAAGTGCAGGAGTGTGTACAAAGGAAGAGGTTAGCCAAGAAGAAGTGGGACATTGAGAGGACCGAAGAGAGTAAACAGGAGTACAGGGAGACACAGCGTAAGGCGAAAGTAGCAGTGGCTAAGGCCAAACAGAGGGCGTATGATGACTTATATGATAGGTTGGACAGTAAAGACGGAGAAAATGATCTATACAGGTTGGCACAGCAGAGAAATAGAGATGGGAAGGACGTGCAGCAAGTTAGATTGATAAAGGACATAGAGGGAACTGTATTGACTAATGACAGAAGTGTGCTGGGAAGATGGAAAGAGTACTTTGAAGAGCTGATGAATGAAGAAAATGAGAGAGATAAAAGAGTAGAAGAGGTAACCATTGAGGAGCAGGATGTAGCAAAGATCAGTAAGGGTGAAGTGAGAAGGGCATTGAAGAGGATGAAGAATGGAAAGGCAGTTGGTCCTGATGATATACCTGTGGAGGTATGGAAGTGTCTAGGAGAGGTAGAAGTAGATTTTCTGACAAGAATATTCAACAAGGTACTAGAGAGTGAGCAGATGCCGGAGGAGTGGAGGAGAAGTGCGCTGGTGCCCATTTTTAAGAACAAGGGAGACGTGCAGAGTTGCAGCAACTACAGAGGGATAAAGTTGATGAGCCATACGATGAAGTTATGGGAAAGAATAGTGGAAGCTAGACTAAGGGCAGAGGTCAGCATTTGTGAACAACAGTTTGGTTTCATGCCAAGAAAGAGCACCACAGATGCAATGTTTGCCTTGAGGATGTTAATAGAGAAGTACAGAGAAGGTCAGAGGGAGCTACATTGTGCCTTTGTGGATCTGGAAAAAGCATATGACAGGATGCCAAGAGAAGAACTGTGGTATTGCATGAGGAAGTCTGGAGTGGCAGAGAAGTATGTTAGAGTGGTGCAGGACATGTATGAGAGATGTAAGACTGCGGTGAGGTGTGCTGTCGGTGTGACCGACGAATTCAAGGTGGAGGTGGGACTGCATCAAGGGTCAGCTCTGAGCCCCTTCTTGTTTGCAATGGTGATGGACAGGCTGACAGACGAGGTGAGACAAGAATCTCCATGGACTATGATGTTTGCAGATGACATCGTGATCTGTAGTGAGAGCAGAGAACAAGTGCAGGAAAATCTAGAGAGGTGGAGGTATGCCCTGGAAAGTAGGGGAATGAATGTTAGCCTCAGAAAATCAGAATACATGTGTGTGAATGAGAAGGACCCAGGAGGAACGGTGATGTTACAGGGAGCAGAGATAAGAAAGGTGGAGGATTTTAAGTACTTAGGCTCAACAATCCAGAGCAATGGAGAGTATGGAAAAGAGGTGAAGAAGCGTGTGCAGGCAGGCTGGAATGGTTGGAGAAAAGTATCCGGTGTGATGTGCGATAGGAGAGTGTCAGCAAGAATGAAGGGAAAAGTGTACAAGATGGTGGTGAGGCCAGCGATGTTGTATGGCTTAGAAACAGTGGCGCTGAGGAAAAGGCAGGAGGCAGAGCTGGAGGTAGCGGAGATGAAAATGTTGAGGTTCTCCCTGGGAGTAACGAGGATGGATAGGATCAGAAATGAGTATATCAGAGGGACAGCCCACGTAAGATGTTTTGGAGACAAAGTCAGAGAGGCTAGATTGAGATGGTTTGGACATGTACAGAGGAGGGATAGTGAGTATATTGGCAGTAGGATGCTGAGGTTGGAACTACCAGGCAGAAGGCCTCGAGGAAGACCGAAGAAGAGATTTATGGATGTGGTGAAGGAAGACATGAAGGTCGTTGGAGTCAGAAAAGAAGATGCGGAGGACAGGGTGAGGTGGAGGCGGATGATTTGCTGTGGCGACACCTGAAGGGAGCAGCCGAAAGTAAATTCTTTCTTTTGTTCTTTCTTTTGGCGTTTTCCCTTTTTCAGAGGTCGCCACAGAGAATGATCTGATTGTCATTTGATTTGGCGTAGGTTTTTCTGTTGGACGCCCTTCCTGACACAACCCTTTAGCACGGGACAGAAACACACTGACAGCTTTGCAACTACTCTTTACGAAAGTCAGCAATGTTTTTTTTTACATGAACCGCTCACCATAGACAGTGATAGACAGAGCTGGCCTTTGAAAACCCAGTTGGCTGTACTGGGGGGGGGGCAGTGACAACCTTGTGGGAAGTGGGACTCGAACCCGCAACCTTAGGATCAGTGATATCCTATACATACATACATATATATGTTTTCATATTTATCTTTTCTTTTAAAACTGTTTGCTTGTCTTACCTTCCTTACCAAGTGATCCCGGAGCCCCAGGGATTCCTTTAGGACCCATAGGGCCATTCACCCCAACAGGGCCCACCGGCCCTCGATCTCCTGTCTGTGAGTTACCAATGCTTCCTTTCAGCCCACTGGACCCAGGATCACCAGGTATCCCTGGTTCGCCAGCAAAACTTTCACCATCAGGTCCAATATCTCCATGATCCCCCTGAATGCCACATACACCTGAAACAGAGAAGCAATGTTAAATTGCCCACCCCATAATGTGGCAAGGCTCATCTTTGTAGCTCATCTGTCAATGTAGCTCATCTTTATCCATTCATAAACTGAGCTAAAACTACTCTGAACTTGATGCTGTTTTCTGATCACAGACCACAATTTTAGGCTCCCTCGGCCTTGGGGTCATCACTACCTGTAGGACCAGCAGGACCAGGATTTCCAATGTTTCCTTTGTCTCCTTTTTTCCCATTCACTCCATTCTCCCCACAGGGTCCTGGGTCACCCTGCACCCCTCTGAAACCTGCAGCCAGCAGAATGGTAATAAAATGACATTTAAATATTTATACAACTGTGTTTACATTTTTTGTATCTTTTTATGTAGTTATCATTAAATTGCTATTGTAACAGCTCTCTTGGGATGCAAAGGCTACCTTGGTCACCACAATCTCCCTTCGGCCCATGGACACCAGGACTGGCAAATTCACAGGGTTGTTTAGTATCACCTAAACAGAAGAGAAATTCAATGGAAATCAGCACAACATGCCGTGAGTTGGAAAAATATTCAACATCCATTCTGCTTCTCTCACTAATGTGCTTGAGTCCTGGTCTGGTGAGTTTTGTTGGCGTTTGATTGCACAAACTATGTACACTGTCAGGATTAAAAACAAATAAGACCACCGATGTAATAACCTATTAATTCAGTATATTCAATTTTACTTCATGTTAGAACTTTTATTGCTCCATGAGTGAAAAGACTATGAGCATTTTTTCTCTGCATACACAACAGAACAGGATCAAAAATTGGCACGTTCTACTGTTCTCATGACATCTTTAGTTTTGTGAGACTTTGGAGGTGGGGGAAGTTGTTGATGTCTCTGAGACTTTGATTAGATGAGTCCTTATCACAGTGGTGTCAGTTAACTTCTGCAAAATAAAAAAAATGTGGGTTGAGTAAAAAAAGTGTTCGTGTGAGTTTTAAGAGTTAATTAAATGCCTTACTTGACTGCCATGTAGACTGACCAAACTTTTTTTGGTCAGGCAGTGTACATAGATTCGTGACCTCCACTCAACTACATACAGTATATAATTCACATTGTTGGAACCTCAGACACCTTTCTGAGTGGACATATCACAGCGTGATTGTAGGTCCCACTATTTCTATCAATTTTAACAGTCTTTTCTGACATAACCAATAATCAAATCAACTAAGAAGAAAATCAAATTTTCAGTAAAATAATATTTCAATAAAATAAGAAGCCTGTGATGACCTTGTGACTTGTCCAAGGTGTACCCCGCCCTCGCCCAGAATCATCGGAGATGGGCGCCAGCCTCCCTGCGACCCTAATTACAACTAAGTGGTTTAGAAAATGAATGGATGAATGAATAAAATAAGAATTCCATTACAACTGGATGAGAAGAAGCACGTAATTCTGTATTCAGCAATACACGCTACATGTATTCCTGAAGAGAGTTCGCTGAGTCTGGAAATCTCTGGAATATACCCTGGATTATATACTTCTTGTGCCTTATGGCGCCTCCCCCTTTTTTATCTGATCGTACCAAAACATTTTCTATTATTTTCTACTTTCATGCTCCTTCTAAACATCTTTACATATTTTATTTCCCAGTATCTCTCAGTCATCCCCGACATCGCCCAAATTTTGACATCATTCACCCCTAAGTGCATCATGTCTCTTCATGCCAATTCCCTTTATCTGTGGGTTGAAGTGGGAGGTTTAAAAAAAAAAAAAAAAAAAAATAGCGTTTATTTAAAGTGCTTACTTCCTTATTTGACTTCATTTGACGATTTCTGCTGGGTTTATCACACTGCTCCGTACAGCAATATGTAAATACCTTTTCTCTTCACTTTTTATTCCAATTGAATCATGTTATTCTCCTATTTGTGTACCAGGGTTTATCTGCATTGTTTCATGGTGCTTGTTTCACTCAGCATGTTTTCAAGTGTTACATTTCACATGTGGTTTTCAGGCTATAATCACAGATCATGTGATTTTCAGAGATAATCACAGATCAGACACCTGGTGCTCTCAGTTCATTTCATTGTTACAATCTCAACCATCCCATCATCTCCAGAAACCAGATGGACTCATCAGGACTTGCTACAGTTTTAGAACACTTGATAGAAGTCCTTGTTTCCGAAGATCCTTATCTCACGCCCTATATCGCAAGGGCGTAGACTGGGGGGGTGCACACCCCACAGCAGCAGCAATTGAGTTTCACTGGACAAGAAATTATGTGTCTTCACAATCTTAAATAAACTTAATGACTGATATTGAAGAGAAAGTCGGAGATAAGTTCCGCATGACTAGAGTCAGGAAGTAAATCGAAAGTTAACGTGTAACGGGCACTGCGCATGTGCACGCCTGAGCTGACCAATCTACAATCAGCGACAAGTATGTACCTACTTTCGCCTACCTCACATATTGTCAGTAAGTGATAATAGCTGAACACTGTCAATCAAACAAAGTGCGAGTGTGAGAATAAAGCACAATTTCTTAGTATCGCCTCCGGTTCCTGCACATGTGTTGGAGCACAAACATTGACGCACAGAAAATGAATGGATAAAATAATCATAATCCATCCAGCCTGGCTCTGCAGCCTAAAGCTCAGTACTTTTATAAAATTAATAGCATGTCTTTGTGCTGTAAATATGTATTAATATTTGTTTGTGCCTTTGAATAGATAATTAACTTTAGCTCAATTTGTAAATGTATTTAGCACATGTACTTGCAGATGTAGTTTGAAATTGAAATATATTTGAGAATGTTTTTGGTTGAACTATAACATTTGATTCGTCTTCTGAGAGTAATAGATGAATCGTCTTCTGCTGAAAAACTGTGCGTGTTGTTGGTGTGAGATTCCATGTTGTTTATATCATATGCTGTGATATGCATGCACTATATTTCATGTGGTACTTTGTACCAACCCAGTGATGTCACTGTACTGTAACTTTGTGTAGGCGGGCACTTAGCGATGGCGGCTTTCAGGTCGATAACTTATACGACAAGCACATAAAACAAAACCGCTGTGTGTGCAATGGTTTATTTATGATATAAAATTTAAGCCGCAATCACTTCAATAAACTATACTTAAGCTACCGACAACTTATTTAGGTGGCGTTTCATTTCCCCTTTAAGGCTTTGGCATATAGTGCCTGGGACTCGAGTTCCGGTCAACCAAGATGTGCACCCCCCACCCCATGGTCAGACCAGCCTACGCCCTTGTATCGCATGTGACATCATGCGCTATGAACAAGGCACCTAAAGTCAACCTGAAAGTCGTGACCAGGCCACCCAGGTTTACTTTTGGTACTGTAACCCTCGCTTTGCACATACATCTACTCTCACCATTAACCAGGGTACCCAGACTGAAGATTTTCAAACTGATGATGGCTCTCACTCCACTGATCCTGCTCCTGTTTATTCACCATCTTCACCCCTCTGGGCCCCTTACATGCCTCACTACTCTTTCCTGAACTCCCCATATGATTATACACCAACACCCTGTCGAGCCCCAGGTGCCATCTTCAAATGCTGACATGTTGATTCGGAGATCCCATTGGACCGGCTCTGATGTGCCAACGCGGTTTCATTGTCCTCGGCCAAATGTTTCCCGATTTGCAGTATTGGTGAATAAATTTTCCCTTTACTCTGTGTTTCCGCTTAGCATGGTTCTTTGGTGCTGGTACACCGTATTCTCGAGGTTCAACTATATCATCATCATCATCATCTTCTTCCGTTTAGTCCAAGGTCGGGTCGCGGGGGCAGCAACCTTAGCAAAGAGGTCCAGACATCCCTCTCCTGAGCTACTTCCTCCAACTCTCCCGGGGGGACACCGAGGCGGTCCCAGACAAGCCGAGAGACATAGTCCCTCCAGCGTGTTCTAGGTCGACCC
The DNA here is from genome assembly GCA_024760905.1 of Plotosus lineatus. Taxonomy (NCBI): domain Eukaryota; kingdom Metazoa; phylum Chordata; class Actinopteri; order Siluriformes; family Plotosidae; genus Plotosus; species Plotosus lineatus. The sequence goes on along the minus strand of CM045734.1, from coordinate 2,896,749 downwards.
CGGGGTCTCTTCCCGGTTGGACATGCCCGAAACACCACACCAGGGAGGCGGCCGGGGGGCATTCTGGCCAGATGCCCGCGCCCCCTCAACTGGCCCCTCTCCATGCCGAGGAGCAGCGGGTCTACTCGAAGCTCTCCCGGATGGCGGAGCTTCTCACCCTATCTCTAAGGGAGAACCCCGCCACCCGGCGAAGGAAGCTCATTTCAGCCGCTTGTATCCGTGATCTTGTTCTTTCGGTCATTACCCAAAGCTCGTGACCATAGGTGAGGGTTGGAACGTAGATCGACTGGTAAATTGAGAGCTTCATCTTGCGGCTCAGCTCCTTCTTCACCACGACGGACCGGTACAGGCACCGCTTAACAGCAGAGGTTGCAGCGATCCGTCTGTCGATCTCTTGCTCCATCCTTCCCTCACTCGTAAACAAGACCCCAAGATACTTAAACTCCTCCACTTGGGGCAGGACCTCATTCCCAACCCGGAGGGTGCATTCCACCATTGTCCAACTGAGAACCATGGCCTCGGACTTGGAGGTACTGATCTTCATCCCGGCTGCTTCGCACTCAGCTGCGAATCGCTCCAATGAGAGCTGGAGGGCCCGACTTGATGAAGCCAAAAGGACAACATCATCCGCAAAAAGCAGAGACGATATCCGATGGCCACCAAACCAGAACCCCTCATCTCCTCGACTGCGCCTAGAAATTCTGTCCATAAAAATTATGAACAGAATCGGTGACAAAGGACAGCCTTGGCGGACTCCAACTCCCACTGGAAACGAATCCGACCTGCTGTTACCAATACGGACCAAACTCTGGCTCCGGTGATACAGCGACCGAATAGCTCGTAGCAACGGATCCGGAACGCCGTATTCTCGGAGCACGCCCCACAAGATCTTTCGAGGGACACGGTCGAAAGCCTTCTCAAAATCTACAAAGCACATGTGGACAGATTGGGCAAACTCCCATGCCCCCTCCAGAATCCTGTGGAGCGTATAGAGTTGGTCAAGAGTGCTGCGGCCAGGACGAAAACCACATTGTTCCTCCTGAATCCGAGGCTCCTCCTCTCTAGTACCCCTGCATAGACTTTCCCAGGTAGGCTGAGGAGTGTAATTCCCCGATAATTGGAACACACCCTCCGGTCCCCCTTCTTAAAAATTGGGACCACCACCCCAGTTTGCCAATCCAGAGGTACAGCCCCCAATGACCACGCAATGTTGCAGAGACGTGTCAACCAAGACAGTCCTACAACATCCAGAGCCCTGAGATATTCCGGGTGGATCTCGTCCAACCCCGGAGCTCGACCACCGAGGAGCTTTTTGACAACCTCAGTGACCTCCACTCCAGTGATGGGCGGACCCTCACCCGAACCCCCAGGGTCTTCCTCTTCCACGGAGGGCGTGTTGGTGGGATTGAGAAGGTCCTCAAAGTATTCCCTCCACCTCTCAACAACATCCCCAGTCAAGGTAAGTAGCTCCCCACTTCCACCGTAAACAGTGTTTGTGAAGAACTGCTTCCCCCTCCTGAGGCGTCGGATGGTGGCCCAGAACCTTTTTGAGGCCAACCGATAATCACTCTCCAGGCCCTCACCGAACTCCTCCCACGCCCGAGATTTTGCATCTGCGACAGCCTCGGCTGCAGCATCGCTTGGCCTGCCGGGTACCGTTTGCTGCCTCAGGAGTCCCACAGGCTAATAAAACCCGATAGGCCTCCTTCTTCAGCTGGACGGCCCCCTTCACCGCAGGTGTCCACCACCGGGTTCGGGGATTACCGCCACGACAAGCACCGACGACCTTACGGCCACAGCTATGGGCTGCCGCCTCAGCAATGGAGGCACGAAACATGGCCCATTCGGATTCCATGTCCCCCGCCTCCTCTGGAACGTGGTTGTAGCTCTGCCGGAGGTAGGAGTTAAAGGCCTCTCGGACAGGGGCCTCCGCCAAACGGTCCCAGCAGACCCTGATTACACGCTTGGGCCTGCCAGGTCTGGAAGGCAACCTCCCACACCACCGAAGCCAACTCACCACCAGGTAGTGATCGGTAGACAGCTCAGCTCCTCTCTTCACCCGAGTGTCCAGAACATATGGTCGCAAGTCCGATGACACGACTACAAAGTCAATCATCGAACTGCGACCTAGGGTGTCCTGGTGCCAAGTGCACTTATGGACACCCTTATGTTTGAACATGGTGTTCGTGATAGACAAACTATGACGAGCACAGAATTCCAACAATGACACACCATTCGGATTCAGACTGGAGAGGCCGTACCTCCCGATCACACCCTTCCAGGTCACACTATCGTTGCCCACATGGGCGTTGAAGTCTCCCAAGTCAACGAGCGAGTCTCCCGAGGGAGCGTTCTCCAACACCCCCCCCAAAGACTCCAAAAAGGGTGGGTACGCTGAACTGTCATTTGGTGCATAAGCACAAATAACAGTCAGGACCCGTCCCCCCACCCGAAGATGGAGGGAAGCTACCCTTTCGTCAACCGGGGAGAACCCCAACATTTGGGCACCAAGACGGGGGGCAACAAGAATACCCACACCGGCTCGCCGCCTCTCCCCATGAGCAACTCCAGAATAGAAGAAGGTCCAGCCCCTTTCGAGATGGATGGTTCCAGAGCCCAAGCTATGCGTTGAGGTGAGCCCGACTATATCTAGTCGGTATCTCTCCACCTCACGCACCAAATCAGGCTCCTTTCCCGCCAGAGAGGTGACATTCCATGTCCCGAAGGTCAGAGTAAGTAGCCGAGGATCAGTCCGACAGAACCCATGCCTTTGGCTGCCACCCAACTCACACTGCACCCGACCCCTAAAACTCCTCCCACGGGTGGTGGGTCCATGGGAGGGCGGACCCATGTCTCCTTTTTGGGCTGGGCCCGGCCAGGCTCCATGGGCATAAGCCTGACCACCAGGCGCCCGCCTTCGAGCCCCTCCCCTGGGCCTGGCTCCAGGAGGGAACCCCGGTGACCCGCGTCCGGGCAAGGGAGACTGATTCCTGTGTTGTCTCGTGTCTTAGGGGTTTGTTTTGAATTCAGGTTTGAATGAAGGTTCAATTATATATTTTGTGTAAAGATTAACATGACTGATTAACAAGATTAACACAACTGTGGTATTGTATGAGGAAGTCTGGAGTGACAGAGAAGTATGTTAGAGTGGTGCAGGACATGTATGAGAGATGTAAGACAGTGGTGAGGTGTGCTGTTGGTGTGACAGAAGAGTTCAAGGTGGAGGTGGGACTGCATCAAGGGTCAGCTCTCAGCCCCTTCTTGTTTGCTATGGTGATAGACAGGCTAACAGACGAGGTTAGACAAGAATCTCCATGGACTATGATGTTTGCAGATGACATCGTGATCTGTAGTGAGAGCAGAGACCAAGTGGAGGAAAATCTAGAGAGGTGGAGGTATGCCCTGGAAAGGAGGGGATTGAAGGTTAGTCTTAGTAAGACAGAATACATGTGTGTGAACGACAAGGACCCAAGAGGAACTTTGAGGTTACAGGGGGCAGAGATAAAGAAGGTGGAGGATTTTAAGCACTTAGGCTCAACAATCCAGAGCAGTGGAGAGTGTGGAAAAGAGGTGAAGAAGCGCGTGCAGGCAGGTTGGAATGGATGGAGAAAAGTGTCCGGTGTGATGTGTGATAGGAGAGTATCGGCAAGAATGAAGGGAAAAGTGTACAAGACGGTGATGAGGCCAGCAATGTTGTATGGTTTAGAGACAGTGGCCCTGGGGAAAAGACAGGAGTCAGAGTTGGAGGTAACAGAGATGAAAATGTTGAGGTTCTCTTTGGGAGTAACGAGGATGGATAGGATCAGAAATGAGTACATCAGAGGGACAGCACATGTTAGATGTTTTGGAGACAAAGTCAGAGAGGCTAGATTGAGATGGTTTGGACATGTACAGAGGAGGGATAGTGAGTATATTGGTCGTAGGATGCTGAGGTTGGAACTACCAGGCAAAAGGCCCAGAGGAAGACCAAAGAGAAGATTTATGGATGCGGTGAAGGCGGACATGAAGGTCGTTGGAGTAAGAGTAGAAGATGCAGAGGATAGGGAGAGATGGAGGCAGATCATTTGCTGTGGCGACCCCTGAAGGGAACAGCCGAAAGGAAAAGAAGAAGAAGAAGAAGTGTAAAGATTAACATGAGCTCACACAATAATTAGACATTCATAAGAGTAATAACCTACTCATTAATTAAATACCTTCATTTATAATCTCAATATAAACACTTTTCAACACCACACATCAATCATTCAGCTAATTTCATTGTTTTTTTTAACATAACCAAACTAAAAATGGGGAAATGTTTTTTTTTAAATGTTGTCTGTGCAAACTGGGCTGGGTAGAATATGCTGTAATCTCTGCTTGAGTCTCTAAAGCTTGGTGCGGATATACTCTTAGTAACCACCCTTTCTAAACATAATGAGCAGAAAATCAGCTCAGAACATACAGGCCCCGATTATGTCTACCAGGATAGACCAGGAATCTTGGGCGACAGTAGGCACAAGCTTCCTGAAACTACACACTTGAGAATTGGATTACAGTCATCTGATCTTTTTAAAAATTTGTCATTGCATTTCTGGACTTGCATTGCTGCCTCATAGCTTCAGGATCCTGGGCTTTGTTGAAGTCCTATGCCTGGAGAGTTTCACATGTATTTCAGGTTTAGTCTCATTTGGCATCTACATAATCCTCTTGCAGTAAGATAAGAGTTTGCGAATGGCACTGAAGTGAATGCGCCTTATCTCATATCAAGTTTTAACAGGACTGGCTCCAGATCCATTGGAATACGAGTTAGGATAATGTGGCTACTAAAGGAGAATAGAGAGTGATGGCTTTATTTTTACTGTACCTCTGTTTCCTTTGGGCCCAGCAATTCCTGGAAATCCTGGAACTCCTCGGTCCCCTTCTTGTCCTCGATGACCCACTGGACCGGGAATACCTGTACCTTGTGGTCCATGGGGACCTCTTTCACCTTTAAAGCCCATGTGTCCTGCAAACCCTCTGTCTCCAGGAAGACCTGTATGACTGTCACCCTTAAAAAATAAATACCAGTGAGTGCCAAGAAGAACCACTTCTCCAAGAATATTTCACTGGTGAAGTCCTTGATTCATCCATAAATAATCCCTCTTCCAAGGTATACCATCCATCGATTCATCTGATATTTTTTTTTCACTAACCTCTGGACCAGGATCACCTGCAGGCCCAGGATTTCCACAGTCACCTCTCCTGCCATCAAATCCTGACTCCCCAAACATCCCTGGTTCACCACTCTGTCCTTTTTCACCTTAAAGTAAATTTAAAAATTTATTTGTTCAGTTCAGCAAATCAACTGAGTACTGTATGAGCTGCACATGCTATGGCTCTCACCTTTAATGATCATCACAAACAAGTTTCCTTTTTCTCCTTTCTCCCCTTTGTGACCTGGAAACCCTGGAAAACCCTGAGAAACCCACAAGACTGATCAATAACATGCAGGGTACAAAAGTATCCATTCAAACCAGTTCTGTTTCAATGAATGCATGCAGCTTCTATAATGGATCATTTAAATATATGGGAAGGAATTTATCTTTAAATGTTTTTTAAACAAATATCATACTATTATTCTCATTAGATGCATTTTTTTGGTAAAGAAGAGCATGCTGTCAGGGTGGAATAGGTCGAGAAGAGTTCCTGGAGTGTTTTGTGATCGAAGGGTATCTGTAAGAATGAAGGGGAATGTATATATATAGCAGTCATGATCCCGGCTATGCTGTACAATTTGGAGATGGAAGAGCTGAGGAAAAGACAGGAAGTGGCGAAGATGAAGATGTTTTGATTTTCTCTGGGGGACAAAAATGGACAGAATTAGAAACCGATATGTAAGAAAGACAGCACAGGTATTTGGGAATAAAGTGAGAGAGGAGGGATGAAGGGCATATTGGCAGAAAAATATTGAGAATATTGGAACTGCCTTGAAGGAGGAGGAGAGGGAGGATAAAGAGGAGATTTATGGATGTAGTGAGGAGGACATGCAGGTCATTGTTGTGATGGAGATCTACAGAGAGACCAGATGGAGAAGGATAATCTGCTGTGGTGACCTCTAACAGAAGCAGAAAAAAGAAGAGGAGAAAGTTGTACTTTTAATCTACTGATAGAACAGTTTCCTGAGGAAAGGAATCAATCCTGCACAAGGTAATGGCTTAAGCATCCGGATTTTCCCAAAACATTCAGCAACAATTACTCAGTAAACTAAATGAAAATAAAATGTAAAACATTCCTGAACTGCTCCCCATGTTCCCCACAATTGCATATTTTTCTTTTCACATTTTGATGGCACTGTGGTGTAGTGAATAGCATGTCTGCCTGACAGCAAAAGGGTCCTAAGTTCAAGTCTGATGCTTGGTGAGGGTCCCACAACGAGAAGGCTTGGGTTTGATTCCCAACTTGGGTGTTTCTGTGTGGTGTGGGCTTTCTCAAGGCACTCCGTTTTCCTCCCAGAGTCTGAAGACATGCACATTAGGCTAACTGGTTTTTCAAAAATGCCCCTTCGTTGGTGTGTTATGGTGTTTGTATATTGCCCTGTGATGGACTGGTAAGCTGTTTAGGATATGGTCTTCCCCGTGATGGCTGAGATAAGCTTCACCTTCCCTATGACACTAGTAGATTTATATAGTTGGGAAAATAAATTAATCAATCATCCAAGTAAGCACAATAGGGGTTTCAGGCTGATGCTTGGGTTATCTAATTATCTGACTTTCCTTCTCATTGACTATTCAATAACATCCACCTGACCTTCTACTATCAAGTAATATTGACTTTTAATTTTTTTTTTCTTACGTTATCTCCTTGAGGCCCAGGATCTCCATCATGCCCAGTGTCACCTCGTGCACCGGCAAACCCTGGCAGTCCTGGTGCACCATGCTCCCCAGGTAAACCTTGCAATCCCCGAGGGCCAATAATATTGGGACTGGCATCACAACTGCAGACTCCATTATCACCTGTAAACCCACACACCCGCAAAACATGTATGACCATTCTCATTAAGAGTGATGGTGAAATGGTTCAAATCTGATCTGATACATCATGAACTGCAAATTTTCTTATGACCACTGATGGTGCTGCTGAGTTGGATTTCATCAAACATTTTAGATGAGCTAATAGTACTGAAATCATTTCAGAATACTAGAAAGAGAGGGAAAAATAAAATGTAAATGTCAGCAAACTATAGTATTAAAAACAACACACTTAGGTGGGTTGCAGTGCTGAGCCTATGCTCTATCATGTCATATCCCTCGTCGCAACTATAATTCTTCATGATTATGACACATCTTCATGGTTTTCTCGTTTCATGCTTGTGAAAACATTGTGGTTGTATCACCTTTTTTCCCAGGAATGCCTGTTAGCCCCGGTCGACCCCGATCCCCTTCAATACCAGGATCTCCTCTATTGCCAGGGACGCAGTAGTAACCTGAATACACACAACACACCCAAATACAAATTTATTATATCTAAAAGGCTGCTATGGCCTGATGAGCCATCCAAGGTGTACCACACCCTTGTCCTCCCCACAACCCTAATTAGAATTAAGCAGTTCAGAAAATAAATGAAGATTACAGGCAAGACATTTAGTGCAGTAGAGTGAGAGCTTTTACACTATTTTATGGCTATTTAATGGCTAAAATTAGCTAACTTGTTGCTAATTGTTTCCTAAACAGTATATTTACAATCCTTTTTTGGCAACTACTGGAAACAGTAGGCCAAACATCGATTGAGGGGCTAGCATTCTTTAGAGCTGCGCAATAAAACTGGTTAATCGGTTTAAACCGTTTCAAACATGCAAACTACGTATTTCCATACTCTGAAGCAAAACCGGTCTTTTGACATGCATTCAGAAAACTTCAGAACAGTAAACGTCAGCTATTCCCGATAATAGAACCAGAAGTAATGTTTTAGTTAAAAAAAAAACAAAAAGGGGACCGCAGAGGTCCTGGCATGTAATCCTGACACAATCGTGTTTCCGTCCTTTTATCTACAGTCATTCAGTGTGTGGAGAGATATATAAGAGCCATACCGTGATTGGCTAGTACGTATGTCATGAAGGCCTCAGCCAATAGAATTTGTTTTTATACAGGCTACGGAAATTGCCGCTAAAGACAAAACCACAGTTCATGTTGCTAATTGCTCAGAAATTTACTGACCTACTGTATCTAGATTTTCTCTTAAACATTTATTTTTAAATGAGCAAAAGAGTTCCCTCATTGGTTCCGCACTCTCATGAAACTGATCTCCAACAAGGCATATTAACCATTCATCTCCCCCCCCCCCCCCCCACTTGCTCCACTTTTAACCCCGCCTTAAAAATTTAATATACATGCATTAATGATTAGGGGTTCACAATATGCTAATAAAAGCACTAGATGCACTTATACTATTGTAATGTTTATCTGTATTTATTGTTTAAATAGCTTATTTTTCTCAAGATGCAGTTCTATTTCAGGGTTAATGTTTGGGCCAAAGTTTAAAACGTTCAATTTTCATAAGTACATTTTTCTGATGTTTAGAATTTTTATTTTAATGACTAAAAACATTTTTAATGTTGTTGATTTCTCTTTTTGAAATTAAGAATAAATACTGTCAAGAACAGGCTCACTTTTAATTAAAAATTCTTTTTGCAATACATCGTAATACATATCGCAATACACACTAGAAAGCACAATATATCACAGTACATAAAATCTAGGCAATCCCCACCTCTGCCATTCTTATAGAATGGTTTAAGAGTGTTTGGAGAATTTTCCACACTTGTCACAAGCTTATTTTGAAAATGTTCATTTTTTGATTCAGCGAATGTTCAGAGAACACGATGAATACTCGAAAATTTCTAATGTTTACAATTTGGTGAAAATTTCATTCATGCATTCACTTTCTAAACCATTTAATCCCAATTAGGATCATGGAGAGGCTGGTGCCCACCTCAGCTGATTCTGGGTAAGGAGTAAAGAGCACACCCTGCACAGCTTGCTAGCACTGAACCACCAGGCCACCACTACCCTTGGTGAATAAATGTTTCAATAATACATTTAACTCATTATAGTCAAACTTATTTAGCTATTCTTGAGTATTCATCATGGTCTCTGAACTCTACAAGCAAAAGTTAAAAAAATGAGAAAATAAAATAAGGCATACTAAAACGAGACACACTCGTATACTAGTCCTTCTCAAAAAATTAGCATATTGTGATGAAGTTCATTATTTACTGTAATGTCCTGATAAAAATTTAACTTTCATATATTTTAGATCCATTGCACACCAACTGAAACATTTCAGGTCTTTTATTGTTTTAATACTGATGATTTTGGCATACAGCTCATGAAAACCCAAAATTCCTATCTCAAAAAATGAGCATATCATGTTCAGGTAGTCTAAACGAGCTATTAACCTAATCATCTGAATCAACCAATTAACTCTAAACACCTGCAAAAGATTCCTGACGCTTTTAAAAACTCCCAGCCTGGTTCATTACTCAAAACCGCAATCATAGGTAAGACTGCCGACCTGACTGCTGTCCAGAAGGCCATCATTGACACCCTCAAGCAAGAGGGTAAGATACAGAAAGAAATCTCTGAGCGAATAGGCTGTTCCCAGAGTGCTATATCAAGCCACCTCAGTGGGACGTCTGTGCGAAGGAAAAAGTGTGGCAGAAAACGCTGCACAACCAGAAGAGGTGACGGGACCCCGAGGAAGATTGTGGAGAAGGGCCGATTCCAGACCTTGGGGGACCTGTGGAAGCAGTGGACTGGGCTACAGGTGCCGCATTCCCCAGGTCAAGCCACTTTTGAACCAGAAACAGCAGCAGAAGTACCTGACCTGGGCTACAGAGAAGCAGCACTGGACTGTTGCTCAGTGGTCCAAAGTACTTTTTTCGGATGAAAGCAAATTTTGCATGTCATTCGGAAATCAAGGTGCCAGAGTCTGGAGGAAGACTGGGGAGAAGGAAATGCCAAAATGCCTGAAGTCCAGTGTCAAGTCTCCACAGTCAGTGATGGTCTGGGGTGCCATGTCAGCCGCTGGTGTTGGTCCACTGTGTTTTATCAAGGGCAGTGTCGATGCAGCTAGCTATCAGGAGATTTTGGAGCACTTCATGCTTCCATCTGCTGAAAAGCTTTACGGAGATGAACATTTTCATTTTTCAGCACGACCTGGCACCTGCTCACAGTGCCAAAACCACTGCTAAATGGTTTACTGACCATGGTATTACTGTGCTCAATTGGCCTGCCAACTCTCCTGACCTGAAGCCCATAGAGAATCTGTGGGATATTGTGAAGAGAAAGTTGAGAGCCACCAGATCCAACACTGTGGATGAGCTTTAGGCCGCTATCGAAGCATCCTGGGCCTCCATAACACCTCAGCAGTGCCACAGGCTGATTGCCTCCATGCCACGCCGCATTGAAGCAGTCATTTCTGTAAAAGGATTCCCGACCAAGTATTGAGTGCAGAACTGAACATAATTATTTGAAGGTTGACTTTTTTGTATTTAAAACACTTTTTTTATTGATGAAAGATGAAATATGAACATTTTTTGAGATAGGAATTTTGGGTTTTCATGAGCTGTATGCCAAAATCATCAGTATTAAAACAATAAAAGACCTGAAATATTTCAGTGGTGTGAAATAAATCTAAAATATATGAAAGTTAAATTTTTATCAGTACATTACAGAAAATAATGAACTTTATCACAATATGCTAATTTTTTGAGAAGGAATAGTACTTTATTTTACAAGGGGGTGGCTAGCGCATCCCCCCCAAACATGTTGAACCACCCCAAAATGTGCATGAACGATTCAGTAAGACGTGGGTAGCAGAATCTCAAGCCATGGCAGGCACATTCTCTTGCTTACACCACTCCCTGATAGCTGCTGGTTGCCTGATTAAGAGGTAATACTTGACAAGTGGGCATTGACTAAATGCTTTTTTTTTTCTGGAGTGACATGAATGTACACCAACCGTGAGGGCCAGGAGCCCCTTGAATCCCTTTTATCCCTTGGAGCCCTGGTTTACCGGGTTCCCCTGGGATTTGCTCAGTGCCATGTTTTCCTGGTTCTCCTTTTTCACCTTGACGGCCTCTAATACCAACCACGCCTGAACAGCCTGGGGGGCCTGATGGACAAAGACATTTGAGATTTTAGGAAATAACATGAATAATATTGTGCATTCAACCATTCACTCATTTTCCAAAACACCTTAATCCTACTAGGGTCACAACAGGGCTGAGGAATATCTCTAGGCGAAGCCACATCTATTCACACTCACACCTATAGACAATTTGGAACAGCCAGTTAAACTAATGTGCATGTCTTTGGGCTGTTGGAGGAAACCAGAGGAAACCCACCCAAACATGGGGAGAACCAAAGCCCAGGAAACTAACTGAAAACCTTCTTATTGTAAGGCAGATGTGCTATCCACTATATCACCATGCTGATGCTGATATACTGGTACATGCTAAAATAGAAACAATCCAAACAAAATCAGTACTGAGGTGAGAATAACAGATTTCCAACCACTCCTTTTTGCCTTAATCTTTGACTCATTGAACGTTGTTCACAACATAACTCTGGTTATCAAGAAACACATCTACACACCTTTTATGCATTCTCCTAGTGGACCAGGAGGGCCTGGCAAACCCAGACATCCCATGTCTCCTTTGACACCATGGGGTCCAGAAGGTCCCTTGTCACCAGGACAACCTACATTGATATTATATCATAATTTACTCAGTCATACCAAAATGCAGTATAACACATGATACATTGGTGAGCAGGATTATTTTGACCAGATGCAGCATTAAAAGAAACAAAGACTGATTTCTACAGTGGATCTCTGTGTTTTCACAGTCCAGGCTAAACTTGAATTTCAAAGTCTGATTACAGTCTTCAACAGCATCCTCTGAAATTCACTCATCATTTATGCTCCAGTCATTACTATGTAGAATGAGACACTGCCTAACAGTGGCACTCCTAATAGATGTTTCTATGTATGGGTGTCTGAAGCTTGAGTTTTAAAAGTAGAGCAGCTCCTTTAAGGGTTGAATAAACTTTGGCCTAGAGGGAATAAATAAATAAATCTCTCATGTGTTTCCTGATTACAGTTTTAAGTGAAAGACGAAAGACTAACTGTGAGCTTTCTTTTCGCCATCTTTCACTCATTGATTTATGCCTTCGTTTGTGACATTTTTTCTTGTCCATTTAACAAATTCATGTTCCCTGTTCCTGATGATGTTTGGTGTTGGTTTTCATGGCAAAAGTTTACCTACCTTAGTTATATTGTGTGTTTATTCTGTGCATGTCTGAGTGGCAGTGTATAAGCCTTTTTGAGGTTTCAATCACATTGTTAATAAATCAGTTTTTTATTGGTGATGTGGTAGCCTTGTTGCATTTCTGTGTTGGCACAGAAGTGCGACAACTACTGAATTATGTTCCATGCCTACGCAGCTCAAGGATCTCTGTGCTATTAGAGATGAGAATCATTTCAGTTATAATAATACTGCAGTGCTATAAACTCATTTATCATTTTTAAGCCATGAAAGTGACACGATTTAACCCAATAGAGTGTTTGGTTATCTTGTTTAGATCTGCTTATTTCTGTATGATTATGCCAAGTAGCTTCAGTGGATTGTTCACACAGTTCTGCAAATCCACGAAGGCACTCACAGGGTACAATGGCCCTCCACCACACAGCATAGATCATGTGGCATGTAGCAAATAAGTTATTTTAAGGTTACTGGTTTTAATTACTCATGTGCTCATCTTGCAGTGTTTTATAGTAGGTGTAATGAGGTTAGCGTGGGGGTGGGGGTGGGTTTCGAGATATCTTAGGTTTGACCTTTCCAGGTTACTCATTCATTCATTTTCTGAACCTCCTAATCCTAATTAGGGTGGCAGGGAGGCTGGTACCCATCTCAGCCAACACTGGGAGAGGACATTGGACAGCTCTACAGGCCATTGCAGGGCCTTTCCATGCCACTCAAGTTAAAAGTCTCATTTAAAAATCCATATATTGTATAGTTTCTGATAGTGTTCTATAGTAATGGCATTTCCATCAGCACTTGTTTAAGTTATATGCACTAAGTCTCCAAAAGTTTGTGACCTGGCTCTGACCTTCCCCTTTGATCCACACATTCCCAAATTAGATGGGTAATTAATATGGGATTTGGGTAATTTAATGTCCCTATTACATTTGGTGAGAATCCATGCATGGTGTGGCCAGGATTATGTTCACAAACATCAGCCCCACACATAGATATTGATGGTCATACCTGCTTGATATGAGTAATATGTAGTTTCCCCTTGTGGACCAATATCTCCTAAGATTCCCTGTTGGACATTCAGAAACCTGGTATGAGTATGACAGAATGTATACAATATAGTATGGAGCATAATCGTAGAAGAATCAGGGTGTAGCCAGAGTTGAGTTAGGTACACATAATTGAGTGTGTTGGAATTCAAACCTCAGTTGGGCATGTTTTCTTTATGGGATAGAACACTATAGAATTATCAGTGATTTACTTTTATTTCAAGTGTTATCTTCCCAATACTATCGATGCATATTTTCAGCAAATCTGAATATGACTCATAGATCAGATTTGTCCAATCTATTCCCACAAAGGGCTAGTTTGAGCACAGGTTTTCATGCATAATAAATAGGAGCCACATCTTCCACTCTCTGCCTACACCCGTACCAGCACTTTGCCAATAAGATTAGACACCCCTGCAATAGAGGGGTCAAAAAACAACCTTTAGTCCTGGGTCACCACATGGGCCATGGAGTCCAGGCTTTCCTTGTTCACCCTGAAAGAATAACAAGAATGCATATACCAAATATAAACGAGATACCCATTATCCACACAAACACACTCATAAAAATGCTGGTCTGTACCTGATGTCCTTGTCTTCCAAAATGCCCAGGAACGCCACATTCTCCCTTTGAACAAGTGTAATATTAATATTAGCAACAATCATATTTTAAAAATATTATTATTAATCTGTGCAGTCATAGAGATCTGCTGCAAAAATATTACTACTAAGCATTGTAAAGCCTTGGTCTCACATAGCCGGAGTGACTTAATGGTAGACAATTTTTTAGCCTTCTGAGGATCAAGCGGTGGTATACCGTAAATGTCCCACACAATTACAATGGAATATGTGAGAGCCAGTGGGGTACCTGACTATCTATGAGTGTGTTGCTTCCATTCACAGAAAAGTTTGGTCTGAAATGAACCACGGGTTTACACTGGGACATGATGTACATGATCACCGAGATTTAGCTCCAGGATTTATGGGCACACTTGGAGCACAATCGTGGAATAGATAGGAGGCAGCTATCTATCTAACCTATCCAGGAGATGGAACTTGAAGGAATCATGCTGCCAATTTCATCAAGATTGATAACAATTCCGCATCAATTTCTCTTATGCTCCATGAAGGTCTGTTAAACATGACTGCTTTCTTTTGTGCTCCCCACATTCTGTCACGACTAGCATAAAAATCTTAAGTTATAGCCAGTTAAAGTAACTGTGCAAGGAAACCAGACCTCCCGGAGGGAATCTACTCAAAGAAGCACGGGGAGAACATGCACACAGAAACACCCTTTGCTGAATGAAGGGCTTGAACCCTGGATCTTCTTGTGGCGAGTATGCTATCCACTAAAATACAATGCCATCCCTAAAGATTGCCAACATGGAAAAATGACTACCACATACACATTGCAGTCACTGCCAGAGACATGACAATTGTGACAAATGCAGTGCAAATTCCCATGTTTCTCAAGCAAGTACATATTTACTCTTCCCATATTTTTGCAAACATTTTACCTTCAAGATCTGCTTGAATTGGCTCTTGAGTGGTGCATTGCCAAGGGGCATGAGTATCAGAGTACTCAGAGATCATAAGTTCGAATGCAGGTGACTGCCATAGCTGTTCATAACCGGGAGTCCATGGGAGCTAATTGGCCAAGCTCTCAAGGGATGACATCTGCTAATTTCCCTGTAACTCACAGCAATCGCCAGCCAATCATGGGCATCTGTGAGCTCATTTTTATGATGGGGCGTATAGCAAGATCTCAGTGTGTTAGACTGATCCCAAATACCCATGTGCAGTAGGTCGAAAAGAGGCTGGTGGCTGGCATTGCATGTCATGGAGGGTGTGTGCATGCTTTCACTCTCACTGGTTGGTGGTGGTTGTGCGATAGGGAAGGCAATACCTGATTGGATACGAATAAATTAGGGAGAAAATGGGTAAAAATAAAAATAAAAAAAATCTGTTTGAAAGGTCATGGAATATTCGTGGTAATCACAGCTACGGTGCTTATAAATTGACCAGTGTTTATGGTTTATATAGAGTAATTTGATATGCATGGTTGAATTGTCGAGGATTACAAAAATTCCCACTCACTGGAGGTCCTTGACCACCTGAACAACCTTTATCTCCTGGTTTCCCTGAAGGTCCAAGACTTCCCTGTTAACAAGATACGTGCATCAAGAAAGAGCATGTAAAATTCATCACAGCAGCCCTCAGTGTGAATTCCCAGCATCAGTAACATGTGATAGTGATCACTTCTGATGTTTATAGAAAATTCAAAACTGAAACACAATGCATGCACGCATTACTGATATCAATTTATTGTCGCTGTGACAGAAGCAACTGATGTAGATTTGAAAGTTGCGTAGCTGCGTTCACATTTTAAACATGCTGTGTATTTCTCTTGTGGGATACATCGGTTGGTTCTGGAAGAAAATTGGATGATGTTCATATGAAAGTGATATGATTGTTGCAAGACTAAAGAAAAAAAATCATTGAATGATTCAGTCAGGTTTAAGGCCTCATGATAGCACTGAGACAGCACATATTAATGAC
The DNA here is from genome assembly GCA_024760905.1 of Plotosus lineatus. NCBI lineage: Eukaryota > Metazoa > Chordata > Actinopteri > Siluriformes > Plotosidae > Plotosus > Plotosus lineatus. Next base: position 2,880,868 of record CM045734.1, on the reverse strand, counting down.
CTACTGGTGGCCTCTGACCATGGCTGTGTCTCCCGGCTTGTGTTATATGACCTTAGTGCAGCCTATTGATCACATAGTTCTCCATGAGAGATTAGAAAATGTTGTTGGAGTTAAGGGCTTCTCCTGGTTAAATCTTATTTAAGTGACCGTTATCAGAAGTTCATATAGATAATATTACTTGGGTTACTTCCAGCTCCGGAACGTTGATAAAATAAGCAATATAATGTCACTGTATGATGTGGACTAACTTCTTCATGCTTTTGTTACTCCTAGATTAGATTATTGTAATGCGTGACTGTCTCTTCTTCTTTTTTCTTTCAGCTGTTCCCTTCAGGAGTCGCTACAGCAAATCATCTTCCTCCATCTCACTCTATCCTATGCATCTTCTTCTCTTACGCCAACTACCTTCATGTTCTCCTTCACCACATCCATAAATTTCCTCTTTGGTCTTCCTCTAGGCCTTCTGCATGGTAGTTCCAACCTCAGAATTCTATTACCAATATATTCACTATCCCTCCTCTGTACATGTCCAAACCATCTCAATCTAGCCTCTCTGACTTGGTCTCTAAAACATTTTACATGTGCTGTCCCTCGAATATACTCATTCCTGATCCTATCCATCCTCGTTACTCCACAGGATTTCCTCATTACTCCTCGTTACTCCTACACAGCAGGTGTTGAGTTCTGCTGGACAAGAAATTATGTGTATTCACAATCTTATAAATAAACTTAATGACTGTTACTGAAGAGAAAGTCAGAGATAAATTAAGCATGCAGTAAACTGGAAACCGGAAGTTAACACTGGAAGTTAGTATGTAACAGGCACTGCGCATGTGCAAGCCCGAGCTGACAAATCTACAATCAACAACAAGTACCTTCTTTCGCCAACCTCACATTATCAGGAAGCAATAATAGCTGAACACTGTCAATCAAACAAAGTGTGAGTGTGAGAATAAAGCACAGCTTCTTAGTACTGCTTCCAGTTCCTGCACATGTTGAGAACACAAACATTGATCCACAGAGAATGAATGACTAAAATAATCATAAGCCATCCAGCCTGTATCTGCAGCCTAATGGTCAGTACTTTTATAAAATTAATAGTATGTTTTTGTTCTTTAAATATGTATTAATATTTGTTTGTGCCTTTGAATAGATAATTAACTTTAGCTCAATTTGTAAATTTATTTAGCACATGTACTTGCAGATCTTCTTCTTCTTTGTCTACATCTTTTCCCTTCAGGGGCCGCCATCAACCTCCATCTCACCCTATCCTCTGTATCTTCTACTCTTACTCCAACTACCGTCATGTCCTCCTTCACCACATCCAGAAATCTTCTCTTTGGTCTTCCTCTAGGCCTTCTGTCTGGTAGTTCCAACCTCAGCATCCTACTAACAATATACTCACTATCCCTCCTCTGTACATGTCCAAACCATCTCAATCTAGCCTCTCTGACTTTGTACTCCCAAAGAGAACCTCAACATTTTCATCTCTGCTACCTCCAGCTCAGACTCCTGTCTTTTCCCCAGGGCCACTGTTTCTAAACCATACAACATCGCTGGCCTCATCACCATCTTGTACACTTTTCCTTTCATTCTTGCTGATACCTTCCTATCACACTTCACACTGGATACTTTTCTCCAACCATTCCAACCTGCCTGCACACGCTTCTTCACCTCTTTTCCACACTCTCCACTGCTCTGGATTGTTGAGCCTAAGTACTTAAAATCCTCCACATTCTTTATCTCTGCTCCCTGTAACCACACCGTTCCTCTAGGGTCCTTGTCGTTCACACGCATGTATTCTCTCTTACTGAGGCTAACCTTCATTCCTCTTCTTTCCAGGGCATACCTTGACCTCTCTAGATTTTCCTGCACTTGTTCTCTACTCTCACTACAGATCACAATGTCATCTGCAAACATCATAGTCCATGGAGATTCTTGTCTAACCTTGTCTGTCAGCCTGTCCATCACCATAGCAAACAAGAAGGGGCTCAGAGCTGACCCTTGATGCAGTCCTACCTCCACCTTGAACTCATCTGTCACACCGACAGCACACCTCACCACTGTCTTACATCTCTCATACATGTTCTGCACCACTCTAACATACTTCTCTGCCACTCCAGACTTCCTCATACAATACCACAGCTCCTCTCTCTGCAGCCTGTAATATGCTTTCTCAAGATCCAGAAAGGCACATTGCAGCTCCTTCTGACCTTCTCTGTACTTCTCTATTAACATCCTCAAATCAAACATTGCATCTGTGGTGCTCTTTCTTGGCATGAAATCAAACTGTTGTTCACAACCTCTGCTCTTAGTCTATAGTCTTAGTCGACACTATTCTTTCACATAACTGGATCGTATGACTCATCAACTTTATCCCTCTGTAGTTGCCACAACTCTGCACATCTCCCTTGTTCTTAAAAATGGACACCAGCACATTTCTCCTCCATTCCTCCAACATCCTCTCACTCTCTAAGACCTTGTTGAATGTTCTTGTCAGAAAATCTACTGCTAGCTCTCCTAGACACTTCCATACCTCCACCGGTATGTAATCAGGATGCCTTTACACTCTTCATCCTCTTCAATGCCCTCCTCACTTCACTCTTACAAATCTTTGCTACTTCCTGGTCCTCAACAGTCACCTCTTCTACTCTTTTTTCTCTCTCATTTTCCTCATTCATCAGCTCTTCAAAGTACTCTTTCCATCTTCCCAGCACACTTGTCATCAGTCAATACATTTCCCTCTCTGTCCTTAATCACTCTAACTTGCTGCACGTCCTTCCCATCTCTATTTTTCTGCTGTGCCAACATATATAAATAATTTTCTCCCTCCTTACTGTCCAACCTACATACAAGTCATCATACGGCCTCTGTTTGGCCTTTGACACCACTACCTTCACCTTACGCTGTGTCTCCCTTTACTCCTGTTTACTCTCTCTGGCCCTCTCTATGTCCCATTTCTTCTTAGCTAACTTCTTCTTTTGTACACACTCCTGCATTTCCTCATTTCAACACCAAGTCTCCTTATCTACTGTGCTTCCAGAGGACACACCAAGTACTCTCCTACCTGTCTCCCTGATCACATTAGCTGTAGTTGTCCAGTCATCTGGACGCACTTCCTGACCACCCAAAACCTGTTTCAACTCCTCCTTGAAGACAACAGGACACGCTTCCTTTTTCAGCTTATCACCACCATCCTATGCTGTTTGGCAACAGTTTCACCCACTACTACTTTGCAGTCACTGACTTCCTTCAAATGACATCGTCGACACAAGATGTAGTCTACCTGCGTGCTCCAACCTCCACTTTTATAAGTCACCCTATGCTCCGCTCTCTTCTGGAAGAAAGTATCCACCACAGCTATTTCCATCCTTCTTGCAGAGTCTATCAACATCTATCCTTCTGTGTTCCTGTAATGGATACCAAACCTGCCCATCACTTTCTCGTCCCCTCTGTTGCCTGCACCAACATGTCCATTGAAGTCTGCACCAATGACCACTCTTTCACCTCTGGGGGTACTCTGCAACACTTCATCTAATTCTCTCCAAAATCTCTCCTTCTCTTCTAGCTCACATCCTGCCTGTGGGGCATAAGCACTAACAACATGGAACATCACACCTTCAATTTCCAACTTGAGACTCATCACTCTGTCTGATACTCTTTTCACTTCTAGAACATTCCTGGCAAATCCCTCCTTCAAGATGACTCCTACTCCATTTCTCTTCCTTTCCACACCATGAAAAAAACAGTTTAAACCACACCCTAAGCTTGTAGCCTTGCTACCTTTCCACCTTGTCTCCTGAACACAGAGTATGTCCACCTTCCTCCTCTGCATCATGTCAGCCAGTTCTCTACCCTTTCCTGTTATAGTTCCAACATTCAAAGTCCCTACTCTCAGTCCTAAACTCATGCTTTTCCTCCTCTCTCTGCCTATGGACATTCCTCCCGCCTCTCCTTCTTCGACCTCTCCTTCTTCGACTAACAGTAGTCCAATTTCCACCAGCACCCTGTTGGTTAACAGCACTGATGGCGTTCATTGTTAACCCTGGCCTTGACTGATCCGGTATGAAATTTGTCTTTACGATTTGCATTTTGTATTCTGGCAAAAGTTTTATGCCGGATGCCCTTCCTGTTGCAACCCTCTGCATTTATCCAGGCTTGGGACCGACGTGAGGGCGGGCACTCGTTTGTGCCCCCTCACGGCTGCATTAGCACATGTACTTGCAGATGTACTTTGAAATATATTTGTGAATGTTTTTGGTTGAACTATAATATTTAATTCATCTTCTGAAAGTAATAGATGAATTGTCTTCTGCTGAAAAACTGTGCGTGTTGTTGGCATGAGATTCCATGTTGTTTATATCATATAATATGCTGTGATATGCATGCACTATATTTTGTGTGGTACTTTGTACCAACCCAGTGACGTCACGGTAACTTTGTGTAGACAGGGCGGCTTTCGGGTCGATAACTTATACGATAAGCACATAAAACAAAACTGCTATATGTGCAATGGTTTATTTCTGATATAAAATTTAGGCCACAATCGCTTCAGTAAACTATACTTAAGCTACTGTCAACTTATTTAGTTGGTGTTTCATTTCCCCTTTAAGGTTTAGGCCTGTAGCCCCTGGGACTCGAGTTCTGGTTAACCGAGATATGCACCCCCACGGTCAGAGCAGCCTACGCCCTTGGATTTGGCATAGGTTTTACGTCAGATGCCCTTCCTGACACAACCCTGTGCATTAACCCGGGCTTGGGACCGGCTTGAGAATGAACACTGGCTTGTGTCCCTCTAAATGGCTGCAACCCCACGGCTTGATTTATACAGGTTGGCACAGCAGAAAAATAGAGATGGGAAGGGTGTGCAGCAAGTTAGAGTGATTAAGGACAGAGAGGGAAATGTATTGACCGATGACAGAAATGTGCTGGGAAGATGGAAAGAGTACCTTGAAGAGCTGATGAATGAGGAAAATAAGAGATTAAAAAAAGAGTAGAAAAAGTGACCATTGAGGACCAGGAAGTAACAAAGATTAATAAGGGTGAACTGAGAAGGGCATTGAAGAGGATGAAGAGTGGAAAGGCAATTGGTCCTGATGACAGACCAGTGGAGGTATGGAAGTGTCTAGGAGAGGTAGCGGTAGATTTTCTCACAAGAACATTCAACAAGGTCTAAGAGAGTGAGAGGATGTTGGAGGAATGGAGGAGAAATGTGCTGGTGCCCATTTTTTTAAGAATACGGGAGACATGCTTGATGAGCCATATGATGAAGTTATGGGAAAGAATAATGGAAGCAAGACTAAGGGCAGAGGTCAGCGATTGAGAACAACAGTTTGGTTTCATGCCAAGAAAGAGCACGCACCACGGATACAGTGTTTGCTTTAAGGATGTTAATAGAGAAGTGCAGAGAAGGTCAGAAGGAGTTGCTTTGCGCCATTGTGGATCTGGAGGAAGTGTATGATAGGGTGCCGAGAGAGGAACTGTGGTATTGCATGAGGAAGTCTGGAGTGGCAGAGAAGTATGTTAGAGTGGTGCAGGACATGTATGAGAGATGTAAGACAGTGGTGAGGTGTGCTGTCGGTGCGACAGAAGAGTTGGGTGGGACTGCATCACAGATCAGATCTGAACCCTTTCTTGTTTGCCATGGTGATGGACAGGCTGACAGACAAGGTAAGGCAATAATCCCCATGGACTATGATGTTTGCAGATGACATTGTGATCTGTAGTGAGAGGAAAATCTAGGCTCAACAATCCAGAGCAGTGGAGAGTGTGGAAAAGAGGTGAAGAAGCGAGTGCAGGCAGGTTGGAATGGCTGGAGAAAAGTATCTGGTGTGATGTGTGATAGGATGGTATCGGCAAGAATGAAAGGAAAAGTGTACAAGACAGTGTTGAGGCCAGTGATGTTGTATGGTTTAGAAACACTGGCACTGAGGAAAAGACAGGGGGCCGAGCTGGAGGTAGCAGAGACGAAAATGTTGAGGTTCTCTTTAGGAGTAACGAGGATGGATAGGATCAGGAATGAATACATCAGAGGGACAGCACATGTAAAATGTTTTAGAGACACCGTCAGAGAGGCTAAATGGTTTGGACGTGTACAGAGGAGAGAGTGAATATATTGGTAGTAGGATGCTGAGGTTGGAACTACCAGGCAGAAGGCCTAGAATAAGACCATAAAGGAGATTTATGGATGTGATGAAGGAGGACACGAAGGTAGTTGGTGTAACAGAAGAAGATGCAGGCTGCAGAGGATAGGGTGAGATGGAGGCAGATGATTTGCTGTGGCAACCCCTGAAGGGAACAGCCAAAAGGAAAAGAAGAAGAACTAACAACATCTCTCTCTCTCTCTCTCTCTCTCTCTCTCTCTCTCTCTCTCTCTAACTCTCTTTTGTTGAGATACACATTCTCCTTCTGTGATCCTGACCCTCCTGATCCTTTTGCTTGCAGGAGAGAGTCCTATGATCTCTCCTGGTGTGCTGATGCTGGCTGGAGTTCTCATCTTGGAAGCCCCTCGCTACTGTTGATGAAGATTTATTCTAGATGGACCCAGATGTGCACTAACAGACTGTGAACATGATTTTTCACTTCTGGTGATACACTCTTTTCCCCACTATTATTTTGGACTTACAGTTGTCGAACCAACCGAACTACATTTTGTACTGTAATGAATTTCTCATATATGTTTTGTATCTTTATGGTTCCACTCAAATGAGGACGGGCTTCCCTTTTGGATCTGGTTCCTCTCAAGATTTCTTCCTCGCATCAACTGAGGGAGTTTTGTACTCCACTGTCACCATGGGCGACGCTCAATAGGGATGTGTAGGGGTTGTAGGAAATGTTCAAATTCTTTTATACTTCATAATCTCCTCCCTTTAATGTTTTACTGTTTAAAGCTGCTTTGCGACAATTTCAACTGTTAAAGCGCTGTACAGATAAAACTGAATTGCATTGGATTAATATTCCTGTGATGCTCATCTGATATAGGTTATACTACACATGTATGACTTGGCCTAACACTCATCAAAATGTACATGTGAGCACATAAGGAAGTCCTGTGGGTTTAATGCAGATGTGCAATGAAGGATGAGTAGTGTACATAAAAAGCCAGATGGGCAAGATGCATACACTTACGTTACATCCAGCTAATCCACGTTCTCCACATAATCCTTTTGCCCCCTAAAAGAACAACAAAAACATAAATTTATCCATCCATCCAACCCTAAATACATCCATCTGTCCATCCAACCCTGCATCCATCCATCCATCCATCCATCCATTCATCCAACCCTCCATTCAACCCCCCATCCATCCATGAATCTAACTATCCATCTAACCTTCCATTCTTCCATCCAACCTTCAATCAGCTTCAGTGCAGCTAACTGGGTTATCAATGGCCGACCATGTCTGTCACTGTCTGTGGTGAGAGGTTCATGTAAAAGAACCATTGCTGATTTTCATCAAGAGGAGCTGCATAGCTATCAGTGTGTTTCTGCCTTGCAATGGCCTGGAGAGCCATCCGAGGTGTACTTTGCCCTGAGATGGGCACCAGCCTTCCCATGACTCTAATTAGGATTAAGCAGTTCAGGAAATGATTGAATGAATGACTGAATAATTTATTGTTGAGTGACAGGCAGAGCTCAGTGCAGCTTAGTTCAAATGCCTTGCATGAACTTCATATACTTGCAGCTTTTGCATATTTTCAAAGCTTAATGTCAGATCCTTCATCTATTTCAACTGATTTAATTTCTGATCTTTACTTTCAGAACTGCACAATTCTACTAGGGTTGTGAGGAGGCTGGAGTCTATCTCAGTTGAGTTTGGGAGAAGGCAGGGTATACCCTGAACAGCTCAGCAGTCCATCACAGGGAGGTTTATCAAATCAAACAAATGATGATAGCAACATACTTATGCATGTAAGTAGCAGCCTGGATTAAAATATACATGTGTTCTGTTTAAGATAAATATCTTACCTTCTCTCCTTTGGGAAAATATTCTTCTGAGGGCTCAACTAATTCAAACGGTCCTGGAGCACCCTCAGGTCCTGGATCCCCCTATAATATACAAAAGAGATAGTTATATATCCACTATTCTCACACATATCTCACCTCCCACACACATGCACAAAACTCACCTCATCTCCATTTAGACCAGGAATAGGTTTCGGTGTGTCTCCCTACAAGAAAAAAAACAAACAAAAAAAACAGACATGATCCTCGAATGATTTACTCTTCAGATAAATCTGTAGGAGAGCTGTCCGGGGTGTACTCTACCCTTCCTCGGAGATGGCTGGGATGGGCTCCAGCCTCCCAGTGACACTAATTAGGATTAAGCGGTTACAGAAAATGATGCAACTTACTGAAGGACCTCGTGCACCTGTAGCTCCAATTTCACCCTGGATAGAGAGAGGGTGGGGGGGTGAGTGAGAGAGAGAGAGAGAGAGAGAGAGAGAGAGAGAGAGAGAGAGAAAGGGCAAGCGAGAGTGAGGGAGGGAGAGAGAGAGAGAGAGAGAGGGGGAGAAATAGCGAGAGAAAGAGAGAGAGAGAGAGAGAGAGAGAGAGAGAGAGAGAGAGAGCACGAAAAGAGAGACATCAAGCAAACGAGAGAGAAACAGGGACAGAGAGAGCATGACAGAGAAAGCAAGTGAATGAGAGAGAGAGAGAGAGAGAGAGAGAGAGAGAGAGAGAGAGAGAGCAAGAGAGAGAGAGAGAGAGAGAGAGAGAGAGAGAGAGAGACATCTTTTATTTGAGAAAGATTGTTATTTCCTGTTAGTATTTCCCAGGCAGATCTTACCTGTAATCCACATTCTCCTGACTTCCCCTGTGGACCTTGTGTACCACAAGGACCAGAAGGTCCCTAGATCACAGAGGTACACACAAACAAAAATTTAAAACAGTCCATTCTCTGACATCACTTTAAAAGCTACACTGCATCTGCATTCAGGTGAAAGCTGGTTTAACTCTCTAACCCCTGGAATCCAGTGAGGTGAAAGAGGCGCATGCGGCTCCGGAGCCCAACCCCTGATATAATGCAATGCAAAGTAATGCAATACCTCCCCCTAGTGGGCATGTTTTGAAAACTACAGTGCTATATGTTTAATGGAAGATACAGTTCATGTAAAGAGTAGGCTGCAAAGATGTCAGCGTGTTTCTGTCCCTTGCTAAAAGGGTTGGGTCAGGAAGGGCATCTGTCGTAAGAACCTATGCCAAATCAAACATGCGAATCATTTGCTGTGGTGACTCCTGATAAAAAGGGAAAAAGCCGAAAGGAAATCTCTCTCTCACAGTTCGTGTCATATATATATATATATATATATATATATATATATATATATATATATATATATATATATATATATATTCATATTTTATTATCAATAAATATCACAGTAAAAAAAAAAGTTTTTCTTAGTCATTACTACATTAATACTGTATTAATGAGTAAGACTGTCTATAAGGTAAGGTAAGGTAAGTCTGTTGGGTTTTTACACCTGAGCCTTCAACACCCCCTGGATGGGACACTAGTCCATCGTAGGTTACCTTCCAAGTATATTTTTACTGGTCCCCATTGATACTGCTGGGTGAACAGAGGCACACTTGTGGTTGAGACCTTGCCCAGGGGGCTTAGCACAGAGAGAGTCTCAGTGGGATTCGAACTCACAACCTCCCGATCATGAGCACAACACCCTAACCACTACGCCACCGGCCCCACAAGACTGTCTATAGAATGTATTTAAGAATCATATTTTAGCGCATGTAATAGATACATAGTATTTTACTTCCGGTTGATCATTCGTGCATGTAATATGATACTTGGGGTTTCACTTCCAGGTACAAAACTCGCGGATTATCATCATTCACGGGAGGGGCCGGAACCAAACCCCTGCGAATAACGAGGGCCTACTGTATATACAGGGATCCCTTACTTTCCACGGTTAATTGGGACCGGGATCCCAACGCGACCATCGAAATCCACGAAGTAGGATCCCCCTCCACTGACATAATATCAATAAGTGGTTTAAGTGTTTTTTTTTTTTTCATAATTGGCCTTGTTTTTGTGGAGTTTTCTTTAACTTTTCCACCGTATTCTTCCTTAATTTTTTTAATTCAATGAATATTTTATTAAAAAAAAAATGATGCACTGAAGCCACATTAATTGAATCGTAAAGTAGCGAATCTGGCACAGATACTATACCACTGTATACACACACACACACACACACACACACACACACACACACACACACACACACATTATTTATATATATGTATATGTGTGTGTGTGTGTGTGTGTGTGTGTGTGTGTGTGTGTGTGTGTGTGTGTGTGTGTGTGTGTGTGTGTTCTTTCTTTCTTTCTTTTTGGTGTTTGCAATTTATCAGGGATCATCACAGAGAATTATTTAATTCTCAAGTTTGATTTGGCATAGGTTTTTACGTCGGATGCCCTTCCTGACACAATGCTTTAGCAAGGGGCAGAAACACACTAATGGCTTTGCAGCTCCTCTTTATGAAAGTCAACAATGGTTCTTTTACATGAACCTCTCACCATAGACAGTGAGAGACATGGCCCGCCTTTGATAACCAGTTAGTTAATAATAATAATAATAATAATAATAAGAAGAAGAATAAGAATAAACGATCAGTGAACTATCCCTTCAGATTATAGACTGCGGAAAAGATGTCACGTGGGCGTGAAGATATAATGTGGGAAGGCATGAGGTGGTGTGTAACAGAGACGGAGGAGAATTTTGTGTATGTGCACACTACAAATGCCAGAGAGGAAATTCTCGTGGTGAGCTCCAACAATGCCAGTGCTTCTCAAATCGTTTCATTGCACATCCTTTACAATAGGTGGCAGTGGCGCTCTTACTGTGTTCCCTATAGTGTATGGAAAAGCACCGGGCAAACGATATCAAGTGCAGTAAATAGTATTTATAGTCACTCAGTCACTCGTGGGGCACTGGGGGGTGTGAAATGTTTTTTTTTTTCTTGCTATAGGGGGCGTCACAGAAAATAATTGAGAAGCACTACACAAGGCATTCTTGGCATGGAGGAATAGGAGGCTTATCGGCCCAGAAAATCCATTTCCTGTTCTCGAGAGTCACCACAGCGAATCATCTGATTTGGCAGAGGTTTTTACGTCGGATGCCCTTCCTGCCACAACCCTTTAGCAAGGGACAGAAACACGCTGATGGCTTTGCAGCTCCTCTTTACGAAAGTCAGCAATGGTTCTTTCACATGAACCTCTCACCATAGACAGTGACAGACATGGCCCGCCTTTGATAACCCAGTTAGCTGCACTGAGGAGACAGTGACAACCTTTGTGGGGACTCGAACCCCCAACCTTAGGATCAGTGATCCTGCACTCTATCCACTAGACCATCACTGCCCCGGGTTTAAAATCAATCTAATTTGTCTTAATTTAACAATCTGACATCCAGCCTCATCATCAGCAGTTTATAAAATAGCACTTGTTTCAGCACATCCTTTAATGACCGTTAATTGTACACACAACCCACTTTTGGATCAATAGTTTATTTATAATGTTATATACGTGAGTCAACTTGAAAAATCTGGTTAAGATTTCAGGTTTTATTCTAACTTGGCATATTTATATTAACATGTCTCTGCATAGTGGGCATCTATGTTCATTTTCAGGACTGCTTAATCCTAATTACGGTCACAGAGAGGCTGGTGCGCATCTCAGCCAACTCTGGGAAAGGGCAGAGTACATCTCAGGCAGCCTGTCAGGCCATTGCAGGTCAGAAACATGCTGACAACTATGCATGTCCTCTGTATGAAAGTCAGCAATGGTTCTTTTACATGAACCTCCACCAGCCAGCCAGCCTTTGATCAGCTGTACTGAGGGGCAGCAGTGACAATTACTGACAGTAAGACTTGAACTCCAGACTTTGTGATTGGTAATCCAGCACCTTACCATTGGGCCATTCTCTTATAAACAGCTCAAACATTATTTCCCTTGTATTTAAAGGAGTAGCGACACCTTTGCTGAATAGGGTACAAGAGCAGCTCAGTGGGTAGAAACTTTACAAAAGAAAATGATCCGGTGATAAAGATCATTTATCTGGCTCATATACTGAATTTAAATCATGTTTGAGTGAACTTCTGGCAGTTTTTGTTAGGAGGTTGTTCCCAAAACAGAAAAGCAAACACTGTTGATCAGAAAACCTTTGTATCACTCCCCCTGGTGGACACAATTAAGTCTGTCTTCCTTTCGGCTTTTTCCCTTTTTTTTTTTACTCGGGAGTCGCCACAGCGAATTATCTGATTTGCACGTTTGATTTGGCATAGGTTTTTACGTCGGATGCCCTTCCTGTCACAACCCTTTTTTTCAAGGGACAGAAACACGCTGACGACTTTGCAGCTACTCTTTACGAAAGTCAGCAATGGTTCGTTTACATGCCTCTCACCATAGACAGTGACAGACATGGCCCGCCTTTGATAACCCAGTTAGCTGCACTGGGGGGACAGTGACAACCCTGTGGAGAGTGGGACTCGAACCCCCAACCTTTGGATTAGCGATGCAGCGCCCTATACCACTAGACCACCACTGCCCCTATCGTGGACGCAATTGTGTCACAATTGTGGACACAATTGGTGGACACAATTAAGTATGAAAAAAAAATCATAATCAAAATATTAACCTCCGTGACGTTACATGAGAACCAAATGATTTGGTGATCACTTACTCGAGGTCCAGGATTTCCAGGAGGTCCAACGCAACCCTGTTGAACAGTAATCAGGACCGATATTAGTAATCAGAGTTACCCAAACAAACAAACAAACAAACAAAAACAAAACAATAGAACTTTTCAGCTCAGGATTTCTGTTCCACTCACACGTTGGCCAGGATTCATGATATATCTGCTTGCAGGATCTCCTTTGGGTCCCTTTGGTCCTCTGACACCCTGCAGAATAAAGAAAAGCGGCACAGAACTTTGAGTTCTTTCAGCGATTTCCCTTTGAACATCTGTTACTATTTATTCATTCATTCATTCGCTGAACCACTTAATATTACTCGGATCATGGGGAAGCTGGAGCCATGTGCACCAGAAAACTTCTTTGCATACCTGTAATCCGGTTCCACCAGTTGTTCCTGGACAACCAGCAATTCCTGGATCCCCTCTGGATCCTTTACAGCCATCTAATCCTGGAGTACCTAGAGGGCCAGCAGGTCCAGGTAAACCCTTGAGTTAAAATGCAACACAAAATTTAATATCAGGAGTTAGACAGCAGATGCAGAACACAGCATATGATAAACAAAAGATGTGACTTTTATTTTATTTTCTGATTTCTATTTCATTATTATTTTTTCAATTAATTCAATGCACTCACCGGCAGTCCACTTTCTCCAGGACTTCCAGGTGTTCCCGGAGTGCCCTGAAAGAAGCACAAGCCAACCACACGAATGAGCCGATAACACTGGTCAACACCAAATTTACTATTTACTGTTTTTTTTAAAGCCGATTTAAGATAATTCTGATAAATCCAAAAATCATGTTGGTTTTACTCAATCAGTTCAACCGTCTAAATGAAGGTACATATTTGATTTTTGATGTTTTTGTTTACATGTTCAGGCTTTTTCATACCATATGATGCAAACTTCTTCATATTTCTTGCAATAAATGAATTCTGAAGATTTTGCATTTGCCAACTTATAAATGAATATATTTTTAAAAATATTACAAGTGAATTAAATAGCTTCAAATCGAATATCTTGCAAAATAAGCCTGATGTATTCTGCTAGAAGACCCTTATGACTGAGAGACAGACAAGGATGCAGTCTCCCTTGCTCAGACGTGGGTCACCGGGGTCCCTCCCTGGAGCCAGGCCCGGGGTAGGGGCTCGAAGGTAAGTGCCTGGTGGTTGGGCTTCTGCCCATGGAGCCTGGACAGGCCTTGCCCGAAAAGGAGGCATGAGTCTGCCTTCCCATGGACCCACCATCCGTGGGAGGAGTTTTAGGGGATGGATGCAATGTGAGTTGGGTGGCAGCAGAAGGCATGGATTCTGTCAGACCGATCCTCGGCTACTGACTCTAACCCTCGGGACATGGAATGTCACCTCTCTGGCGGGGAAGGAACCTGATCTGGTCCGTCAGGTGGAGAGATACCTACTAGATATAGTCGGGCTCACCTCAACGCATAGTTTTGGCTCGGAAACCACCAATCTCGAGAGAGGCTGGACCTTATTCCATTCTGGAGTTTCTCATGGGGAGAGGTGGCAAACCGGTGTGGATATTCTTATTGCCCCCCCGTCTCGGGGCTCAAATGTTGGGGTTCTCCCCGGTTGACGAAAGGGTAGCTTCCCTCCGTCTTCGGGTGGGGGGATGTGTCCTGACTGTTATTTGTGCTTATGCACCAAATGACAATTCAGAGTACCCATCCTTCTTGGAGTCTTTGGGGGTGTGTGTTGGAGAACGCTCCCTCAGGAGACTCACTTGTTGTCTTGGGAGACTTCAACGCCCATATGGGCAACGATAGTGTGACCTGGAAGGGTGTGATGGGTAGGTAAGACCTCTCCAGTCTGAACCCGAATGGTGTTTCATTGTTGGACTTCTGTGCTCGTCACAGTATCACGAGCACCATGTTCGTACATAAGTGTGCCCATAAGTGCACTTGGCACCAGGACACCCAAGGTCGCAGATCGATGACATGACTACAAAGTCAATCATCGAACTGCGACCTAGGGTGTCCTGGTGCCCATAGGTGCACTTGGCACCAGGACACCCAAGGTCGCAGTTCGATGATTGACTTTGTAGTCGTGTCACTGGATTTGCGGCCACATGTTCTGGACACTTGGGTGAAGAGAGGAGCTGAGCTGTCTACCGATCACCACCTAGTGGTGAGTTGGCTTCAGTGGTGGGGAGGCTGCCTTCCAGACCTGGCAGGCCCAAGCTTGTAATCAGAGTCTGCTGGGGACATTTGGCGGAGTCCCCTGTCCAAGAGGCCTTTAACTCCCACCTCGAGCAGAGCTACAACCACGTCCCGGAGGAGATGGGTGACATGGAATCCAAATGGGCCATGTTCCGTGCCTCGATTGCTGAGGCGGCAGCCCATAGCAGTGGCCGGAAGGTCATTGGTGCTTGTCATGGTGGTAACCCCCAAACCCGGTGGTGGACACCTGTGGTGAAGGGGGCCGCCCAGGTGAAGAAGGAGGCCTATCGGGTTTTATTAGCCTGTGGGTCTCCCGAGGCAGTGGGCAGGTACAGGCTGGCCAAACGTGCTGCAGCTGAGGCTGTGGCAGATGCAAAATCTTGGGCGTGAGAGGAGTTTGGTGCGGGCCTGGAGAGTGATTATCGGTTGGCCCCAAAAGGTTCTGGACCACCATCCGATGCCTCAGGAGGGGGAAGCAGTTTTCCACAAACGCTGTTTACAGTAGAGATGGGGAACTGCTTACCTCTACTGGGGATGTCGTCGAGAGATGGAGGGAATACTTTGAGGACCTCCTCAATCCCACCAACACGCCCTCCATGTAGGAGGAAGACCCTGGGGGTTTGGATAGGGGTCTGCCCATCAGAGGTCACTGATGTTGTCAAAAAGCTTCTTGGCGGTCAAGCTCCGGAGTTGGACGAGATCCACCCTGAATATCTCAGGGCTCTGGATGCTGTAGGACTGTCTTGGTTGACAAGTTTCTGCAACATCGCGTGGTCATCGGGGGCTGTACCTCTGGATTGGAAAACCTGGGTGGTGGTCCCGCTTTTTAAGAAGGAGAACCGGAGGGTGTGTTCCAATTATCGGGGAATCCCACTCCTCAGCCTACCCGGGAAAGTCTATGCAGGGGCACTGGAGAGGAGGATCCGACTGATAGTCGAACCTTGGATTCAGGAGGAACAATGTGTTTTTTGTCCTGGCCGTAGCACTCTTGACCAACTCTACACACTCCACATGGTTTTGGAAGGGGCAGGGGAGTTTTCCCAATCTGTCCACATGTGTTTTGTGAATTTGTAGAAGGCTTTCGACCGTGTCTCTTGAACAATCTTGTGGAGTGTGCTCTGGGAGTACGGTGTTCTGGACCCGTTGCTACGGGCCTTTCGGTCGCTGTCTCACCGGAGCAAGAGTTTTGTCCGTATTGGTAACAAGAGGTTGACTTTGTTTCCGGTGGGAGTTGGAGTCCGCCAAGGCTGTCCTTTGTCACCGATTCTGTTCATATTTTCTGTTCATAATCACCACCTTGGGGTGTGTCCCCCCCCCGAAGAGTTGGAGGAAGTGGACATTTGAACCAAGAGGTTGCTGCCCCCGTGACCCAACCCGAGACTTAGTAGAAGAAAAAGAAGAAGAAGATGATGATGATGATGATGATGATGATGTATTCTGCTCCACCTCCGGTGAATACACCATCATACCTCACAGGAATCAAGTCACAAGATTCATAAAGCGTGCTTACCAATCTTATTTCGGTATTAAACCTGGTAGCCAGAATAAACGCTGCACATGGTATGCAAGTCATGTACCGAGTATCTGCATCAGTTGACCAAAGGCATGAACACTTGTCTGAAGTTTGTAATTCATCTGGTTTGGAGGGAGCTGACAATAGCTGACTGCTACTTCTGTGTTATTGATGTGACTGGGATCAACAGAAACAACCCAAAGCAGCCTCAAGTATCCTGATCTTGAATCAGCATGTCATCCTTTAGCTCACTGTGATAAAATTCCAGTACCTGTCTTTGGAGTGCTTCCTGACATCAGTGATGAAGAGTCCTCCAGTGTTCCGGAAGATGAAGAAGAAGTGGTTATTAACAATGATGCTCTATATACTTTTTCCCAAAAGGAGCTAATGATCTAGGTTGTGGTCTCAGGTTGTCAAAGTCCTCTGCCGAGCAATTGGCATCCAGATTGAAGGAAAAAACCTCCTCACTGAGGGCACTCATATCACCTTTTACCACATCAAGAGTTCCTCCGTTTTTTTTTTTTTTTTTTTTTTTTTTATGAAGAGAAGGACTTGGTGTACAAACATTGCTCAGCTTCTGCACAAACTTGGAGTGCCACAGTATGAACCCAAAGTTTGGAGTGTTCACTGACAGCAGCAAGCAATTGCTGAAATGTATTCTGCTTCACAATGGCAGCCAGTTTGCCTTTGTACTCCTATGTCCCTCGACTACACTGAGAGAGAAGTATGAAGCGGTGAGGTACAGTAGGCCCTTGATTGATACAAAAAACTCGCACATTTGCATGAATACAAACCCATAGATTCTGTAATGAGACTCCGCAGTCAGCTCCTTTCATCCGATATAGGACATAAAATGTAATCGAATCGAATTTTTCAATCAGGACGTCAGCAAACATAAACTCACTCACTCATTTGCTGAAATGCTTAATCCTACTGAGGTCCCGGAGAGGCTGTAGCCTATCTCAGCCGACACCGGGCGAAGGCGGGGTATACCCCGAACAGCTCATGAGTCCATCATAAGGCAACACACACACACACACACACACACACACACACACACACACACACACAGCCTAATGTGTGTTTGGACTGTTGGATGAAACCAGAGTACCTGGAGGAAACCTGTACAATCACAGGAAGAGCATACAAACTCCATACAGAAACATTTTTGGTTTGTGGTTAGCATGTACACCTCACACCAAGAAGGTCCTGTCATGGCTCAGTGAGGGTGGTTCTGTTCTCACTGTGCTTGGACGGGTTTTCTCTGAGTATTCTGGTTTCAACCTAAAGTCCAAAAACATCCACATGAGGCAAATTGGCTTTTCCAAATTGCCCCTAGGTGTGAGTGTGAATAGTTGTGTGTATGTCTGGGTTGCCCTGTAATGAGCCAGAGTCGGTTTAGCCTGATTAGAATTAAGAGGTTCAAAAAACGAATGAAAGAAAACTGTCACGCCCTTTGAATGCTCTGCTGAGATTTTCATAAACAGTGTATTTTGTGGACTATGAGAGGTCAGGGGCATATTTATATCTTTGTAATAAAATCACGCACAACATGAAAATGAATGATGATGCCTATATGCTACTTACTGCACTTCCTTTTGGTCCAATAGCGCCACGATTTCCTTCAGTTCCACGGAGTCCTTTCTGTCCGGGTTGCCCTGGAGGTCCAGGTGGGCCTGGGGCTCCCATTTTCCCCTCTTCCCCTATAGCACCAGGAGGTCCCTACAATGGGAAGACAAGATACAATGTGTGTATAAAACATTAAGAATTTAGAATATGCACACAGGTTGTACAGGTTTTTCCAAGCAATTTTTGTCAAATGTCAATTTTTCGTACAATCTGCGGAGCAGCAAAAAGAATATCATGAGTCCTGAAATGGATTGGAAGCCACTGGTGACCTTCACACAGCAGCTGATGTACTGCTGTTGCTGTACTGCAGTCACTACCTTGTGACCCGACAATGTCCTTGGGTCTGACTCCACCAAGCAAGCTGTACTGTAGGTGAGATGCTGAGAGATGCTTCTGAAAGTAAACACCCAGCAAGGTGGGTGAAGTGAAGATTCTCCTGGAGGGGGTTGAGTGTAAAGGATCTACAGGCTGTTTGACAGCATTCCTTCAATGATCTGGGCTTCAAGGGAGAAAAAAGTAGAAAGCCAGCAAAAGCACCACAGATGCTGGAAACCTGGCGAGCACCATAAAGTCTTAAGTAGTATGCCATCTGGTGGAGGATGGTATATGACAAGCATGACATAAAAAAAAAAAAGTAAATAAACCAAAAGACCATCCAAGTATCTGTATTGGAAAATCCAAAGAAAATAATGAGGTGAGGCAAAACTGGAAAGCTAGTCATGTTTTTTGTTTTAAAAATATTTTATTCACTGATGAAATGGATTGGGAACAAGTTATGCAACTTAGAGAACCCTCTCCATGATATTTACAGATGATGATACATTACAAATTACAACACAAAGACTAATGAGAAAAATAAGATAATATTCATGACAGGAAAAAAAAAAGAAAATAAAAAGATGGGCAGTTTAGGCAAATCTCTTTGATTGTCTTATATAAGATTTGAACAGTTTTGAATACAAACTGGTTTTCAATGACAGGTAAACATTCATTGTTCCATTTAATAATAATTCTAAATCTATAGATATTTTATTTGTAATAATTTCTCGCACGATTGTGATTAATGTACATCTTTGTTCTTTAAATAATGGACACTGAATAAAGTAATGATAAGAGTTTTCACGAGCATTACCACATTTACAGTCTGGGTTGGATTTAAGACCTATTCTAAAACGATGATAATTTAGTTGACTACACCTGTATCTCAATCGTGTATGCTAGATATTTAACAGTCTTGGTCCATAAGGGAAATACGATGGGACACCCGTATTTGTCCGGCAGAGTACTGATTAAAATTTAGTAATTGGTGTCAAATTTTGATATTCTGGTGGAATACTATTCCATAACCTCGTGGTCGACACAGTTGGGGGTAGTATATCCCTTAGATACCCCTGAACTAAATCGTGTTTCATTTTATAATATAAACCAAGTTTTCTCATTTTTCTCTTTTCAGATAAGGTTTCCCACCCTGTTTCTAAATACAAATATCCGTGTTGAGTATATTTAGGAAGGCCAGTAACAATACGGGCTGCTTCAAGCTGTAATTGTTCTAATGCATTTGATTGCTCTAAGTTACATCCATCCCATAATTCACAGGCATATTCAAAGTGTGGCCTGATGAACACCCGATATATTTTGTTCAAAGTATTTCTATTCAGCAGGAACTTTAATTTCCTCGTAGTACATAACATCTTTGCAAATATATTAGCTAATTTTTCACCATGACAAGACCATTTGCAATTTGTGGAAAAAGTAACACACAAATGTTTATGCGTTTCTAGATTTTTAATTTCACATCCATCAAAATATAAATGTATATCTTCGACATCTTTTTAAAATGAAAATATTACGGCTTTCGTTTTGTCTGGATTATATTCAATGAGCCATGTTTTTTTGCCCACAAACTAAGCTTATATTAATTAGAATTTAAAGTTGTTTCGATTAGTTTGCTTTCTGATGATGAGTAGCCAAGAGATGTATCATCGGCAAAGAGTCTAGTTATGCAATCTAGTTCATCTGCTACATCATTCAAAAAACAATGAATAGACATGGACCTAGGACTGACCCCTGAGGGACGCCAGCTGTGAGATTTCTGGGCTTGGATAAAGCTCCATTGATAAAGACTGATTGACTACGATTGTTTATGTAACTAGACAACCATTTCAAAATATTTCCTATCTAAAGATAAACAAATCTGGTTATATACTAGTCCTCAAAAAATTAGCATATTGTATAAAGTTCATTATTTTCTGTAATGTACTGATAAAAATTAAACATTCATGTATTTTAGATTAATTGCACACAAACTGAAATATTTCAGGTCTTTTATTGTTTTAATACTGATGATTTTGGCATACAGCTCATGAAAACCCAAAATTCCTATCTCAAAAAATTAGCATATTTCATCCGACCAATTAAAAAAGTGTTTTTAATACAAAAAAAAGTCAACCTTCAAGTAATTATGTTCAGTTATGCAATCAATACTTGGTCAGGAACCCTTTTGCAGAAATGACTGCTTCAATGTAGTGTGGAATGGAGGCAATCGGCCTGTGGCACTGCTGAGGTGTTATGGAGGTCCAGGATGCTTTGATAGCAGCCTTAAGCTCATCCACAGTGTTGGGTCTGATGTCTCTCAACTTTCTCTTCACAATATCCCACAGATTCTCTATGGGCTTCAGGTCAGGAGAGTTGGCAGGCCAATTGAGCACAGTAATACCATGGTCAGTAAACCATTTAGCAGTGGTTTTGGCACTGTGAGCAGGTGCCAGGTCGTGCTGAAAAATGAAATCTTCATCTCCATAAAGCTTTTCAGCAGATGGAAGCATGAAGCGCTCTAAAATCTCCTGATAGCTAGCTGCATTGACCCTGCCCTTGATAAAACACAGTGGACCAACACCAGCAGCTGCCATGGCACCCCAGACAATCACTGACTGTGGGGACTTTTGAAACTGGACTTCAGGCTTCTCCACAGTCTTCCTCCAGACTCTGGCACCCTGATTTCTGAATGACATGCAAAATTTGCTTTCATCCGAAAAAAGTACTTTGGACCACTGAGCAACAGTCCAGTGCTGCTTCTCTGTAGCCCAGGTAAGCGCTTCTGCCACTGTTTCTGGTTCAAAAGTGGCTTGACCTGGGGAATGTGGCACCTGTAGCCCAGTCCACTGCTTCTACAGGTCCCCCAAGGTCTGGAATCAGCCCTTCTCCACAATCTTCCTCAGGGTCCGGTCACCTCTTCTGGTTGTGCAGCGTTTTCTGCCACACTTTTTCCTTCCCACAGACGTCCCACTGAGGTGGCTTGATACAGCACTCTGGGAACAGCCTATTCACTCAGAGATTTCTTTCTGTGTCTTACCCTCTTGCTTGAGGGTGTCAGTGATGGCCTTCTGGACAGCAGTCAGGTCGGCAGTCTTACCCATGATTGCAGTTTTGAGTAATGAACCAGGCTGGGAGTTTTTAAAAGCCTCAGGAATCTTTTGCAGGTGTTTAGAGTTAATTGGTTGATTCAAATGATTAGGTCAATAGCTCGTTTAGACTACCTGAACTTGATATGCTAATTTTTTGAGATAGGAATTTTGGGTTTTCATGAGCTGTATGCCAAAATCATCAGTATTAAAACAATAAAAGACCTGAAATATTTCAGTTGGTGTGCAATGAATCTAAAATATATGAAAGTTTAATTTTTATCAGTACATTACAGAAAATAATGAACTTTATCACAATATGCTATTTTTTGAGAAGGACTAGTAGTTCAATTAAGTCATGGACAGTTGAGTGACCTTTTTGAAATGCATGCTTGATATTTGTACAGTAAGTCATTACTATAGAAATAATTATATAAGTGCTTATACACTACTCTCTCAAATATTTTGCCAACACAGCTTATTAGTGCTATAGGTCAATAATTCAATGCATTTGAGTGATCACCTTTCTTTAAAAAAATTGCATAACATGCGCATAACATCCTGGTGCGTTCAGCTCACAGAAAGGGCCAAGGAGATATTGGCTTTTATCACTCCAAGTGGCCTATATCAGCCCCGTGGCATGAAGAACTCACCAACCACTTTTCAGAGGATGATGAATTAATGCCTGGCTGGCCTTGATGGCATCAGGTTGTACATAGACACCATCACACCTACAGCAACACCTGGCACACCCACCTGTATCTTGTAAGGGACGGTTTGCTGAGACTATTGGACAATAATCTAACAATTAACCTGGCCAAGAGCAAATTTGGCTAAGCTAGCATGACCTACCTGGGCTATGTCATGGGCCATCGGCACCACGTTGCACAGCCCTACCACATCAAGAGTCCAAAGTATCCTGGATTTCCCAGCTCCTGAAAATATATGTTACCTAATGAGATTCCTATGCATGGCGGGCTACTACAGGGAGTTTTATGAAGACTTAACTGAAATAACTGCCTGACTACCCAATTCGCTAAAAACAGGACGTATGTTTGGTCTGAATCATGTCAAAAAGCCTTCGATGATGCCAAGTCCCTATTATGCACACAACCCATTCTTCAGGCCACACATTTTGCTAAACTTTTCCACTTTGCTACTGATGACAGCAACATGGGTGCCGGAGTAATCCTGTTGCAGCTTGAAAAGGACTGCACTGAGCATCTGGTCAGCTACTTCTCAAAGAAATTCAAAAACCACTAGAAGAAATATTCCACCATTGAAAAGGAGGCGCTCATCCTTTTGCTAACTGTAGAGCATTTCGAGTTACACTTATCCTCATCCAGCCATTACATATGAGTGTATACCGAACACAACCCGCTGATGTTCCTACACAAGCCTGAGGAAAAGAACAGAAGGTTGCTAACGTGGAGTCGAGTCCTCCAGAACTATGATTACCAGGGATTTAGCTCAGTTGGTAGAGTGTCCGCTTTATCCTCCGGAAGGTTGGAGTTTGAATCCAGCCGTGTCATACCATAAGATGTTAAAATTTGGGAGTTGTTGCTTCCTGCTTGGCACTCAGCATCAAAAGGATAGAACAACGCAATATGCGCATTGAGCATAAGTTTGTATGATTAATGCGCTATACAAGCATCCATGTAATTATAATGATGTAATCATAAAACATATTAAGGGAACAAATAACACCTTTGTAAATGCGACCTCGTTAGGAGGGGTACCATTGTCCTCATGAGTGTCAACAAAACAAAGAATGTAAATAAAAACTTTGTTTATATGTGCACACACTATTTAATGTATCTAAAATATCATGAGCGAGAGTTCGTTTTCAGGGTTGTGTTATAATTGTCTTTTGATTCATATTGTATCATTTTCCGAAAAAGTCCCCACTTTTTCTCTAACGGGGGGAGGTATGATGCGGTGGACATGCGCCACAGTGGTTGCGATGTGAAGTCATTGCGACGTGTACGCTATGAGGTTTATGCTAAATGTGATGTGAACAAGGATCTAAAGGGGAAAAACGCTCTGTGCTTCATCAGCCTTAATGCAATGGACCACACCGAACCGTGAATGACAGAAACAGTACAGACTCCGAGCCACTGTCGACCTTCATCCACTCCCTCTGACCATCTCTCCACTTCAATAAATTGCTACACTGTTACTGACACTGATACACTGTTACACTCACACACACATGCACACTCACGCACACAAACACAAACACACACAAACACGCACACACATGCACAAACAAGCACACACACACACACACACACACACACACACACACACACACACACACACACACACACACACACACAGAAACAAACAAAACATGCACACACGAAAAAAAAAACACAAATAACATAACAACACAGATACACTCATAAGCAACACATACACACATAGAAAAACAGAACACAACACAAACACACACATAAACAATACAGAACACACAAATAACACAACACACGAACACACACAAATACATACAAACAAAACAGCACACACACAAACAAAACACATAGATGAACAAAACAATGCACACACAAATACAAATCACACATGAGAGCGGGAGAGAGATTTCCTTTCGGCCTTTTCCGTTTCTCAGGGGTCGCCACAGCGAATGATTCGCACATTTGATTTGGTTCATAGGATTTTACGTCGGATGCCC